>WAAF01014985.1:0-47571 GCA_013400475.1 Tricholaema leucomelas | reverse complement strand
CCTTCAGCCTCCTCTTTTTCAAACTAAACAGGATTCATCAAGGCAAAGTGGAAACTCATCATCTCCAGCATCACTGGGTGTGGGGGACTTCAGATCCTTGGTTTGGGCAACAGCAGTACCCAAGCCATCCCTACAACCTTCTGTAGCCCCCCACCAGGACCTTCTTGAGAAGATGTTAGTCTGCATGTTGCTGTGATTCTGTGACTCATGGTTGCTGTGCTCCCTGTCTAGATTTGTCCACCTTTACTGCCACCAGAACCTCTCTGGCTTGATATCCAGTGGCTATTTCTGGCCAAGCTCAGGCTGCTTGCCTTGTTCAGATGATGTTAAGGTCTTCTCAGGCAGGTTCTGGTGGGGGGGGGGCTACAGAAGGCTGTGGGGAGGGCTTGGGTGCTGCTAATACCCAAGCCAAATATCTGAGGTCTCCCACTCTCAGCAATGCTGGGGATGAAGAGTTTCCATTTTGTCGTGATGGACCTTTGTGAGTACCAAATACTCATGATCTTATGTTTAAATCTGATGCCTCCTACTTCCTGCACCCAGGAAAAATCCATTGACCTGACTTGGTGAACAGTCAGCTTCTACTTCTCTAGGAACCAGAACTGACCAAATTCAGATCCAATTTGGAGTTATCTCTGCTCATTACAGTGGCACTGGCAAGATGATCTTTGAGGGTCCCTCCCAACATATTTTCTGATCTCAGTATGCAACATCCAGAATTCATCTTTCCAAGGAAAAATTAGGATATGCTCCTCTCTGGCTCTGGATCTTCTACTCAGGGTGGTGATTTCTTCTCTCTGTGTGGATACAGCCACCTAACATTTCTCTCTTTACCTCAGCAGCATCAAAAGAAGCTTGAAATAGGAAATGGTTGACCGATGCCATTCTAAGGGCAGTGGCTAATAGCTCAATGTCCAGATGGAGATGGATGACTGCCAGCGTTGCACCCTGGAATGAACGACTTTGGGTCCACCAATATGGTTAGATGGTCGTGCTCCAGTTTATTTCTGTGTTACAGTGAGTTCTGTGCTTACTTGGAAGAGGCCTGCACAGCTAACTTGGTTCAAGATTGGTACATGTGGAAAGCACAGATTGGTCCAAGGTTATGTGTGAAGTACAGACAGGTTAACAATACAGTAACATCCTGTAGAGTCCGTCCCCTGCAGCTGGCAGGACCTGCCCCCTGCAGCTGCATGTGGGGGGTGCCACCCCATGCCTCTGAAATGGATTCAAGGACACTCTGCAGCATGGGTTTGCTCATGTTTATCAATTCATGTCCTGTTAGCAAAAAGTCTTTCCACAGATGACAAATGGTGTCCTTCAGGGATCTGTACTGGGGCCAGTGCTATTCAGTGCATTCATCAGTGCTGTAGGCAGTGGGATTGTGTTCACCCTCAGCAGGTTTGCAGGTGATACCAAGCTGAATGGTGTGGTTGATCAGACTGAAAAATGGGATCTACCCAGAGGGACCTGGACAAGCTGGGGAGGGGCAATAAGGCAAAATCAGGGTCCTGCACCTAGGTCAGGGCAATCTTCAACATCAGTGTAGGCTGGGGGATAATGAGGTTGTGAGCAGCCCTGAAGGAAAGGACTTTGGGATGCTGGTGGATGAGAAGCTGGGCATGAGCAAACAATAGGCACTTGCAGCCCAGAAGGCGAATAGCATCCTGGGCTGCATTGAAAGAAGTGTGGCCAGTAGATTGAGAGAGGTGATTCTGCCACTCTACTCTGCTCTGGTGAGACTTTACCTGGAGTAATGTGTCCAGCTATGGAGTCCCCAACACAAGAAGGACCTGGACATGCTGAAGAGTGTCCAGAGAAAGGTCACAAAGGTGATTAAAAGATTAGAGCACCTCTCCTATGAAGACGGGATGGGAGATCTGGGATTGTTCAGCCTGGAGAAGAGAAGGCTTGGGGGAGACCTTAAAGCTGTATTTCAGTATCTGAAGAGAACCTACAGGAAGGCAGGGGAGGGTTTGTTTAGAAAGGCTTTTGATGATAGGATGAGGTGAAATGGTTTGATATTGGAGCAGGGTTGGACATCAGAAGAAAGTTCTTTGCAATGAGGATGATCAAATACAGGTTGCTTAGAGATGTGATTTGGTGCTTAGGGCTATGGTTTAAGGTGAATCTTGTAGATCAGGGTTCTACGTTGGACTTGGTGATCCTGAGGGGCTTTGCCAACCTGCACATTGCTGTGATTCTGTGGTTGAGGCTCCATCCCTGGAGACATTCATGCTCAAGCTTGCTGTGGCCCTGAGCGACCTTGATCTACTTGGAGATGTGGCTGCTGACTTGCAGAGGGACTGGACAAGATGACCTTTGTCTGGGGTTCTAATTTGAATTCCCAGAGACTCTAATAATTTGGATAGAACCGATGACAATTTATATTAGTTGCCCTTCCCTCTCCCCTCCCTCCTTCCCCAGAGAAAGGAATTGGGAGTGAGAGGAAAAGGTAAGCACACCCAAATGAATGAGTCTCACTCGATTTGGAAGTTAAAAGGGAAAAGTTTAACAATAACTTAAAAAGGGGTATCAGAGGTAGGGAAGTTACAAAAAAGATGTAGGGAAGGAAAGGGTAAGAAATACAAAAAAGGTATAAATACAACCCGAGTTTCTGTGATGGTGGTGACCACCTGTGTGGAGAGATGCAGAGCGAGCTGCAGTGTGGTTCAGAGAGCTGCGGAGTGGTCGAGAGCTGCGGAGTGGCTGAGAGAGAGAACAGGAAGTCCCCCTGCTTTTATGGGGCAGGAAGGGGGGAGTGGGCTAACCACCACCTGGTGGTGTCCAGACCCACCCCTGGGGAGGGATCCAGACCACCTGAGGTCAACAGTCGAGTTCAAGGCCACTCCTCCTGGAGTGTTAACCGTATACATCTTTGAAGGCCCCCCCCAACACAATGTATTCTGTGAATCTCTCTCTTTTTACTTTGACAGCATCAAAAGCAGCTGGTAGAAATGTTTAAATGATTAACACTGCAAGGGAAAGCTGTGATGAAAGAAATCTGATCTCAGAGAGAGGAGGGGTGAGGAGCAACCATTGCTGGTGAAACAATAAGGAATGCAAAGCAGAGTCCCCAGTGTGAAAAGCCTGAAAGGATGAGGCTGCCTGGCTGAGGGATTTCATGAGGGTTGGAAAGTAGGTCTGGCCTTTGTCGATATGACAATATCAATCAATCTAATTAGATTTTTTTTGTTTGCATAATCACATAAAATTTGCATTAGATGTATCAGCAGCCTAGGAGACAGCAGCACAAAAAAATCCAAACCCACAAAGGTTGAGTGAAAAGCCAGAACCTTTTGAATTCTTCTTAGTGTTTTTGCTTTGCTTTTGCTTTTTCTTTGTTTCTTTTCTTTTCATAAGGCTGCGTCTGTTGTGAAGGCAAAAAAAAAACCCAACCAACCTGAAGAGATGCAAAACCTGAGTGCCTGGAGTCTGGAGCTGAAAAGAGGAGGAACATCAAGTTCCCTTTAAGAAGGCAAACAGGAAGGCAAGTCCAACAAACTTAGAAAGAAATAAAAGGTGCTCTGTGGGGGGACCCAGAGGAACATTTTCTGGCAGCATAATTGAATAGTGAAAAAAACCCAAACACCTGAATTTAATTTGGATTTAGAGCACAAGGGCAACTGGGGAGGAGGATTCTTGGGTGGCCACAGGCCATGGTTGGGGTTTGCTTCACTTTTTTGTGTTTCATGAATGTTGAGCTGTTTCCTTGGGGGTCCACAAGAAACTCCTTGTGGTGGCCCTTAAGGACTTAAGCAGCTGATTTAGAATCATAGAATGTATTAAGTTGGAAGGGACCATCAAAGTTCATCCAGCCCAACACCCCTGCAGTCAAGAGGGACATCTGCAACTAGAGCAAGTTGCTCAGAGGACCAAACAACCTGACTTGGTGTAGGACCTTGCTCTTGGCCTTGCCCAAACCTCATCAGGTCCAACAAGATAGAATCATAGAATGGTTTAGAGAATCACAGAATTAACCAGGTCGGAAAAGACCTCTAGGATCACCGAGACCAACCTATCACCTAACCCTTCTCATTAACTAACCCATGGCACTCAGTGCCTCATCCAGCCTCCTCTTAAACATCTCCAGGGATGGGGACTCCACCACCTCCCCGCACAGCCCATTCCAATGCCAATCACTCTTGCTGGGAAGAACTTCTTCCTAACATCCAGCCTGAACCTGCCCTGGCACAGCTTGAGGCTGTGTCCTCTTGTTCTGTCCCTGGGTATCTGGGAGAAGAGCCCAACCCCACCTGGCTACAGCCTCCCTTCCAGTAGTTGTAGACAGAAATGAGCTCTGCCCTGAGCTCCTCTTTCTCAGGCTGCACACCCCCAGCTCCCTCAGCCTCACAGGGCTGTCCTCCATCCCCCTTCCCAGCCCTGCTGCCCTTCTCTGGACATGTTCAAGCACTTCAATATCTTTCTTAAATGGAGCGGCCCAGAATTGGACAAGATGTGGCCTGACCAGTGCTGAGTACAGGGGCAGAACGACTGCTCTGTCGTGCTGGCCACACTATTCCTGATCCAGGCCAGGATGCCATTTGCCTTCTTGGCCACCTGGGCGCACTGCTGGCTCATGTTCAGGTTCAAGGGACCTCAAAGATCACCTACTTCCAACCCCCTGCCATAGGCAGGGGCACCTCCCACTAGTTGGGGAAAAGATGTGGCTCGATTGAACCTCATGAAGTTTGAGAAAGCTGAGGGCAGACCTTTGAGCAGGGCCTCTTTTGCCAGGACAAGGGGTGGTGGTTTGAATTACAATAGGGAGAATCAGACCAGAGAAAAGAGATAAATTCCCCATGGTGAAGGTGCTGAAAGTCTGGCACTGGTTGCAGGGAGAGGTGGGAGATGCCCCATCCCTGGAACTATTCCAAGTCAGGTTGCAGATGTGTCTGCTGACTGCAGGGAGCTGGACCTGATGATTTTAAAAGGTGTCTTCTAACCCAAACCAGTCTGGATTCCCTGATTCATGTATGTTGGACTGCCTTGGCCAGGAACTTGTCTGGCCCAGGCATGGAGATGCTCAGTGGTGCCAGGCAGGCACAGTTTTGTTCTTGATGAAAAAAGATATTTCCCGTGAGCAGGGCAAGATATGTTTCCTTTACTCCATCTCCATTTGATGGACATTCCTCCTGGTCCCTGCAAGCCCAGGATCATTTCATAGACCTGAATGTGAACACTCTCTGGGGTCTAGTTGTAAAACACCAAGCACCAGAACGTTTAGCATGTGGAACAGGTTGCCCAGAGAGGTTGTGTATGCCTCCTTCCTGGACGTTTTCAAGGCCAGGCTGGACAGGGCTTTGAGCCACAAAGATGCTGAAGGGAACGGAACAGCTCTGTTAGGAGGAGAGCCTGAGGGAGCTGGGGCTGTGCTGCTGGGAGAGGAGACTGAGAGGTGACCTCAGCAATGGTTATCAATATGTAAAGATGAGTGTCAGGAAGCTGGAGCCAGGCTCTGCTGGGTGATGCCCAGTGCCAGGCCAAGGGGCACTGGGTGGAAGCTGAGTCAGAGGAAGTTTCATGGAAACCTGAGGAGGAATTTTTTTCCCTGTGAGGGTGACAGAGCCCTGGAAAAGGCTGCCCAGGGGGGTTGTGGAGTCTCTCTCTCTGGAGATATTCCAAACCTGCCTGGATGCATTCCTGTGTGATCTGGTCTAGGAGATCCTGCTCTGGCAGGGGGTTGGACTGGATGAGCTTTGGAGGTCTCTGCCAGCCTCTGACACTCTGTGGTTCTGTGTGATTCTGTGAGCACTAGTGAATGGTGTCCCTGTCCATGGTAGGGGTTTGGAACTAGATGATCTTTAGGGTTCCTTCCCACCCAAACCATTCTATGATGAGAGGTCCATTGGGTGCATCTGATGGTGTATAACCCAGAGGTGGAGGTTTTGCTGGGGCACACCCAGTGGATTGGCATTGTGTCAAGACTTGAGACTTGTTGTAGCAGTGAGCTGTTCTCTGCATGAATGCTGCCCTGTTTTCCCCATGGCCATGCACCTCTTGGCCTTAGCTGCCAAGAAGATGCTGTGCTCAGACCCTTCATCTCTCCTCAAGCTCTGTCCCAGCCCATTTCATCCAAGGTAGGGATGAAAAAGTGGCTTGCTGGCTTTTCATCTCCATCACCCAGACCCATCTCATTAACAACCTGATGTAGGTGGCACTGGAGATAATGGTTGGACTTGATGAACTTTAAAGTCTTTCCCAAACATAGTGATTCTGTGATTCTGAGGATCGATGAGGCTTTATCCTTGTAGCCCTAGAAGAGCCTCATCATATTGGGAAGGTTCAGTGAAAAAGCTTCTCCTGTCCTTACATCCATGTAAGCTACAAATGTGTTGAAGAGACCTGATCCAGGACACAGCTTCTAGAGATCTTTGGTATTTAAAGAAATCATCTTGTGGGCACCAGACCATGTTGCTCCTCTGCAGCCATGTTCTCTTGATGGGGTGGCATTGATTGTGCTCAGCAGTTCAAGGGAGATTCTCCTGACCCTCTACTCCACTCTAGTCAGGCCCAAACCGAAGTCCTGGGTCCAGTTCTAGGCTCACCAGTTCAGGAGAGACAGGGAACTAATACAAAGAGTCCTGTGTAGGCTGCAAAGATGCAGAGGGGCCTGGAGAGTCTCTTTGAAGAGGAATGGCTGAGAGACTTGGGACTGTTGCATCTGGAGAACAGAGGCATGAGAGGGCATCTTCTCAGTGCTTAGCAAGACATAAAGGACCTGTGGGTGGCAAGAGAACAGGATCAGACACTTTTCATTAGTGCCCAGTGACAGACCAAGGGGCAGCAGGCACAAACTGGAACCCAGGAGGCTCCACCTGAACAGGAGGAGAAACTCCTTTGACGTGAGGGTGCTGGAATCCTGTTGCAGGCTGCCCAGAATGGTTGTGGAGTCTCCTCTGGAGAGATTCCAAAGCCACCTGGACATTGTGATCCTGGGCAACCTTCTTTATGTGACCCTGCTTGAGTAGGGGAGGGTTGGACTGGATGATCTCCAGAGGTCCCTTCCTTCTGTACCTTGACAGGATTCTGTGAAAAGGACAGGAAGGAGTTAATTCTCATCAAGGTGTTGGAGTTGGCTGATGCCACTGAAATTTTTGCAGCTCAGCTTTCTAGCAGCAACCCCAAGAAGCTCTGCAACAGTGACTTTTATCAAGATAAAATGTTAATTTGTTTTCCTCAATAGTGTGTGTGTTTGCTGCATGACCCAGATTTTGATTAATGAAGGGAATAATGGATTTTCCTCCTAGCTGGAAGGTTCCAGAGCTATTTTTCTTTTCCTCTTTAATCCTGGAAGTGGGTTAGCCTGGAGGTGGATGTATGGACTCCAAACCATCCAGATGATGCTACAACGAGGTGGTGGTTTAAGGAGATGAAGCATTTGCATTTCTGCACTATTTTTGGTCTGCAGGAGGCAGACAATTTCTGACAAAAGGAGCAGAGCTCAGCTTGGGGTAGGGCTCAGAATATATCCAGGTATTTCCACACACAGATTCTGTCCCAGACACAGGTTAGGTGATAAAAAAAGGATCTGAGTAAGGACAGGTAGGTGGGGGCTGTTTCTCATTCCGGTGGTGAATGCTTGGAATGTTTGTAACTCACAAAAAGTCTCTGAGCTCGTGATTATTTCAGTTGGAGAAGGTCTCTAAGATTGTGCAGTCCAAATCTCATACTGCACCACAATACAAGAGATGTGGAGGTGCTGGAGCAGGTCCAGAGGAGGGCAATGAAGCTAGGGAAGGGCCTGGAGAATAAATCCGATGAGCAACTGAGGGAGCTGGGGATGGTTAGTGTGAGGAAGAGGAGGCTGAGGGCAGACCTCATGGCTGGCTACAGCTACCTGAAGGGACATTGTGGAGAGGCTGCTGCTGGGCTCTGCTCACAGGGAATTGGAGCCAGAACGAGGGGGAATGGCCTCAAACTGAGGCTTGGGAGGGTTAAACTGGACATGAGGAAAATGTTTTTCCTGGAGAGAGTGTTCAGGGAGTGGAATGAGCTGCCCAGGGAGGTGGTGGAGTCACCCAGGCTGGCTGTGTTTCAGGGTGGTTTGGCTGTGGTGCTTAGGGCTGTGGTTGAAGGTGAATCTTGTAGAGCAGGGTTCTAGGTTGGCCTTGGTGCTGCTGAGGGCTGTGCCAGCCTGCATGGTGCTGTGGTTCTGTGATTCTGTAACTGTCAACCTAACAACACCGTGACCACTGAACCATACCCCAAAGTGCCATTTCCACACGTTTCCTGGACCCCTCCAGAGATGGTGATTTACCAAAGAGGAGCTATGTTGGCTCAGGGTTGGGGGGAGTGTTTTGCTCAGCTCATTCAGACAGCAATGCTCTGCAGCTTTGGTAGCTGGGAGGCTTCTTCACAAAAGTCACAGGCTCACAAGATGTCAGGGTTTGGAAGAGACCCAAAGATCATCCAGTCCAATCCCCCTGCCACAGCAGGACCATACAATCTAGCTCAGATTACACAGGAATGCATCCAGACAGGCCTTGAAAGGCTCCAGAGAAGGAGACTCCACAGCCCATCTGGGGAGCCTGTGCCAGTGCTCTGGGACCCTTCCAGTCAAGAAGTTCCCCCTTGTGTTGAGCTGATACCTCTTGTGCTGCAGCTTCCATCCATTGCTGCTTGTCCTGACTTGGATCAGCAATAGTGTGGCCATCAGGGCTAAGACAGGGATTGTCCCCTGCATTTGGCTCTGCTGAGACTGCATCTTGAATCCTGGGTTCAGTTTTGGGCCCCTGACTTTAAGAAGAATGTTGAGAAGCTGGAGCGTGTCCACAGAAAGGCAACAGAGCTTGTGAAGGGTCTGGAGAACAGGTCTGATGAAGAGCAGTTGAAGGACCTGGGGTTGTTCAGCCTGGAAAGAAGAAGGCTGAGGGGAGACCTCATTGTTTTCCTCAACTCCCTGAAAGAAGGTTTGAGCTAGGTGGAATTGGCCTCCTCTCCCAAGGAACAAGTGATACGACAAGAGGAAACGGCCTCAAGTTGCCCCAGGAGAGGTTTAGGTTGGATACAAGGAACAATTTCTTCCTCTTGAGGGTTGTCAAGGCCTGGCCCAGTCTGCCCAGAGCAGAATCCCCATCCTTAGAAGAGTTTCAAAGCTATAGAGATGTGGTGCTGAGGGACCTGGTTTAGTGATGAGCTGGCAGTTCCAAGCCTCACCATGCAGGGTCTCTGCACCTCAGGACCTTCCTTTCCTTTTCCAGGAGCGTTTAGATTTAGCACTCCTGACTTGGTTTCTCGTGACAGGAATTGTATTCATACTGCTTCTACTGCAGATGTGATCCACAAAAGCATGGCATGGATTTAAAGGGAGACAAGATGCCGGCGTCGCGCCGCGGGGTGAAACGACTCTGGAGTCGGCAGTGTGGTCAGGTGGTCGTTCTGCGCCCATGCCCGGGAATGCAGTGACTCACATGCTTACGTGGAAGAGGGCTGCACAGCTGACTTAGTTTAAGACTGGTACATGTGGAAGGCACAGATTGGCTTAAGGTTATGTATGTGGTACAGATAGGCCGACGTTATGTCAACAATGCTGCAGGATCAGCCCCCCGGGCTGGCTGAGCCCCCGCAGCTGGCACTCCACCTCCTGCAGCTGCGTGTGGGGTACTGTTGTTTACCAGCTGGCTCCCTGCCTCCGAGATAGGGCCAAGGACACTTCACAGCACAAGTCGCTCATGTTTATCGATTCGTGTCCTCTGCTGGCAAGAAATTTGTCCACAATAAGAGAAGGTCTTCTCAACATGACGGAGATTGAAGCCCCTCACAGGCTGCTGAAAACATCTTCACTTTCCAAATTGGGAACTTGTGTTTGGAAATATTTTATTCAGCCTCATTTTTAGGTGAAGAAAAGTCACATTCATGGAATTGTAGGACAGTTTAGGCTGGAAAAGACATCTAAGATCATCAAGTCCACCCTTCAACCCAACACCACTGTGTCCACTAAACCATGTCCCAAAGTGCCATGTCCTCATGTTTCTTGAACACCTACAGGGGTGGTGACCCCAACATAGAATCATAGAATCATAGAATGGTTTAGGTTGGAAGGGACCTCAAGGATCATCCAGCTCCAACCCCCCGCCATAGGCAGGGACACCTCCCACTAGAGCAGGTTGCTCAAGGCCTCATCCAGCCTGGCCTTAAACCCCTCCAGGGAGGAAGCATCCACAACCTCCCTGAGCAACCTGTTCCAGTGTCTTACCACCCTCACTGTAAAGAACTTCCTCCTAACATCCAGTCTAAATCTCCCCTCTGCCAGCTTAAACCCATTCCCCCTCGTCCTGACATTACCAGACCTTGTCAATAGTCCCTCCCCAGCCTTCCTGTAGGCTCCCTGCAGATACTGCAAAGCCACTCTAAGGTCTCCTCGACCTTATAGTGAACATGATCCTGGGCAGCCTATTCCAACACCTGACCACTCTTGCAGGAAAGAAACTGTCCCTGATACCCAACCTAAACCTTCTGTGATATAATTTCAGGCCATAGTAAGACCATTCCAGCTGTCTTCTTCAGAGATATCTCAGTTTAAATGGGAATGAGCAGATAAATTGCCAGTTTGATGCATTTTTGGGGTTTTATTGCTGCTGGAGACTACAGGGAATAGGTTGTCTCATGGTGTTACCCATATGCTGCATGGTCCCTGCTGATGTGAAGTCTGGGTAGATAATAGCTGCTATAAAAGTTCAAATGAACTTTACAACCTTAATATTGTCTCCATCTAGCAGGGCCATTTTGAATTTCAGTGGTTTAAGACTGTTTGGGTTTAAATATTACTTCCTTTATAATTCATATCCTGGACAAAACTGCACATAGAGTCATAGAATTGACTCTTTTCAGTTGGAAAGGAACTTGAAGATCAATTCTCTCTTGGTTGGTGAAAAGCTCAACATGAGCCTGCAGTGTGAGTGCAGCCCAGACAGCAACCCTGTGCTGGGCTTCAGCAAGAGCAGTGTGGGCAGCAGGGCAAGGGAGGGGATTCTGCCCCTTGGCTCTGCTCTCCTCACACCCCACCTGGAGTCCTGTGTGCAGTTCTGGAGCCCCCAGCACAAGCAGGACATGGAACTGTTGGAGCCAGTCCAGAGGAGAGCCACGAAGATGCTGAGAGGGCTACAGCAGCTCTGCTATGAGGACAGGCTGAGAGAGCTGGGGCTCTGCAACCTGGAGAAGAGAAGGCTTCCAGGAGATCTTGGAGTGGCACATTCTCTGATTCTGTGATCCACAACCTGCCTGGAGGTATTCAAGTTCAGGTTGAATGAGGCCTTGAGAGACCTGTTCTAGTGGGAAGTGTCCCTGCCTATGGTAGGGGGTTGGAACTGGCTGAGCTTTGAGGTCCCTTCCAACCTAAACCATTCTATGGCTCTATGATCATCGAATCCAACTACCAAGCTAAGACTACCATGGCCATAAAACCATGTCCTAAAACTGCCATGTCCACATGTTTCTTGAACAATTTTAGGGATAGTGGCTCCACTACCTCCCTGGGCAGCCTGTTCAAATGCCTGACCACTCTTGAAGGACAGAAATTGTTCACAATCTACAACCTAAACCTCCTGTGGCACTATTTTAGGACATTTCCTCTTGAACTATTGCCTGATACTAGTGAGAAGAGAGCGACAGGGATCTGCTGGAGAAGGTCCAGCAAAGGGCTACAAGGATGATGGGACCGGAGCACTGCCAGGTTGAGGGACCTGGGGCTGTTTAGTCTGGAGAAGAGAAGACTGAGAGGGGATTCAATAATGTTTATAACTATCTGAGAGCTGGAGGTCAGGAGAGGGGGGGCAGGCTCTGCTCCCTGGGATAGGACAAGCAGCAATGGATGGAAGCTGCAGCACAGGAGGTTCCAGCTCAACACAAGGGGGAACTTCTTTACTGGAAGGGTCCCAGAGCACTGGCACAGACTGCCCAGAGAGGCTGTGGAATCTTCTCTGGAGCCTTTCAATGTCTGTCTGGATGTGTTCCTGTGTGCTCTGAGCTAGATTGTATGGCCCTGCTATGGCAGGGGGGTTGGAGTTGACGATCTCTTTGGGTCCCTTCCAACCTCTGACATCCTGTGAGCCCGTAATTGTCTGGCTCCAACCAGGCTCCAACATGGCTCCAACCTCCTCCTAGGTAGTTGTGGAGAGCAATGAGGTCTTCCCTCACCCTCTTTTTTCACTAGACTAATCAACCCCAATTCCCTCAGCTGCTCCTCACCAGACATGCTCTACAGAACCTTCACTAGCTTCATTGCCCTTCTCTGGACACAATCCAGCATCTCAGTGTCTTCCCACATGTGAGAAGGTGAGTGAATTTTCCCAGAAGACCTTTAGGAGGTTCTTTCTCTTTAGTAAAAAAGATGTGACAGGGAGTTGAGTTTTTATTTTAGTCAGCAATGATGGGAGTGACCCTGTAGCAGATGGCTCAGGAACATGCTGCCTGCTACTGGAACTTGAAAAACAGATAAAAATTTACTGACTGCATCACAAAATGTTTGTAATTAACTCTTTGAGTCAAGCTTGGTGTGCTGGCTCTGATCTCTCTTCTAGATTTCAGCATACATTCAGAATAACAGTGCAATAATTTGCCATGAAAGAGGCAACAAAAGAGCTACAGGGTTTTCACATGGGAACAAAGAAAGGTCCTCAGCACTGAGGGAACATTCTCCTCTTTCCATCCAACCTGGCCTGGAACACTTACAGGCAGGTTGTGGATCACAGAATCTTTGATCCCATTCTGTGCTTCTGTGCTCCACAACCTCCCTGGGCAACCTGTGCCAGTGCCTCACCACCCTCACTGCAAACAACTTCTTCCTAACATCCACTTTCAATCTTCCCTCTTCCAAACCCATTTCTCCTCCTCCTGTCATTACAAGACATTGTCAGTAGCCCCTCCCCAGCCCTCCTGTAGCCCTCTTCAGATACTGCAAGGCCACTCCAAGGTCTCCTGGAAGCCTTCTTTTCTTCAGGCTGCAGAACCCCAACTCTTGTAGCCTGTCCTCATAGCAGAGCTGCTGCAGCCTTCTGAGCATCTTGGTGGCCTCCAACAGTTCCATGTCTTTCTTGTGTTGTGGGCTGCAGAACTGCACACAGTACTCCAGATAGGGTTATGCAGTGCTATGTGCCAGAGGTCTCCATCCATGGTTGAGGTTGGCCAATGCCCTCAGCACTAGATAGCATGAGCTGTCTTGAATACTCTGCTTGACAGCTCGGGTGGAAATGTGGGACAGGTATTGCTGACCTGAGATCATTTAAATGTGGTTTGGTTGGGGTGATGGAGGTGGCCAGACAAAGCAGATGCACATTTGAGAAGCTGTTTTGATTTCCATTATGCCATACGCAGCATTTGGAAGGCAGACATGGGGCTGAGAACCTGTGGTGTGTGCAGTCTAGGAGACAGCTCTCCATCCCTGAGCAATGAGCATGGAATCCTAGGCTGATTTGGGTGGGAAGGGACCTTTCAAGATTGCTCATGGCCTCAAACAACCTGACCTGCAATGGTACCGGGGATGGGGCCACTCCTGTTTGGGCAACCTGGGCAAGGCTCTCACCACCCTCAGGGTCAAACTTTTTTCCCTTGTCTCCAGTCTGAATCTCTTTCTCTTATTTCAAACCATCACCCCTTGTCTGGTCACAGCAGACCCTGCTCACATGTCTATTCCCAGCTTTCATGAACCTTGTGAGGTTCAATCTGTCCCACCTTATTGGACCTTATGAGGTTCAACAACACCCTACACCAGGTCAGGCTGGACAAGGCTCTGAGCACCCTGCTCTAGTTTCTGATGTCCCTGCTGATGAAAGGGGGTTTTACTATGGGACCTTTAAAGGTCTCTTCCAACCTAAAGCATTCTGTGATTCATATCAGCTCCTTCAAGTGGTGAAAGGCTACCAGAAGTTATCCCTGGAGCCTTCTCTTCTACAGGGCCAGCCTCACACAGAGTGCTTCCAGCCCTTGGATCATGTTTGAGACCTCCTCAGCACCCAGAGATACATCAGATGTCCTCAGTCTGGGGAGAAGAAGGCTTCCAGGTGACCTTCTTGTGGCCTTTCAGTATCTGAAGGGGGCTGCAAGAAAGTCGGGGAGGGACTTTTTAGGCTGTCAGGTAGTGATAGAACTGGGAGGAATGGAACAAAGCTGGAAATGGAGAGATTCAGAGTGGATGTTAGGAAGAAGTTCTTCAGCATGAGAGTGGTGAGAGCCTGGAAGGGGTTGGCCTGGGGTGTGGTGGAAGGCCCATCCCTGGAGGTATTTAAGGCCAGGCTGGATGAGGCTCTGATCTAGTGTGAGCTGTCCCTGCCCATGGCAGGGGGATTTGAACCCGATCATCCTTGTGGTCCCTTCCAACCCTGATTGATTCTATGATATCCTTCACCAAAATGTTCTGAAACATTAGGCACATGATTTTAGTGTTGACCTCGCAGTGCTGAACTGGAGGTTGGACTGGATGATCTTGAAGGTTCCTTCCAACCAATTATATTGTGTGATTCTGTGAAAATGTTACCAAAAAGCCTTTTTTTTTAATTACAGAAGGAGGGAAAAGGAGACACATGGCAGGAGATGAAGTGCTTCAACTCAGAGTCATGAGGAGCATTAGTTACCTTCAAAGGTAACACAGCTTCTCCAGCCTGTCTCTGGAGTCATTAATCTGTTTCAGCTCAGATATTTTCCCTTTTTTTTTAAATTAAAAAGCTAAGCTGAGAGGATTACATGACTTAAAAAAGTAAGACACAAAAAAACCCAAACCCAAAGCATTGAGCCAGAGTATTAAGTCACATTATTAAAAAGATCAAACATCACTTGGAGCTTCAAAAGCCTGGTGGGGGAAGGAGAAAGGGCAATGATCTGTATATACAGAGTCACCCATCGTTGACATCCTTAAACTCAGTCTGCTGCTCATCACTCCAGCTTAGGTTTTAAGTACATATAGTTTTGAATTAGCTGTTGACACAGATTTAATCATCTGCTGGAAAAACAGACTTAGTGCTACTGCCTCCTGCTTTCTCACCCATGGCAGTTAGAAGCAACCACAGCCACCAGTGCTGCTGTGAGAACATCATGGTCCATTAGTTGATCATAGAATCGTAGCATGATTTAGATTGAAAGGGACTTCAAAGCTGATCCATTTCGAACACTCTGCCATAGGCAGAGACACCTCCCACTAGAACAGGTTGCTCAAGGCCTTATGCAACCTGGTTCTGAACCTCTTCGATCCCATTCTGTGCTTCTGTGCTTCCCAGCCTCCCTGGGCAACCTGTGCCAATGTCTCACCACCCTCACTGAAAAGATCTTCTTCCTAGCATCCAGTTTCAATCTTCCCTCTGCCATTTCAAATCCATTACTCCTCCTCCTGTCATTGCAAGACCTTGTCAATAGTCCCTCCCCAGTCTTCCTGTAGCCCCCTTCAGATACTGCAAGGCCACTACAAGGTCTCCTCGAAGCCTTCTTTTCTCCAGGCTGCAAAGCCCCAACTCTCTCAGCCTGTGCTCGTAGCAGAGTTTTTGCAGCCCTCTCAGCATCTTGGTGTCCTCTCCTGGACTCACTCCAACAGTTCCATGTCCTTCTTGTGTTGTGGGCTGCAGAACTGCACACAGTACTCCAGGCAGGGTCTGAGGAGAGCAGATGGAATGACTTGGATTGGAAGAGATCTTCAAGTTCATCTACTTCCAACTCCCCACCATTGGCAGGGACACCTCCCACTAGACCTGTTTGCTCAAGGCCTCTTCCAACTCAGCCTTGAACATCTCCAGTGAAGGGACATCTGTGATCTCCCTGGGCAATTATTCCTCAATATACGTTCATGGTGTGAGGTTATTCTGCTGTTGTCACTCCCCTGGGTGTTAGGTGCTTTCAAAAATGACCAACAGAAGGACAAGGCAATGCCTCAAATTTAAAGTTTGACACCCAAAAGATGACCTTCTGCTGCAGATCTACCATGCCAGGATCTTGTTCTTTCCCCAACCTATGCGTCATTGCCTTCTTGTCTGGGGTTCTAATTTAATTCCCAGAGACTCTAATAATTTGGATAGAACCGATGACAATTTATATTAGTTGCCCTTCCCTCTCCCCTCCCTCCTTCCCCAGAGAAAGGAATTGGGAGGGAGAGGGAAAGGTAAGCCCACCCAAATGAATGAGTCTCACTCGATTTGGAAGTTAAAAGGGAAAAGTTTAACAATAACTTAAAAAGGGTATCAAAGGTAGGGAGGTTACAAAAGGTGTAGGGAAGGGGAAATAACAAATACCAAAAGGTATGAACACAACCCCAGTGTGTGATGGTGGTGGCCACGTGTGTGGAGAGATGCAGGGAGAGCTGCAGTGTGGTCCTGAGAGGGCTGTGGAGTGATCGAGGGAGAGTCCAAGAGAGGGAGAACAGGAAGTCCCCCTGCTTTTAAGGGACATGAAGGGGGAGTGGGCTAACCATCACCTGGGGGTGTCCAGACCCACCCCTGGGGAGGGGTCAGGACCACCTGAGGTCAGGTTTCAAGTTCAGGGACACTCCTCCTGGAGTGTTAACTGTACACACTTCTACATAAAATCTTTATGAAAAAGAGAAAGTAGAGCAGAAAAAAATGAACTCAGGAAAAAAACCAAACCCAGCTGAGTATGACAACAGCTGGCAAGACACATCTTACCTCTACCACTGAAGTCATTGACACCATGGGACAGGCGATGTCACTGGAGCTTCTCCTTTTCATCTTGATGAAGACCCAGCTCATGTCATGTTCAGTTTTGGCATTTCAGACTCTAACAAGGCAAGTAACTATGATGCTGGAACAAATCCTCTCCAGTCACCTTTCTCCTGGTATCGCTCCTTGTGACTGAGAGCTTGGATTGAGTGATGCATCTTGGAGCTTTTCTGCTTTTCCAATTAAACCAGGACTTTTGACATCTCTGCTCTCTGCTGAGGTTTTTGGTCCCATGTTCTCTTCCTTTGTTGCATGTTGCTGCAGCAGCACAGCTCAGACAATGCTACTTTTGATCAAACTTGCCAGTTGACATGAAATTTGACTTATTTTTACCCCAGTAGATGGTGGCTGAGGATGGCACTGCAGATTGCAGCTCATCAAGCTGTGTGTGCTCACCCTCAGAATTCTAGCAATCATAGAAATATGTAGTTTGGAAAAGACCTTCTCCATCATCTAATCCATCCATTAGCCAGCACTGAAACGCATCCCTCAGCACCACATCTCCACAGCTTGAAGCTCCTCCAGGGACAGGGACTCTACCACTGCCCTGGGCAGGCTTGATAACCCTCAAGGGGAAGAAATTGCTCCTCATGGCCAATCTAAGTCTTCAGAAGCAGGCCGCCTCGTGCAATGAGGTCAGGCACCACATTCCTATATGGGGAGAGGGGTTATGGGGGAATCCAATGCTTGCCCCAAAGTTTGGTGCTGCTGCAGTTGGTAGCACTGAAACGAGAGAGGTTGGCTGGGTGGCTCCAAAAGCTTCAACTGCTCAATGAGGTCTTTCAGCTCTTCATGTGTCACAGAGAAAAAGCACATGAAGTTTTCACTATCAACCTGGACAGTGAAAAATCAGATTTATCCTGTTGGGTTGTAAAGTCCTCAGATCAAACTCTGACAGAGCTCAGCCTTGCAGCAGCTCTCCTGCTCTTGGAGACATCTCTTAATTTCTGTTTGATGTCGCTTGCAGGGTGTAGAGCTGACACAGAAAAAAAAAAGGAAGCTGAGTGGTTGAGGAATAAGCAGATGCAGCTCCTGCACTAAGGAAAGAAGAGATTCAAAGATTGGTGATGTATTGAAATCTCAGTTGAGCAGATCTGGTGCTTAGGGACATGATTTGCTTAGGTCTGCTCTCATCAGACTCCACCTGAAGTCCTGAGTGCAGTTCTGGAGCCCTCAGCACAAGAAGGACATGAAAGTGTTGGAGTCAGTCCAGAGGAGGCTGTCAAGATGCTCAGAGGGCTGCAGCAGCTCTGCTATGAGGACAGGTTGTGAGAGTTGGGTCTCTGCAGCCTGGAGAAGAGAAGGCTTCGAGGAGACTTTGGAGTGGCCTTCCAGTATCTGAAAGGAGTTCCCTGGAGGTGTTCAAGGCCAGGTTGGATGAGGCCTTGAGCGACCTGTTCTAGTGGGAGGTGTCCCTGCGTATGGTAGGAAGGTTGAAACTGAATGAGCCTTGAGTTCCCTTCCAAACTAAACCATTCTCTGATTCTATGATTTAGTGGTGACCTTGCAGTGCTGGGTTGAAATTTGCACAAGATGATGTCAAAGGTCTCTTTCAAACACAGGTATTTTGTGATTGTATGAATGGGTTGCTGAATCAAGGGGAAAGCTTGAGGTGAAATCAGGCATGGAGAAATGTACCTTCCTGCCTGGATGAGTGGTCAGGGTTGGGTGCTGCAAGGAGATTCATAGCACCAACCAGCTTAATTAACCCAGTTCCAATAATTTCTGTGTGTGGATTTTTCAATTCTTTATCATTCCTTTGAAGTTCTCCATGGTCCAGGACCTCTTTTTTCCTGCATAATGCACATTGGCCTTTCCACTCATTAATTGTGTCCAGTTCTGGGCTCCTCAACTCAAGAGAGATGTTGAGGTGCTGGAACGTGTCCAGAGAAGGGCAACAAAGCTGGTAAGGGGCCTAGAACACAAACCCTATGAGGAGAGGCTGAGGGAGCTGGGCTTGTTCAGCCTGGAGAAGAGGAGGCTCAGGGCAGACCTCATTGCTGTTTACAACTACCTGAAGGGTGGTTGTAGCCAGGTGGGGGTTGGTCTCTTCTCCCAGGCAACCAGCAACAGGACAAGGGGACACAGTCTCAAGTTGTGCTGAGGGAAGTATAGGCTGGATGTTAGGAGGAAGTTGTTGGCAGAGAGAGTGATTGGCATTGGAATGGGCTGCCCAGGGAGGTGGTGGAGTCACTGTCCCTGGGGGTGTTCAGGAAAAGCCTGGATGAGGCACTTAGTGCCATGGTCTGGTTGACTGGCCAGGGCTGGGTGCTAGGTTGGACTGGATGATCTTGGAGGTCTCCTCCAACCTGATTCATTCTATTCTAATATCCAGGAATGATTTTTCTCACTTTGCTCAAGCCCCTGCTGAATGTCCACTCTGCAGAGATGAAATTCAATTACGTCTCCTGAGCTGCTGGGGAGAGCCTGGGGAGGTGTTTTGTTCATGTTTATTGTGGGCATAAATCAACTTCCATGTGAAAAGACTCTTTGAACAAGATTAAGAAGAGGGAGAAGGAAGAAATTTTTGACCCTGAGGATGGTGAGACTCTGGCCCAGGTTGCCCACAGAGGTGGTAGGTGCTTCATTGTGGGCGGATTTCTTGCTAACAGAGGACAGGAATTGATAAACAGGAGCAACTCGTGCTGCGGAGTGTCCTTGAGCCCATGCTGGAGGCAGGAACTAAGATGGTGAAGCAAACCCCCCCACATGCAGCTGCAGGAGGCAGGGTCTGCTGGCCGCAGGAGGCTGACCCTACAGGTTGCTTATATAAGTTTAACCTGTCTGTATCTCACACATAACCTTAAGCCTATCTGTACCTTCCACATGTACCAATGTTAACTAAGCTCGCTCTGCAGGCCGCTTTCCAAGTTGGCATATAAGTGGCTGTATCACCGCAATAAAGGGGAGAAGAACCATATAACCAGATCGGTGCTCGAATTGCTACTCTGGGGTGCAATGCTGTCACTTCATCCCTGGAACCATGCTGAGCCAAGTTGTCTGGGGCTCTGAGCAACATGCTCTAGTTGCAGATGTCCCTGCTGAGTGAAAGGTGGTTGGACTGGCTGACCTTGAAAGGCCACTTCCCGCTCAGACCAGTCTGGGATTCTATGATTCATTCTATTCATATGTTATATTCATATAATATATTCATACATTCATATATATTCATATAATATTCATATATTCTATGATTCTATTTCATAGAATTCTATTTCATAGAATCATAGAATGGTTTAGGTTGGAAGGGACCTCAAAGCTCATCCATAGGCAGGGACACTTCCCCTCAGAACAGGTTGCTCAGGGCCTCATCCAACCTGGCCTTGAACACCTCCAGGGAGGTTGTGGAGCACAGAACCACAGAATGTGATCTTTGATCATATTTTGTGCTTCTGTGCTCCACAACCTCCCTGGGCAACCTGTGCCAGTGTCTCACCACCCTCACTGCAAAGAACTCTTTCCTAATATCTAGTTTCAATCTCCCCCTGCTACTTTAAACCCATTACTCCTCCTCCTGTCATTACAAGACCTTGTCAATAGTCCCTCCCCAGCCTTCCTGTAGCCCCCTTCAGATACTGGAAGGCCACTACAAGGTCTCCTGGAAGCCTTCTCTTCTCCAGGCTGCACAGCCCCAACTCTTGTAGCCTGTGCTCATAGCAGAGTTTCTGCAGCCCTCTGAGCATCTTGGTGGCCTCCTCTGGACTCTCTCCAACAACTGCATGTGCTTCTTGTGTTGTGCTTCTTGTGTTGTGGTTCTTGGTGTTGTGATTCTTGATGTTAGCTGCTTTCAGCCAAGATCTCAACAAATCATTGGCTGGTAAGCAGGAAGTACTGATTCTGTCTTCTGAGAGCTCTCCCTTTCTGGTTTTCAGCAGCAGCATTGTGTGGGTTCAGACTTTCCTTTCTGGAATGTAGTATCTCAAACATTTAATGGAGTCTGAGCAGTTCTCCTGAGGCACTGAGGTTATTCAGCCTGGAGAAAAGGAGGCTGAGGGGAGATCTCATTCCTCTCTATACCTTCTTGAAAGGAGGTGGACTTGGCCTTATCTCCCCAAGAAACAAGTAACAGTATGACAGGAAATGGTCTTAGGTTGCACCAGGGGAGGTTTATGTTAGAAGAAAAATTTTCACTGAAAGGGTTCTCAAAGGTTGGAACAGGCTGCTCAGGGTTGAAAAGAGGCACACATGTGGTACTGACGGGCATTGCTCAGCATCAGCTTTGGTAGAGTTAGATCATGGTTGGACTTGATCTTATAGGTCTTTTCCAACTGAAACAATTGATGTTATGTTGTCAATCATTGAGCCCCAACACTGCAAAGCAAGCAAGTTAAAGATGTAAAAGTGACCTGAACAATGACCCTGCCTAGCAGAAGACAAGCAGCTTGTAATGTACCAGATGAGTGCTATTTTATTTTGCTTCAGAGAAATGAAAATAAGCTGTGAACACAAGAAGGGATGAATCACCCTTGATAGCTCCATCTTTACCTTTTGTGTTCTAAACAGTGACTTCTCCACTAAATCCTCCCTTTCTCCACCATGTCTCTTTGAGGAACTTGAAAGTCCTAAATGGCAATTTGCTTTTCAGGCTGTTTCTTTTGTTATTTATAGACACAGTTTATACCTGTGAAGCTCTGCGTTCTGTGCCTGATGTAGAGGTTGCTTTGCTTGAGTGATAAAGGTTGATGATTGTCCCATTGTAGCAGTGGGAAATTGGGCTGGAATGGGGATTTCTGGAGGGTTGCATTTTTTTTCATAGAATCATGGAACTGTTTGGTTTGGAGACAACCTCTAAGAGCATTGAGTCCAACCACCACCATGGCCATTGAATCATATCCCCAAGTGCCATGTCCACATGTTTTTTCAATGCCTCCAGGGATGGTGACTCTAGCACCTCCCTGGGCAGCCTGTACCAATGCCTGACCACTCCTGCAGGAAAGAAATTGTTCTTCATGTCCAACTTAAACCACCCTGACACAATTTTTAGGCTATTTCCTCTCGTCACAGGATCACAGGTTGTTGTGGATTGGAAGGGACATAGAGATCATCGACTCCAATCTCCCTGCCACAGCAGGAACAGCTAATCTAGCTCAAACACATCCAGATGGGCCTTGACAGGCTCCAGAGAAGGAGACTCCACAACCTCTCTGGGCAGCCTGTGCCAGTGTTCTGGGACCCTTACAGCAAAGAAGTTCCTCCTTGTGTTGAGCTGGAACCTGCTGTGCTGCAGCTTCCATCCATTGCTGCTTGTCCTATCCCAGGGAGCAGTGAGCAGAGCCTGTCCCCCTCCTCCTGACCCTCAGTCCTCAGAGATTTATAAACATTGATTAAATCCCCTCTCAGTCTTCTCCTCTCCAGACTAAACAGCCCAGGTCCCTCAGCCTCTCCTCATCAAGCAGTGCTCCAGTCCCCTCATCATCCTCATATCTCTCTGCTGGACTCTCTCCAGCAGATCCCTGTCCCTCTTCAACTTGGGAGCCCAAAACTGAAGGCAGTACTCAAGAAGAGGTCTCACCAGGGCAGAGTAGAGAAGAAGGAGAACCTAATTTGATCTGCTCCCTCATCCTGTCACTTGTTTCTTGGGGAAAGAGACTAACCTCCATCTGGTTCCAACTTCCTTTCATGGAGTTGTAGAAATCGGTGAGGTTTCCCCTGGCCTCTACTCCAGGCTGAGCAACCCCAGTTCCCTCAGCTGCTCTTCACCAGCCCTGTTCTCCAGACTCTTCACCAGCTTCATTGATCTTCTCTGGACCTGCTCCATCACTGAAATATTGTTCTTAGAATGAGGAGTCCAAAGCTGAAAGTACTAAAAAAATTTCCCATAGCAATGAAAAGCAGAAGATGCTTCAGCGTCCAGACCGAAGGTAGCAAATGGTGAGACCACACCTCCAGGAAGCAGCAGAGATGTGCTCCAAGGGACCCACCATTATCAACATCAGATGGGGAATTAGCTCTTAGAGAAGCCCATACAGATCTATCCACAATCACAACGAATGATAGTGGTAATCTACAGCCATAAAGTGAGATTTCCATCTTTATATGACATGAAAAATGTGCCAGACACCAGTTTGCCCATAAACAAAATTGCTTTTTTTTTTAATCCTCCAGCTTCTCCCTGTAATGTGAAATATCAATCTTTCTGTGGCTTTTATTACAGGGAATTTAGCTTTTTTGGTGTTGACAGATGGCCCACGTTGGGGCTGAAGTACAACTGTATTTCATCCCTCGCATAGACACGTCTGAATGGCAGAGCACAGATTTGAAAGAGACAATAATGAATGGCCAAAAAACCCACCTGGTGAAGTGCTGCTGATCAGAGAGAGCCCACTTGGCTTGGGGCTTAGGAGTGAAAAAGTTCCAATGTCTCTCCACCCTTACTGAGAGAGTGCCTGGAGAATAAGTCCTATGAGGAGTGACTGAGGGAGCTGGGGATGGTTAGTGTGAGGAAGAGGAGACTGAGGGGAGACCTCATTGCTGGCTACAGCTACCTGAAGGGACATTGTGGAGAGGCTGCTGCTGAGCTCTGCTCAAAAGGAATTGGAGACAGAACGAGGGGGAATGGCCTCAAGCTGAGGCTGGGGAGGGTTAGATTGGACGTTAGGAAAAAAGTTTTTCCTGGAGAGAGTGGTCAGGGAGTGGAATGAGCTGCCCAGGGAGGTGGTGGAGTCACCCAGCCTGAGTGAAGGTGGTTTGGCTGTGGTGCTTAGGGCTGTGGTTGCAGGTGAATCTTGTAGAGTATGGTTCTAGGTTGGACTTGGTGCTGCTGAGGGGCTTTGCCTACCTGCATGTTTGATTCTGTGATTCTGTGATTCTGTACCTTCCAGCATGGTCGTGTGGCCAGCACATTGGGCTGGACCCTGCTCCTACTTGGCATGCCTTCCTCCTGGGATCTCCTGTGTGCCTGTGGAGGAAATGCTGGCCTGGTTCAGGATGCCAATCTCTTCCAGCAGCAGGAACATCATGCAAATTGCATGGCTGTGCTTCTCTCTCCAAGCCTTTTCTTCTCTGCATGAAACACATGGATGCGCCTTGGCTGGCTTGATCACAGGGGACATTCCCAAGGGAGAACAAAACCCACCAGAGCAGTCAGGGGACTGTGACTTGCAAAGTAAATATTCACAGCTTTAATTCTGCAAGAAAAAGGCTGATTTGCAAGAAGAGTGGTTTCGAAATGCTGGTTTTGTCAACTCTGGCTGGAGCTGGGGAGAGGCAGCCAGAAGCTGCTGACTGCTGCTGTGCTTTGCATCTTAATCACCACCAGCCCTTACTCCTCTGAACCTCCTGGTTGCTGGTGTGTGCTGCTGAGCCCAGTGTGGGCAGCTGCTGTGTCCAGCTGCCATCTCTACCTGCTCACAACATCTGCCTCATCCATAAAAAATGACCTCATTCAGAAAAGCAAAGGTTTTCTTCTCCCTGAATGTGTAAAACACCAATCCGTGGGGGTCTCTGTGGTCTTTTGAACAAGTTTCTGTCTTTCCCTGTGTTAAAATAAACCAAATAGATGTGCCACCTGGAGACATGGAGTAGTGGTCATGGAAGTGTTGGGTAGAAAAATGGACTTCATGATCTTAGAAGCCACAAAGATGAAATGGAACCTCTCTTCTTGTGAGTAGAGCCTGAAGGAGCTCGGTCTGTGTTGCTTGGAGAAGAGGAGACTGAGAGGTAACCTCATCAGTGGTTATGAAGATGTAAAGGTGAGCACCAGGAGGATGGAGCCATCTCCATTTGATGGACACTCCTCCCTCCTGGTCCCTGCAAGCCCAGGATCATTTCATAGACCTGAATGTGAACACTCTCTGGGGTCTAGATGTAAAACACCAAGCACCAGAACGTTTAGCATGTGGAACAGGTTGCCCAGAGAGGTTGTGTATGCCTCCTTCCTGGACGTTTTCAAGGCCAGGCTGGACAGGGCTTTGAGCCACAAAGATGCTGAAGGGAATGGAACAGCTCTGTTAGGAGGAGAGCCTGAGGGAGCTGGGGCTGTGCTGCTGGGAGAAGAGGAGACTGAGAGGTGACCTCAGCAATGGTTATCAATATGTGCAGGTGAGTGGCAGGAGGCTGGAGCCAGGCTCTGCTGGGTGATGCCCAGTGCCAGGCCAAGGGGCACTGGGTGGAAGCTGAGGCAGAGGAAGTTTCATGGAAACCTGAGGAGGATTTTTTTTTCCCCTGTGAGGGTGACAGAGCCCTGGAAAAGGCTGCCCAGGGGAGTTGTGGAGTCTCTCTCTTTGGAGATATTCCAAACCTGCCTGGATGCATTCCTGTGTGATCTGGTCTAGGAGATCCTGCTCTGGCAGGAGGTTGGACTGGATGAGCTTTGGAGGTCTCTTCCAGCCTCTGACATTCTGTGATTCCAACTTTAATGATTCTATGATTTTCTTTCAGCACAGGGAATAATGTGCTCTGAGGTAATAACAGAGGTGCAATAACACAGATGCCAGATTTGTGTGGTAAAACCAGGTTTTGACTGTTGTGTGGTGGTTGGAAGAGACCTCTAGAGGTTGTCCAGTCCAACCTCCCTGCTCAAGCAGGGTCACCCAGCTGGGTTTCAAATCTCCCCAGAGAAGGAGACCCAGCAACCTCCTTTCAGGCTGCTCTTTTCCAGGATCAGCAGGTTCAAGTCTCTCAGCCTCATCCAGCCCCCTGTGTAGCCTCCATTGGACTGTCTCCAGTAGTTCCCTGCCTCTCTTGAATTGGGGAGCCCAGAATTGGACCCTGATCTCCAGATGTGCTTGCTTTTCCTACAGGTGACTCCCCTTCAGTTGAATTATCAGCCTTAGGTCACCAACTTCCTGGTTGTATTCAAGTAATTTAATTTCTGAGCTGAAGAACTGCAACTTCAATTGCTTTCATCCCATTAAAAAAGTGGAAAATGGACTCAATGGGGAGAGACACTGGAGGCAAAATAGTTTCATGGTAACACTTTATTTTGATAATCACTGCTAGTTGTTAGTGAAATGGGTGGAAATAAGTCAGGATGAGCTGTTTTTGTTAGCGTGAGAGGGGATGACTCTGGGCAGTGGGATGTGCAGGGCTGCACAGTGCAGCATGATGCTGAATGCTGCCAGGCCAGCACGTACACAGTAGCTGCTCATCAAACCCAAGCCTGGAGGGTCATTAACTCTACACCCCACTAATTCCTTCTTCTGGCAAGTCAGTGAATTAAGCACTTCAGGATGAGCAGGGCTATGGGACAATCTGGCTACATTAGAAGTGGGTAGCTCACACAGACAGCAGTTGCCTTGTTGAAGGGATGGGTGAGTTACTGCCCATCTCTGGAGCTGAGCCAGGGCCCTCCAACTGCTGGAGACCCATCAGCTCAGTGGTCATGAGGAGCTCAGCTCATAGGATGTTTAGAGTTGGAAGGGACCTTCAAAGGTCATCTGCACATTTTATGAACAGATGACTGCCTGGTGGACATGGGGAAGGCTCTGAATGTAGTCTGCCTGGAATTTAGCAAGGCCTTTGACACTGTCTGTCATAGCAGACTCCTGGCCAAGCTGGAAGCCCTTGGCTTGGACAGGGTCACTCTGTGCTGGGTTAAGAACTGGCTGGATGGCTGAGCCCAGAGGGTGGTGGTGAATGGTGCCACATTCAGATGACAGCTGTCACTGGTGGTATGCCCCAAGGATCAGTGATGGGTACAGTCTTGTTTAATATCTTTATTGATGATCTGGATGAAAGGATTGAGTCCAGCATCAGTGAGTTTGCAGAAGAGACCAAGTTGGGAGCAAGTGTGGATCTATTAGAGGGCAGGGAAGCTCTGCAGAGGGACATGGACAGGCTGCACAGATGGGCAAAGTCCAGTGTCAGGAGTTTTGACAGATCCAAGTGACAGGTTCTGCACTTTGGCCACAACAACCCCAAGCAGTGCTACAGGCTGGGGTTAGACTGGATGGAGAGCAGCAGGCAGACAGGGACGTGGGGGTACTGGTAGATAGTAGCTGAGCATGAGCCAGCAGTGTGCCCACGTGGCTAAGAAGGCCAATGGCATCCTGGCCTGTATCAGGAACAGTGTGGCCAGTAGGACCAGGGAAGTCCTTCTGCCCCTGGACTCAACACTGGTCAGGCCACACCTTGAGTGCTGTGTAGTTCTGGATCCATCAATTTAAAAAAGATGTTGAGGTGCTGGAAGGTGTCCAGAGAAGGGCAGCAAGGCTGAGGAGGGGCCTGGAGCACAGCCCTGTGAGGAGAGGCTGAGGGAGCTGGGGGGGTGCAGCCTGCAGAAGAGGAGGCTCAGGGCAGAGCTCATTGCTGTCTACAACTACCTGAAGGGAGGCTGTAGCCAGGTGGGGTTGGGCTCTGCTGCCAGGCACCCGGGGACAGAACAAGAGGACACAGCCTCAAGCTGTGCCAGGGCAGGTTCAGACTGGATGTTAGGAGGAAGTTCTTCCCAGCAAGAGTGATTGGCACTGGAATGAGCTGCCTGGGAAGATGGTCGAGTCCCCATCCCTGGAGATGTTTAAGAGGAGACTGGATGAGGCACTTAGTGCCATGGTTTAGTTAATTAGAAGGTGCTGGGTGATAGGTTGGACTCAATGATCTCATCTTTCCAACCTGGTTAATTCTGTGATTCTGGTCCCACCCCTTGCAGTCAGCAGGGACATCTACCCTGGTGAGACTCCAATTTGAGTACTGCCTTCAGTTTTGGGCTCCCCAGTTTAAGAAGGACAGGGATCTGCTGGAAAGAGTCCAAGGGAGGGATATGAGGATGATGAGGGGACTGGAGCACTGCCCTAATGAGGAGAGGCTGAGGGACCTGGGGCTGTTTAGTCTGGAGAAGACAGGACATTCTTGCCAGAGAGAGTGATTGGCATTGGAATGGGCTGCCCAGGGACTTGGTGGAGCTGCTGTCCCTGAAGGTGTTCAAGCAAAGACTGGATGAGGCACTTAGTGACATGGTCTAGTTCAGGGGTCTTCAAACTTTTTAAAGGGAGGGGTGCATCACTGTCCCTCAGACACTGTCAGGGGCTGGACTATAGTTTGGAAAAAAATGAACAAATTCCTAGGCACACTGCACATATTTTATTTGTAGTAGTGCACAAAAAACCCCAAACAAACAGGAAAAAGAAAGCAATATTGAAAATTGAGAACAACTATAATCAACAAAATCAAATCATATTTTGATGTGAACTATGGGCCTGCTTTTGGCTAAGGAGATGGTCAGTGTTAGGTTCCATATTTGTCACTGCTTGTTGTAGCAAGTGATGCAAGTGTTCATCACTCAGTCTGGATCTGATTGGAGATTTCAGATGTTTCATTTGGGAAAAAGTCTGCTCACAGACATAGCTGCTGCCAAAGATGGCTGCAGCTTTGAGTGCGTGGTTCCTGAGATTATGATATGTCTCTGAGGGGAGAGATGCATAGAAATTAGCAAGGCTGCTTGATTTGAATGCACCTTTCAGCGAGTCACAAGCCTGTAGTTCAGCCAATTCCATTTGGTAAATTGGATCAACAGTTTCCATGTCAACAGAAAATGGGTTCCAGAAAAGCTGCATGTCCTGTTCATGGAGACCAAGATCTTTAAAGCTAATTTGAAACTCCTTTTGCAACATTTTTAGTACAGCCATACATGTTTTGTTTGGGAATGCAACTGCTGGTTTTTCTGCAGACAGGTTTTGAGTTATGGGGAGATGGCAGAAGTTTTCCTCCTTTACTTGGTTAATGAGCAGGTCTAATTTGACTTGAGATGCTTTCACATGTGAATGCCTATCACAGATGACCTTCCTCTCTCCTTGAAGTTGGATACTGAAATTGTGGAGTAGCTCTGTTACATCTGTCAGAAGCACAAGGTGCCATTTCCATTCTGCATCTTTGAGCTCTGCTACTTCTTTGTTTATAGAAGGCCTAAAATCATAACCCTGTGGAAGTAAGTCATAAAATCATTTCAAAACTGTCCCTCAACTCAGCCAACAGACTTCTGTGTGGTACAGAACATCTTCATAGGCAACATTTAGCTCAGACAGAAATTCCTGAAGCTGTCTGTGGTTTAGTGTGTGAGCTCTAATGCAGTTAACACAAGAAACCACTGTTTTCATGACAGAGTCCAGCCTCAGTGATGTACAACCCAGTGCTTGCTGGTGGATGCTGCAGCGTGTGGCTATTGGACGTGAATGGTTGCATTTGTCCATCTCTTTGTTAATGCTGCAACCACTCCTTTCATGCTAGGAGCACCATCAGTTGTCACACTGAATAGTTTACCCCAGTCCAGCTCCAAATCATTCACATTTTGGCAAACTTTCTCATCGATATCCTCTCCTGTAGTTGTTCCTTTGATGCTTTTCAGCATAGCAAGCTCCTCTGTGACTTGGAAAGGATCATTTGTCCCACGAATGGAAAGCGGAAGTCGTGCAGAGTCAGGAACATCCTTGCTCTCGTCGAGTGCCAGTGAGAAATAGTTTTTTTGAGGAGTTTTGCAACTGCAGGTTCAAATTTTCCCCCATTTCTTCAATCCTTCATGTAATTGTAGGTCCTGAAAGACTCACTGCACTAAATAAATCCACCTTCTCTGGACACATCTCTTTGGCAACAGTGACGGCGGTGCGATTTGTAGCCGAGAGGCGCCCCGTGGAGCGGGCAGGTCCAGGATGAGGCACTGGTTCCAGCCCAGTCCCAGCGGGTGCTTGGGGGCTGCGGGGGCTGGCGCACAGATTAAGTGGCAGGAAGTCATCTGCAGCTGCTTGGTTTCCCCCCAGCCCCTGGTGGGGACGGGCAGGGGGTTTCTGTAGATGCCGTCGGGCCAGACCGTGGGGCCTGGGGGGCTGTATTCAGCCCGCGGGCCGTAGTTTGAGGACCCCGGTCTAGTTGATTGGATAGACCTGAGTGATAGGTTGGAGAGGATGATCTTGGAGGTGTCTTCCAACCTGGATGATACTACGATTCAATCACAAAGACCAATCCAGCAACCAGGAGCTCACTTTGGGCCAGAGGAAACCAGGGGTTAATTTCTTCTGGCAGTTGTGTGCACTACTGAGTGACAGTGTCACTTGCTGTCTCCTCTCTGCAGCCAGAAAATTGGCCCTGCTCAGCCTCCCATAAACAGACCAGTCATGAGGGACCCAAACTGTGGTGTGGAAGTGGAGATAAGCATCTCCAATATGAGCAACTGCTGTTCTAGCAGTTAGTTGCAATGTGTGTCTCATGCTCTTCTGTCTCGTATCAGCCACAGCTGAGGTGGGGCCAGATTTCCTTCTACATTTGTGACAGCTATCTGTCACATGTAAGAAGGTCTGACAAACATGGTTATTTGCCTTGTCCAAGAAAACCAAGTATTCTGAATGCTGGCATCCCAGCATGGCAGGGGCACCCACAGCAGCTTGTCCAGAATCACAATGTGGTTTTGGAATCTCTCCAGAGATTCCAGAGAAGGAGGACTCCACAGCCTCTCTGGGCAGCTTACTCCAGGGCTCCAGCACCATAATGACAAATAATTTTCTCTTCATTTTCAGATGGAACCTCCTGGCTTCCAGTTTGTGCCCATTCACAGAATTAATCAGGTTAGAAAAGATAATCAAGATCATTGAGTCCAACCTATCACCCAACACCTTCTAATTAACTAAACCATGGCATCACCCTGCCGCCTCTGAAACACCTCCAGGGATGGGGGCTCTGCTGCCTCCAATGGCAACCTGTTCCAATGCCAATCACTCCTGCTGTGAAGAACTTCTTCCTAACATCCAGCCTGAACCTGCCCTGGCACAGCTTGAGGATGGCAGGAGAGACCAACCCCCTCCTCCAGGTTTCTCAGTCTTTCCTCTTCACAGAGACACTCCAGGCCCCTCAGCATCTTAATAGCCTCCACTAGACTCTGCCCAGTAATTCCCAGCCTCTTTTGAACTGGGGAACCTGGAACTGGATTTAAATCTCCAGATGTGGTCTCACTAAGCCAGAATAGAGGAGCAGAATGAATGTTGAGTTTGCTGAGATCCACAGAATCATAGAATGGTTTAGGTTGGAAGGGACCTCAAAGTTCATCCAGTTCCAACCCCCTGACATAGGCAGGGACACCTCCCACTAGAACAGGTCACTCAAGGCCTCATCCAACCTGGCCTTGAACACCTCTAGGGAGGTTGTGGAGCACAGAATCACAGATCTTTGATCATATTCTGTGATTCTGTGATCCACAACCTCCCTGGGCAACTTGTGCCAGTGTCTCACCACCCTCACTGCAAAGAACTTCTTCATTCACTTTAAATCTCCTCTCCTCCAGTTTAAACCCATTAGTCCTCATCCTGTTATCACAAGACCCTGTAAATGGTCCCTTCCCAGCCCTCCTGTAGCCCCCTTCAGATACTGGAAGACCACTCCAAGGTCTCCTGGAAGTCTCTTCTTCAGGCTGCAGACCCCCAACTAGCTGTAGCCTGTCCTCACATCAGAGCTTCACCAGCCCTCTGAGCATCTTCGTGGCCCTCCTCTGGAATCCTGCTTGAGGATGCTCCAAATGAGGACCATCCCTGGCCATCAGACTCACAAGCAGCTTGTTGGGGCCATTTTGGTGTTCCCTGCTCGAATTAGTGGTGTCGTTACCAGGGACATCACAGCAGGCGCTGCTGCTCATCAAAGCCCAGACTGGACGATCAATATTTCACTCCTAGGCAGAGCAGGTTCAGCAAATGCTGCAGGAAATCCATGAACTTCCAACAACTTCCACCTGTGGATCCAGGCCCTGGTACTTAGCAAGGATTAAAAAAAAAGACCCACCATGAATTATTTTGGTCAACAAATCTAAATCCATGTTTCACATCTCATCAGTCGCCCCAGCACTGCCTGCTGGTGAGGTACCCCAGCACTGCCTGCTGGTGAGGTACCCCAGCAGGGACACTTCATCCATTTTCAGTGTAATTGGTGGGAAATGTTTGCAAATTGCAGGTGCAGAGATGATAAAAGGAGGTAAGGGAATGTCCTCAGGGCCTTGCTCTTTTCTCTTGCAGGTAGGTGGTGGAATGTGGCAGGGAACTTTGGTCTCTGGTCCCCAGGGCTTGCCTGATATAATAGAGTCATGTAACTGTTTTGGCTGGAAAAGAACTTTGAGATCATTGAACCCAACCATTCTCTACCTCTGCCAAGGCTGATGTTAAACACAAAGGCTGCCCAGGGTGGTTATGGAGTCTCCCAAACCCACCTGGATGTGTTCCTGTGTAATCTGCTATAGAAGATCCTGCTCTGGCAGGGGAGCTCGACTGGATGAGCTTTGGAGGTCCTTCCAGCCCCTGACATTCTGTGATTCTGTGTGATTCTGTGATGCTGTGATTCTGTGATTCTGTAAGCCATGTCCCTCAGCACCACATCTCTGCCTCTTTGAAGCACCTCCAGGGGTAAGAATTCAACCATCTCCCTGGAGAGCCTGTTCCAGGTTCTGAGAACCCTTTCACTGAAGATGCTTCTTCTAATGTCCAACATTAATGCAGCTTGAGGCCATTTCCCTTTATACTGTTCCGTGGGAGAAGGAACTGATCCCCACTCCTTTCAGGAAGTTGTAGAGTGAGAAGGTCCTCAGAGATGCTCTTGGCAGGAGCTGGGCTGCTCCTTGAGTGATCTTCTGAGCATTGTAAGAAATCCTGACATTGATGCTTGATTGCAAGTGGCTGTTGGGTCTCCAAACCTTATTAAGCTAACCCAGAAACTTGTGCCAGTGCAGAGCAGGCAGGGGCAATCACACATTCTGAAGGGAACAGCATTCAAGATGTTTATGGTTCCAGGCACACAGGTCTGGGGTGGGTTTTTTAATTTGCTTTGGTTTGCTTTGTTCTTTAACCTTTCACCACAGACTCACAGCATATGTCCCCTTTCCTGTCTCTCTCCTCTGTTGTTTCCAACCTGCAGGCCAGCAGAAGCAAGATGTTGAGGTTATTCAGCCTGGAGAAGAGAAGGCTCCAATGGAGAGGCTGTGCAGTCTAGAGATGCCAAAACTACCTGGTTATTGTGGTCCTGAGCAGGCTGCTGTGGGTGCCTCTGCTTTAGCAGGGGGAGTTGGACTGGCTGATCTCCAGAGGTCCCCTCTAACAGCACCCTGCTGGGATTCTGGGGGATCTAGAAGCCGGCTAGACGAGGGCCACTTGAAGCTGAAGTAAAGAAGGGTTTGTTTCTGTGTTTTTGGTGTTATTCTTTGCTGGAGCCTGGTTTGGGTGAGGATGTTGCCCAAGATGCGTTTGGCGCCTTCAGGTATTCTCCTAATAGAAACTGTCCAGAACATCTCCATTACAATAATGTCCTGCAGTGCTTTTTCAATCAGTAGGCTATGTTGGGTCAGGACCACAACCATCCTAGCAGGACTAAATTCCATTTGCACTCCAGCTAAGCATGTATTTACTAAGCCAATTGCAAATCTTTACCTGCAATGCCTTCCCTCTCACCATCTTCACGCATCCAGTTGAGTAATACATTAGGAATGGGATAGCCAAGGAGTGAACTCCAGCAGGATCTCCATCTCTACCTGGATTTGCATTCCCCTTGACTGCTCTGATTCACCAGGAATTATTTTTCAAAGCCTTTTCTGAACAGAAAGCTTGAAAAGAAACATGTCCCATTTCTTGAGCACCTCCAGAGACTGTGATTCCACCACCTCTCTGGGCAACCTATTTCAAGGCCAATTCCATATTCTCAATGCTCAGCAAGAGCTAAAGAACCTGTGGGGGGCAAGAGGATGTGGCCAGTCACTTCTCAGTGGTGCCCAGTGACAGGACAAGGGGCACCTGGAACCCAGAAGATTCCATCTGAAGATGAGGAGAAACTTGATTGGTGTGAGGATGCTGGAGCCCTGGAGCAGGCTGCCCAGAGAGGTTGTGGAGTCTCCTCCTTTGGAGAGATTCCAATCCCACCTGGCCACTGTGATCCTGGGCAAGCTGCTGTGGGTGCCCCTGCTTTAGCAAGGGGGTTGGATTGGATGATCTCCAAAGGTCCTTTCCACCCCCACCATGCTGAGATTCTGGGATTGGTGTGGATATTTTGACATCAGTCAGGGGACTGACAGTTGTAATGACCCACATCATTTCTCCATGACACTTCTGGAACCCCTGGGAGCTTGCTGATAATCACTGCTTCTTAACAGGGGGGAGAAGAAAACTGGGTAAATGGCATTGTCTCCTAGATGGATGTTTGACCACATAGGCCTTGAAACGAAGGCAGAAAGAAAATTATTTCAGACATAAAAGAGCAATTCAGAGCTTTCTCCAAAGCCACACTGGTAGCAGGAGTTCATCCTGATGCTCTGTGGGATCAAAGGAGCATTGCTGTCACAAGCTGGTAGGAGGTTTTTCAGTTCAAAACAAATCACTTCTCTGATTTTAGTAATTGGAAAAAGGAAGTGCTGAAGGGCCTGGAGCATCTCTGTGAGGAGGAAAAGCTGAGAGACCCCAAGGGCTGTAGAGCCTGGAGAAGAGCAGTTCAAGAGGGGATTGTCTCAATGCTCAGCAAGACCTAAAGAGCCTGTGGGGAGGCAAGAGGATTATAGAATCAAAGAACTGTTTGAATCAGAGAAAACCTTCAAGATCATCCATTCAAATTGTTAACTCAACAGCACCATGAACATAAAACTATGTCCCAAAACTGCCATGTCCACACATTTCTTGAACACCTTCATGTATGGTGACTCCACCACCTCCCTGGGCAGCTTGTTTCAATGCCTGACCATTACAGTATCACAGTCTCACAGTATCACCAAGGTTGGAAGAGACCTCACAGATCATCAAGTCCAACCCTTTACCACAGAGCTCAAGTCTAGACCATGGCACCAAGTGCCTTCCTAATACCCAGCCTAAATCTCCCCTGGGGCAACTGAAGGCCACTTCCTCTCTATTGAAGTAGATGCCTCAGTGGCATCCAGCAGTTTTTAATCTTCCTCTAGCCTCTGCCAGAAGATGGTGCAGTGATCTCCAAAGTCTACTGCACTTAGTGCCAAGTTCTCCTTGTGACCACTTCTGCATGAACCTCTCTGTCTTCAGTTGCTTCTCTCCAAACCCAGCCACCTGTATGCAGGTGGATTTCCATGGGCTCCTGCTCAGCAAGTGTCTCAGGTACCATGGATAGGTTTTTTTCCCTCTCACAAAAGTTAGTTAATAGAATCATAGAACTGTTTGGGTTGGCAAAGATCTTTGATGTCATTGAGTCCAACCCTCAACCCAGTGTTGCCATGTCCAATTCTTAAAGTCTCTTTGAGGATGCTCGAAGAAGTCATAGAATCACAGAGTCACAGAATGCTTTAGGTTGGAAGGGACCTTAAAGATTATCTGGTTCCAGCCTCTCTGCCATAGTCTCCAGGTGTGTGGCTTGTAGTTTGCCATAGTCTCAATTGTTACTTTAGATCCAGGCTGTGCTCCAAACTGCCCTGGGAGATGTCAAGCTGCTCTCCCATGCTGTAATTCCCACCCCAAGAATGGTTTCAAGAGGTTTTTGGTAGTTGCATAGGCATGCCAAGCCAGAACAAGCCTGGGACCCTGTCCTAGAAACCATCTCAGGAGAAGCTGCTACTGCTCTGCACAGACCTTTAGTGGCGGAAAACAAGAGTTCTGGAGGACAGGTCTGGTAAGGAGCAGTTGAGGGAACTGAGGTTGTTCAGCTTGGAGAAAAGGACACTGAGGAGAGACCTTCTACAATGTCCTGAGAGGAGATTTGAGTCAGGTGGAGGTTGGTGTCTGCTACCAAAGAACATGTGACAGAATGAGAGGAAATGGCCTCAAGTTGCCCCAGGGGAGGTTTAGGTTAGATATGAGGAATGATTTCTTCACCTTGAAGGTTTTTAAGGCCTGGCCCAGGATGTCCAGGGCAGTCATGGAGTCCCCATCCCTACAGGGGTTTCAAAACTGTGTAGGTGTGGTGCTGAGGGACCTGGTTTAGTGGTGACCTGGCAGTGCTGGGTTAATGCTTGGACTAAGGTCTCTTTCAACCAAATCAGTTCTGTATGGTTCTATGACTTCATTGTGGCTGGGTGAGAAAATACCACGTCTGAAGCTTGCTCTGCCTTCTGCAAGATGCAGAAAGCTTCTGGGGTTTTTTTTGACAGATCATGGCCTTATTTTCCTCCAGAGATGTTTCAGATCCAACAAATATCTGCAGCAGAAGTCCCTTCCAAGTGGTGCCTCCTGTCAGGACTGCACCAGTGGCAGGTGGTGGAGAGAGTGAGATAGGCACAGGCTCAGATCTTAGGTGCCTCCAGGCATTTCATCTGCTAAGGAAGCTTGTTAACATGCAAACGTCTTGGAAAGGTGGCCAGCTGGGGGAGCGAGCTTGTGTCAGGGCTTTGCTGCTTGGGTGGAGACTGGCACTGCCAGCATGGTCCTCAACACAGCCAAAGCCCACAGGTGGTGTAACCTTCAGCAGATCCATTTGCTGCATGCCTGCATCTCACTCTTAGCAGATGAGATGAGCTATTTTAGGTGGGTAATTGTGTATGGGAGGACTGGAATCCCAGACAGGTTTGGGTTGAAGGGATATTTAAAGGTCATCCAGTCTAACACTCACTCTGCAGTCAGCAGGAACATCATAGGAGCACAAGATCACAGGCTCACAGGACGTTAGGGGTTGGAAGGGACACAAAGAGATCATGGGATCACAGGATCATAAGATATTAGGGATTGGAAGGGACTGAAGGAGATCATCGAGTCCAGAATGTGACCCACAACCTCCCTGGAGGTGTTCAAGGCCAGGTTGGATGAGACCTGTTCTAGTGGGAGGTGTCCCTGCCTATGGCGGGGGGTTGGAACTGGATGATCTTTGAGGTTCCTTCCAACCTAGACTGTTCTGTGGTTCTGTGAAATTCCTGGATTTGGGCTACTCTGGGTGATCCTGGTTGCATCTCAAGTCATTTCTGTTTCACTTAAGCAGTTTGACACAGCAGCGTTGTCCTTGGGTCTGTACCCAAGCAGAAGCTGATTAATTCTAATTAAACAAAAGCCAGTGGGGTCCTTCTACTCTGAGGTGTAACTTCTTCAGATCATTTTAATCCATCTCCCTGGCTAATATCATCAGACTTCGTGGATGAGGACATTCCTTATCTCCTCACTCTTACATTTAAATTCCTCCCAAGCCGTCTCTGACAGCTTCAGGAAGAGGTTCTGCATGCAACAATTAAATTCCACTCTGGAAACAAATGGCCCAGCTGTGTGAGACACTGGTGGAAAACAGGTTTCTAGAGGTCTAAGCCCAAAGAGTGATGTCAAAAGAGCTTAACCAGATTGTCAAACCACTCCAGCAACAGCCCAGAAATTATCGAAGAGTCACAGAATTAACCAGGTTGGAAAAGACCTCTAGGATCACGGAGTCCAACCTGTCACCTAACCCTCCTAATTAACTAAACCCTGGAACTAAGTGCCTCATTCAACCTGCTCTGAAACACCTCCAGGAATGGGGACTCCACCACCTCCCCACACAGCCCATTCCAATGCCATCTTCTTGCTGGGAAGAACTTCCTCCTAACATCCAGCCTGAACCTGCCCTGGCACAGCTTGAGGCTGTGTTATGTGTCCCCTTGTTGTGTCCCTGGGTGCCTGGCAGCAGAGCCCAAGCCCACCTACCTACAACCTCCTGTCAGGTAGCTGCAGACAGCAATGAGGTCTGCCCTGAGCCTCCTCTTCTGCAGGCTGCACACCCCCAGCTCCCTCAGCCTCTCCTCACAGGGCTGTGCTCCAGGCCCCTCCCCAGCCTTGCTGCCCTTCTCTGGACACCTTCCAGCACCTCAACATCTTTCTTAAATGGAGGGGCCCCGAATTGGACACAGGACTCAAGGTATGGCCTGACCAGTGCTGAGTACAGGGGCAGAAGGACTGCCCTGGTTCTGCTGGCCACACTGCTCCTGAGCCAGGCCAGGATGCAGTTGGCCTTCTTAGCCACCTGGCACCTTGTCTTCAGTGACATAGCAAAGCATGAATTTCAAATCCTCCTGTGTAGCACAGCAGTTGTGGAATTCTTGCTAAAACCACATTTTCCCCTGGTCATGGATATTCAGGAAGCAGGTGGACTGGAGTTTGGCTGATACAAGGTGGTTGGTCTTAGAGATTTCAGAGATTCATACAATGCTTTGGGTTGGAAGGGACCTAAAAGATCATTCAGTTCCAACCCCCTTGCATTGGGTGGTGACACTTCTCACCAGACCAAGTTACTCAAGGATTCAAATGTGCATGGACTGAGTATGGAAGTGGAATGTTTGTGCTTCTGTTGCACCCTACTGATGCCTTGGAGTTCTCTTACAACCTGGTTGATTCTGTGACTCTATGGTTGTATCCAGTTCTGTCTTCTCCAGTGCACACAGGCAATTACTGGAGAGAGTCCAGTGGAGGCTCCAAAGATGTTGAGGAGCCTGAAGCATCTCTGTGAGGAGGAAGGGCTGAGAGACCTGGGCCTGCTGAGCCTGGGGAAGAGCAGCCCCAAAGGGGATCTTGCTCAGCTAGACTTAAAGGACCTGTGGCAAGAGGATGGAGCCCCGCTCTTCTCTGTGACGCTCAGGGAGCAACGGGCACAAACTGGAACCTAGAAGGTTCCATCTGAGGATGAGGAGAAACTTGTTTGGTGTGAGAGTGATGGAGCCCTGGAGCAGGCTGCCCGGAGAGGTTTTGGAGTCCCCTTCTCTAGAGAGATTCAAAACCCAGATGGACACTGTGATCCTGGGCAAGCTGCTGTGGCTGCCTCTGCTTTAACAAGAGGGTTGGATTGGATGATCTCCAGAGGTCACTTCCCATCCCCATTACGGTGGGATTCGGGGATGGATTTTCTAGTTAAATATTGCCACAGGGCCCCTGCAGATCATCAATAACTTCTAAATATTGAAATGAAGTCTTCTTCTCCTTGGAAAGAAAGACATTGAAGATTCAGATAAAGAATTCACGTAGCTTTGGAAAGTCTGCAAGGAGAAACCGAAGTTGGAAGAGAGTTTTAGGGATATGAGATGTTGGAAATTAAAGTGGGTTTATCAGCTCTTCTGCTGTCACTATGAATATAAACTTGTAGGGTTTTGGTGCTTCTGGGAGCCTGAAGCTGTCTTTTAAATTTCTTACTCTTGAGCAGAAGATGGAGAGGATTAGAAATGCAGACATCTCCATTATGGAATGGAGAGGCCTCTTTGCTTACTGGGGCGTAAAATGTCCTTACTGGGGGACTTACATCTTGGCTGTGTCAGTGCAGCCTGCTCTGGGGCTCCAGCACCCTCTCACCAAACAAGTTCCCTCCTCATCCTCAGGTGGAACCTTCTGGGTTCCAATTAGTGCTTATTGGCCCTTGTTCTGTCACTGGACACCACTGACAAGAGTCTGGTCCTATCCTCTTGCCCTCACAGGTCCTTTAGCTCCTGCTGAGCAGTGAGAAAATTCCTTTTGGGGCTGCTCTTCCCCAGGCTCATCACTGCCAGTGTTCTCAGCCTTTGCTCCTCACAGAGATGCTCCAGGTTCCTCACTATCTTCAGAGCTCCCCCATGACTCTCTCCAGTGGTTCCCTGTCTCTCTTGGACTGGGGAGCCCAGAGTTTGATTCAGGACTCCAGATGTGACCTCTCTAGTGCAGAGAAGAGGGAAAGGAAAGCATCCCTTCACCTGCTGACCACACTCTTCTCCATGCACCCCAGGACACCATAGAATCGTAGAATCAACAAGGTTGGAAGAGACCTCCAAGCTCACCCACTCCAACCTGTCACCCAACCCTGTCCAGTCAACTAGACCATGGCACTAAGCGCCTCATCCCGCCTCCTCCAGGCACGGTGACTCCAGCACCTCCCTGGGCAGCCCATTCCAATGCCAATCACTCTCTCTGCCAACAACTTCCTCCTAACATCCAGCCTAGACCTCCCCTGGCACAGCTTGAGGCTGTGTCCCCTTGTTCTGTCCCTGGGTGCCTGGAAGCAGAGCCCAACCCCACCTGGCTACAGCCTCCCTTCAGGTAGCTGCAGACAGCAATGAGCTCTGCCCTGAGCCTCCTCTTCTGCAGGCTGCACCCCCCCAGCTCCCTCAGCCTCTCCTCACAGGGCTGTGCTCCAGGCCTTTCACCAGCTTCATTGCCCTTCTCTGGACATCTTCAAGTACCTCAACATCTCTCTTGAATTGAGGAGCCCAGAACTGGACACAGCACTCAAGGTGTGGCCTGACCAGTGCTCAGTCCAGGGGCAGAAGGACTTCTCTTGTCCTGCTGGCCACAGTGTTCCTGATCCAGGCCTTCTTGGACAGAAGGGCACATTGCTGGCTCCTGGGCATCTTGTTGTCCATCATCTCTTTCAAGTCCTTTTCCTTGGAGCTGCTTCTCAGCAGGCCACCCCCCCACCTGTCCTCGTCCAGGTGGTTGTTTGTTCCCAGAGGCAGGATTCCACACACACCCTAGTTGAACTTCAAGAGGTTCTCCTCCAGCCCATTCTCCAGCCTGGACAGGTCTGTCTGGATGGCAGCACAACCTAGCCAGTCCTCCCAGTCTGGTACCAGGATCAAACTGCCTGAGTGAGCCAGCAATGTGCTTTTGTGGCCAGGAGGGCCAATGCCATTCTGGAGTGGATTAGCAGGGCTGTGGTTAGCAGGTCGAGAGAGGTTCTCCTGCCCCTCTACTCTGCCCTGCTTGGGCCACATCTGGAGTACTGTGTCCAGTTCTGGGCCTCCCAGTTCAAGAGGGACATAGAAGTGCTTGAGAGAGTCCAGCACAGAGTCACAAAGATGCTGAAGGGAATGGAACAGCTCTGTTAGGAGGAGAGCCTGAGGGAGCTGGGGCTGTGCTGCTGGGAGAGGAGGAGACTGAGAGGTGACCTCAGCAATGGGTATCAATATGTGCAGGTGAGTGGCAGGAGGCTGGAGCCAGGCTCTGCTGGGTGATGCCCAGGGACAGGCCAAGGGGCACTGGGTGGAAGCTGAGGCAGAGGAAGTGTCATGGAAAAATGAGGAGGAATTTTTCCCCTGGGAGGGTGCCAGAGCCCTGGAAGAGGCTGCCCAGGGAGGGTGTGGAGTCTCCCTCTCTGGGGATATTCCAAACTCACCTGTATATGTTCCTGTGTGCTCTGGTGTAGGAGATCCTGCTCTGGCAGGGGGGATTGTACTGGATGAGTTTTGGAGGTCCCTTCCAGCCCCTGACATGCTGTGATTCTGTGGTACCTCATCCAGGTCACTGATGAAGGTGTTGGGCAAGACTTAGAGTTTGTCTATTTGTAACTTACCCTGCTATGATGGAGTGAGACAGGATGTGTCTATCCATGGCAGATCATTGTGGGTCAAATCTCAGTTACAGCAGCATTACAAGCCAGAGAGGAGCAATGAGGCTCTCTGATTTCTATCAACATACCTCCTGCAGATGTAACCAACAGTTCTCATCCTTCTGTCAGGAATGTTCATCTCAAGATGGAGACTTGTGGTTAAACCCTCATCTCCAACCATCTCCTATCAACCTCAACAGCTTTGCTGAAGTAGAGATTTCTGAGCACGTTACCAGCACCAGGTCAGGACCTCCAGGTCTTGCTGGGAATGCTGTCAATGGAGAGGGCTTCTGACATGACCTTCACATAGGAGGAACCTTCATGAGAGCTGTGGAGAGGATGCTCTGCTCCTTGTAATAGTGCCTAGGAAACATTGACTGAACTAGGTTGACTGAGAGTCTGGAGGGCTAGAAACTGGAATTTGCTCACAAAATCAGTACTTACTGCTGGGGTGTGGACAATGTCCTGTCACTCAGTGTCAGCACCACCAGCTAATATCTGTGTGGACTCCTTCCAGTTATTGGATTCCTCAGTTCCCAGAGTGCTTCCTGAGGCACTGTTTAGAAACACACATTGATGCTTTTACTGTCAGCACTTCTGATGAGAGCTTTTCTGTGACAGCAAGAGCATCACTGATGGTTCTGCCATTTCCTCCTGGTGGCAAAGGGCCCTGCTTTTAGCTGCTGAAGCTTTTCATTAAGGAGTGCTGTGAAGAAGATGTGATTTGCTAGCTGAGCTACCTTGTTGAGAGGAGGTGGGAGGCAAAGTTGACAAGAAATAAACCACAATGAGAATCACAGAATGGTGGGGTTTGGAAAGGACCTTTGGAGACCATGGAGTCCAACCCCTCTACCAAAGCATAATCAACTGTGGCAGATTACACATCTGGCTAGGTCTCAAAAGTCTCTAGAGGAGAATCCTCATATCTGCATTTTCCACATCCCACGTGCTCCAGGACAGGGTCTGGCAATAGCTTTAGTTTCATTGCTGTGCTGCAGAACTGAAATTCAAGGGAGGAGAATTTGCTATAGGGCTGTGTCAGTGTCATCTGGAGATGTTCTGAGAGCCCTGGACCTGCTGAGCCTGGAGGTGAGCAGCCTGAGAGGGGATCTCATCAATGCTCAGCAAGAGCTAAAGGACCTGTGAGAGGCAAGAGGTTGGGGCCAGTGATATGCAGTGAGGGGACAAGGGTTAATGGGCACAAATTGGAACCCAGGAGGTTCCATCTCAAGATGAGGAGTAACTTCTTTGGTGTGAGAATCCAGGAGGATCTTCTGCACTACTCTCATGTACCCAGTGGAGGGATGGCAGGGGCATGAGTTTCACATTCTTCCTTTTGATTGCCTCCAACCAGAGAGGTTTGCTGCTCAACCTGAAGAATCATGGAATCATAGAATCAGTCAGGGTCTGAAGGGACCACAAGGATCATCCAGTTCCAACCCCCCCTGCCAAGGGCAAGGACACCTCACACTAGATCAGGCTGTCTACAGCCTCATCCAGTCTGGCCTTAAACACCTCCAGGCATGAGGCTTCCGCCTCTTCCCTGGGCAACCTCTTCCAGGCTCTCACCACCCTCATGCTGAACAACTTCTCCCTAACATCCACTCTGAATCTACCCATTTCTAGCTTGGTTCCATTCCCCCCAAACCTATCACTGCCTGACAGCCTAAAAAGCCCCTCCCAAGCTTTTATGTAGACCCCTTCAGATACTGAAAGGTCACAATAAGAGCACAGTAGGCTTTACTGAAGCCCCAGTAGAGCTGAAACACCTCAGTGAGTGATAATTCTCCAGGGGTTCATGTGTGGGTGGCCGAGGTGCCACCAGTACTGGTGTCACTTTGCTCTACATGGTTTGGTGTCTTTCTGTAAAGTTATGACACATTCTTGAGTCATCTGTTCTGAGAAGACCCTGAGCTCAAATCTCTTGGAGCTGAGTGCCCAAGTGCTTTGAAGCCCAGCAGGTGAGAAGCCTTTAAAGGGCTAGTCATGCTCAGGACCAGCCCAGCCTCACCTTGGTGGAGTTTCAGTTGCTAATTGTTTCCCAAGTATTCCAATCTGTGTGTAAATCCTGTTGCCATGGCAGCAGTCATTTCTATGCTTTCCGAAGATCAGACACCTCTCCAATCAGTCTATTTCCCCTTGTTGCCATGGTGACAGACATCTTGTCAAAGTTGTTTAGGTGGAGGGAAATCCAGAGACCTTTGCAGAGGAGGTGCAGAAGCAGCCCCATATGGAGCCCAGCCTCCCTTCTTGCCACTCAATCTCTATCTATCCCCATCTCAATCTTCACCATCTCCTTCCTCCTCCTCATTCTCCTCCTTCTCCTCCTCCCCCTTCTTCTCCTTCCCCTTCTTCTTCTCCATCCTCTTACCCTTCTTCTCTTTCTCCTTCTTCTTCTCTCTCAGGTCTCAGTGGCCATTAGTGTGGACATAAGCAGCCCCCTCAGTTGCTACCCCACCTCCATCCTCTTCACCTCCAAAGTCTAGCACATTGCTGTCAATGGTTGCCTGTCATCTCATTAAGCTTTGGACAGCTTCCAGTCTGACAGCCTTCAGTGCATTTCTTCTCTGCAGTCCTAATGGTTTCTCCCTTTAGCTCTGGCTGTTTGGTTGCACTTCAACCTTCCCAACCACTGTTTTGTAGAGCATGTCTAATGTTGAGATACTGGAATGTGTCCAGAGAAGGGCAATGAAGCTGGTGAGGGGCCTGGAGCACAGCCCTGTGAGGAGAGGCTGAGGGAGCTGGGGGTGTGCAGCCTGCAGAAGAGGAGCCTCAGGGGTGATCTCATTGTTGTCTACAACTACCTGAAAGGAGGTTGTAGCCAGGTAGGGATTGGTCTCTTCTCCCAGGCAACCATCAACAGTCTCAAGTTGTGCCAGGGGAAATATAGGCTGGATGTTAGGAGGAAGTTGTTGGCAGAGAGAGTGATTGGCATTGGAATGGGCTGCCCAGGGAGGTGGTGGAGTCACTGTCCCTGGAGGGGGCTCGGTGAGGCACTTAGTGCCATGGTCTGGTTCATTTGCTAGGGCTGAGTGATAGGTTGGACTGGATGAGCTTGGAGGACTCTTCCAACCTGATTGATTCTATGATTCCATGATCTATGAAATGGGTTGGAAAACTACCTCAATGTGTTTATCTGGTGGGATCACTAGTGGAGTGCTCAGGAAAGTCTTTACAGCTCCTTGAATTGCCCAAGTGAAGGCTTTGAAGACTCCAGCTTGCAATCTTTAACATGGAACATTCTCTCTGTTCAGAATTTCTCTTGCTTCACAGTGACAGTGCAGTGATGACCTCCTTGGTCAATAAATAGAATTGGTTTGAAACACCTCTTCCTCCTGAGAAACCTGATTCTGTTGAGTCTGGAGGAGAGCAGCCTGAAGGGAGATCTTCTCAATGCTCAGTGCGAGCTAAAGGACCTGTGGGGGGCAAGAGGATGGGGCCAGACTCTTGTCAGTGTTGCTCAGTGACAGGACAAGAGGCAAGGGGCACAGACTGGAAGGTTCCATTTGAAGATGAGGATAAATTTCTTTGGTGTGAATAACTCCCAGGGAACAGTTGAAGGGATTAACAAGAGCTGGCCGTGTTGCTCCACTTTCCTCTCCTTTCACCTGCCTGTATCCCTCCACTTGGTGATGGCATTTTCTCTCTCTTCCCTCCCACTGTCCATCTCTTTTAGCAGATGTGGATGTGTGCACGGACACTTTTCCCTATTGCCTGTGGCTAAATCATAGAATGATTGTTTGGGTTGGAAAAGCCCTCCAAGATCATTGAGTCCAACCATTGACCTAGCACCACCATGGCAAGAACATGGAAAAGAGTAACTGACTGAACTTGGAAAGGGAAAGGAAAGTTTTTTATCAACCAGTGTCTCAAGGGCTTGGGCACCCTGGGCTGTGGTGAGAACATTTGTGGTGGGTTGTGCCATGCTTTGCAAACACCTTCTGTAACTCTCCTCTGTTCTCATAGCGTCATAGAATGGATGGGGTTGGAAGAAACCATCAAAATAATCTTGTTCCTACCCCACTGCAATGGGCAGGGACAAGTTCCACTGGACACGGTTGCTCATGGTCTCATCCCACTTAGGCTTGAACAGCTCCAGGGAGTGAGCATCCAGGAAATCTCTGGGCAGCCTGCTCCAATGTCTCATCACCCTCTCTGTAATGAATGGTTTGGTTAGAAATGTACAGGCAAACTGGGGCACTGTCTAGTCCTGTCCACTACTGCCACGGCTCTGTCCTGGGCTGCTGCAGCCCAGAGTGATGCACCAGAATGTGTCACAGAATCACAGAGTCACAGAAACATCCAGGTTGGAAAAGACCCCCAGGATCACCAAGTCCAACCTATAACCTTACTCTACAAGATTCACCTTAAACCATATCCTCAAGCACCACATCCAAATGACCTTTAAACACATCCAAACTTGGTGACTCCACTATCTCCCTGGGCAGCCCATTCCTGCTTATCTCCCCTCCTGAAAGAGTATAAAATTAGATCAGATTCAAGTGAGAAGTTTTTCTTTCTGAGGGTGGTGAAAGCCTGAGCCAGGTTGCCCAGAGAGGTGGGAGCTGCACCATCCCTGGAATCAGTCCAGGACAGGTTGGTAGGGGCTTTGAGTAACCTGCTTCAGTTGCAGATGTCTCTGCTGATTACAGGGAGGTTGGACCTTGAAATGTCCCATGAGGTTACATCTGGGCATGAGAAGAAAATTCTTTGGTGTGAGGGTGCTGGAGCCCTAGAGCAGGCTGCCCAGATACGTTGTGGAGACTCCTCTGGAGAGATTCCAAACCCAGCCAGACATTATGATCCAGGGCAAGCTGCTGCGGATGAGCCTGTTTTAACAGGTGAGTTGGACTGGATCATCTCCAGGAGTCCCTTCCAATCACCACCATGCTGGGATTCAGGGATTCTGATGGGCTGAAATTGTCCATGCCATTGTGGTAGCTTGAGGCTAGCTGGAATATTTTGGTAAGAAGAATTAGATGCTAGGCCATGAAAAGGAAACAATGGTGATGGCTGCTGCACTCATAGACTTGCTGAGATGTGTGAAACAAGAACACAAACATATATAATACAGTTATAGCTGTGTGTCTCTGGGTGCCTGTACTTAACACTCTGTGCTGGGTGAGGAACTGGCTGGAGGGCTGAGCCCAGAGAGTGGTGGTGAATGGTGCCACATCCAGCTGGCAGCTGTCACTGGTGGTGTCCCTCAAGGGTCAGTGCTGGGCCCCATCCTCTTTAACATCTTCATAGATGATCTGGATGAGGGCATCGAGTCAGTCATCAGCAAGTTTGCAGATGACACTAAGCTGGGGGCAGATGTGGCTGAGTTGGAGGGCAGAAGGGCTCTGCAGCGGGACCTTGACCGCCTGGACAGATGGGCAGAGTCCAATGGGATGGCATTCAATGGCTCCAAGTGCCGGGTGCTGCACTTTGGCCACAACAACCCCATGCAGAGATACAGGCTGGGGTCGGAGTGGCTGGAGAGCAGCCAGACAGAGAGGGATCTGGGGGTGCTGATTGATACCCGCCTGAACATGAGCCAGCAGTGTGCCCAGGTGGCCAAGAGAGCCAATGGCATCCTGGCCTGCATCAGGAATGGTGTGGCCAGCAGGAGCAGGGAGGTCATTCTGCCCCTGTACTCTGCACTGGTTAGACCACACCTTGAGTACTGTGTCCAGTTCTGGGCCCCCCAGTTTAAGAGGGACATTGAGATGCTTGAACGTGTCCAGAGAAGGGCAACGAGGCTGGTGAGAGGCCTCGAGCACAGCCCTACGAGGAGAGGCTGAGGGAGCTGGGATTGTTTAGCCTGGAGAAGAGGAGGCTCAGGGGAGACCTTATTGCTGTCTACAACTACCTGAGGGGTGGTTGTAGCCAGGAGGAGGTTGCTCTCTTCTCTCAGGCAGCCAGCACCAGAACAAGAGGACACAGCCTCAAGCTGCGCCAGGGGAAATTTAGGCTTGAGGTGAGGAGAAAGTTCTTCACTGAGAGAGTCATTGGCTACTGGAATGGGCTGCCCAGGGAGGTGGTGGAGTCGCCGTCCCTGGAGCTGTTCAAGGCAGGATTGGACGTGGCACTTGGTGCCATGGTCTAGCCTTGAGCTCTGTGGTGAAGGGTTGGACTTGATGATCTGTGAGGTCTCTTCCAACCCTGATGATACTGTGATACTATGATGATACTATGATGATACTATGATGATACTATGATACTTATTTCCCTGGCCTGCTGTCTGTGTAACTAATCCTTCTGCTTTCTACCTGCCCTGGCTGATCCTCCAAACTTACCTTGCATGTAAGGCAAAGCCTGGGATAAGACTGAGATGTGGAAAGGGGGTAGAAGGGTGGTTGAGAGCCCCTCCTGGGGACTCAGGTTTCTGGGAGGGCTGTTGTGTTTCTGCATCACATTTTTAACTTGTCTATTTCTGTCTCTAGCTGTAACTATTGAAAATACCTGCTTGGATCTTGTGCTAAGCTGTAAATATGAAGCTTGATTCTTAATTTCCACCTGGCTGAGTCTAGTCTGGGTGATTTCATAGCTAGGGGGCAAGTAACACCCAAACCATCACAGCCATGTTTCTTTGGTCATCACCTGGTAGACACTGAATGTCACCTTGAGGTCATGGCAATGGAGACCTGCCCCATGCATGAATCACACAACGATAGGTAAGAGTTGGAATGGATCTCTGGAAGAGACCATCTTGAAATGATGGTCTCCATCCCTCTGTCATAATGGATTTCATTTGCTTCACTTTATAGGCTGGGCAGTGCCTGGCTTGAGAGCA
>WAAF01014984.1:1300-27937 GCA_013400475.1 Tricholaema leucomelas | reverse complement strand
CCCACCCAGGTGCAGGAACTTACCCTTGGCCTTGCTGAATGTCCTGAGGTTGGCCTGGGCACAGCTCTGCAGCCTGTGCAGCTCCCTCTGGAAGGATCCCTGCCCTCTGGCAAGTCTCCTGTGCCACACAGCTTGGTGCCACCTGCACACTTGCTGAGGCTGCACTGATTGCTCTGCCCATGGCACTGACAGAGATGTTCCACAGCACTGGTGCCAGCACTGACCCCTGAGGGAGCCACTTGGCACTGCTCTGCAGGTGGACATTGTGCCCTTGGTCACCACTCTCTGGGTGCCACCATCCAGCCCATTCCTTACCCAGCAGTGCTCACCCACCCAGCCTGTGTTGTTCCAGTCTGGTGCTCAGGATGCCATGTGGGACAGAGTCCAATGCCTTACTCAGGTCCAGGCAGATGATGTCAGTTGCCCTTCCCTTGTCCACTGCTGCTTGCTCCAACCCAAGTGCAGGACCTTACCCTTCATGACCAAGAGCAGACACAGCAGTGCTGTTGCCAGAGGCAGGACAGGTGGCTCAACAGCCAGGAGCTCTCCTGCCTGGGAAGTGATTGCAGGAGTGCTTCTTAGCACTCTCTTCACTCAGGTCCAGAGTCCACACAGTCCTTTCCCACCTGCTGTCTGATTAGAAAGTTGAACTCATTGCTTGGGCCAAGGGACAGAGAAATCAAACTGCCACCAGGTTGAGCATGGAGTGAAAAGGTTTTTAGAGGTACTGAGATAATGTTGTCAGCAACACTGCCCCATGGCTCAGAGCTGGCTTGGCACTATTAGATGGCTTTGCAGCTACTTGTCTGGCTGGAAGAGAGGAGCTGCATGGAAAGGAAGCAAGCAAATGACACTTAACTGTCTGATGATTCCTTCTTTCCCCCCAAGCATCCTGAAATGAAAGACCTCAATGCAGAGCACTTGGAGGCTTTGCCAGCATCAAGTGCATATGCTTTTAGCTATGACTGCAGGGGCATATCTGCCCTAAGGTCTAGCAGCAGGGTTCAGTGGACAAGAAAAGCACTCTTAGTAATTAAGATCTAAAGCAGGAGGCAGGCAGACTAATTAACTTTCCTCCACACTCCCCATCTAGCACATCTTGGGGATATCAAATCAGCTGTGGATACTTTGGGATGCTTTCAAAATCAAGATGTCTGAAATCTGCCCATTAGTTTCAGCTGTTTCTTAGCTAGAAGGTAGAAGGGATAAATATGTTCAGGCCAAGAAAAGATGCAGCTGCAGTGGAGCATTCTGACATCTTCAGCCTCTGGTTCACACACTCCAGCAGAGCAAGAGGCCATGGTCTGGCTGACTGGCCAGGGCTGGGTGACAGGTTGGACTGGATGAGCTTGGAGGTCTCTTCCAGTCTGCTTGATTCTATGATTCTATGACTCTAAGAGAGGAGAACTGCCCTGTCAGACCTGATCTCTTCATGCTGCAAGCAGTTTCAAGCTCAAGAGTAATGGTGGCTGGGGAGCAGGTCCAGAGGAGGGCCATAAAAACGATCAGGGGGTTGGGGCAGCTCTGCTACGAGGGCAGGCTGAGGGAGCTGGGGGTGTTCAACCTGGAGAAGAGAAGCTCTGCCCTGAGCCTCCTCTTCTGCAGGCTGCACACCCCCAGCTCCCTCAGCCTCTCCTCACAGGGCTGTGCTCCAGGCCCCTCCCCAGCCTTGCTGCCCTTCTCCAAACACCTTCCAGCACCTCAACATCTCTCTTGAAATGAGGAGCCCAGAAGTAATGATTCATAGCATCATTAAATGGCTCAGGCTGGAAGGGACCTCAGAGGTCATCCACTCCAACCTCCTTTCCAGCAGCAGGGACACCTCACAACTAGACTTGGTTGTCCAAGGCCTCATCTATCATGGCCTAGAACACCCCCAGGAAGAAGGCATCTGCAGCCCCCCTGGGTAGCCCCTTCCACGCTCTCACCACCCTCACACTGTAGAACATCTTCCTAAGATCCAGCCTGAATCTGCTCTCTCTCAGCTCCAAACCATTCCCCCTTGGCCTGTCTCTAGACACCCTCAGGAAAAGTCCCTCTGCAGCCCTCCTGTAGGATCCTTCAGCTATTGGAAGGCAGCTCCAAGGTCCCCCTGGAGCCTTCTCTTTTCCAGAGCTGAGTCCCTGCCCCTTCTCTCTTGCACTCCTGTGCAGCTCACAATGCTCTGCTGAGGATCTGTCACTGTAAACCACAAAGTTTCTCTCACACTTGTGTTTTCCACTGGTGCATTCCATGGCTGACCTGACTGGACTTACATGACTGGAAGGAGAGATGTATGGGGAACAAAACTGGTGCTGAACAATTCTGCCCCTCAGAAGGTCAGTAGCACTGCAGCTCCAATCTGGGGAATCAGTTTTGAGGACAAACAGTTGGGAGTGCAACAGTTTTGGAGTTGATAAATGTTAGCAGTGTCTTGAAGACAGAGGCTGGCACTGACATCACCCTGAACCTTCTCCTGTGAGGAAGATGTCTCTACAAACCATTAGCTTTGTATTTGTCCAGCCAGCTCTGCTATCAAAAGCCTACTTCAGAAGCCTCAGACATTTACACCTAAAATGTCACCTGCAAATGAAAGCCTGAGGTGTTTGCTGCCTGGGGAAGGGATGATTTTGCTGAGGGATATTCCAAGGCTCTGTCACTAAAAAGCTTTCTGAACCTGGATGGAAACCATGCTTGGCTCCAACCTGCCCTGTGCTCTGCAGAGTCAGGATGCAGAGGCAGGACCTGGGGGGCTGGAGTGATGAAAAGCTCAACAGGAGGTTTGGTTTGATGCTGCTTCTGTTCCCAAAGAGACTGCAATCAGAATTTAACCCCAGCACCTGTGGCTCCACATAGCTTTAGCAGTCAGGCCTCACTGCTCTGATTGCAACCCTGTGCTAGGCTGCAGCAAGAGCAGTGTGGGCACAGGGCAAGGGAGGGGATTCTGCCCCTTGGCTCTGCTCTCCTCGCACGCACCTGCAGTCCTGTGCAGCAGAGACAGCCAACTATGTCCTGGGCTGCAGCAAGAGCAGCCCTGAGGAAAAGGACCTGGAGGTCTGGGTTGATGAGACTGGGTGCAGTTCTGCAGCCCCCAGCACAAGCAGGACATGGAAGTGTTGGAGCCAGTGCAGAGGAGGCCACCAAGATGCTGAGAGGGCTGCAGCAGCTCTGCTGTGAGGACAGGCTGAGAGAGTTGGGGCTGTGCAGGCTGGAGAAGAGAAGGCTTGGAGGAGACCTTGGAGTGGCCTTGAAGGGTCTGAAGGAGGCTCTAGGAGGTCTTGGAAAGGACTATTGACAAGGTCTGGTGATGGCAGGAGGAGGAGGAATGGGTTTGAAGTGGCAAAGGGGAGATAGGAAAGGGCTCTGTGCAGTGAGGGTGGTGAGAGACTGGCACAGGTTGCCCAGGGAGGTGGTGGAAGCCTCATCCCTGGAGATTTTTAAGGCCAGGCTGGATGTGGCTCTGGGCAAACTGGTCCAGTGTGAGGTGTCCCTTCCAGCTCTGTCAAGTCTATGAGTCTATAATTTACAGATTTCAGACTGGCTTATGAAGGTGTAAGAGGAAAAGTAATAACAGTAACTAGCATGGCAGGGGGTTGGCACTAGATGATTGTTGAGGTCCCTTCCAGCCCTGGCAATTCTGTGATCATGTGAAACTTCTTTTTTCACTATGTGATGGTTTGGGTGTTGCCTGCCCCCCCCAGCTTGAGAAAATCACCCAGCCTAGACTCTGCCAGGATGGAAACTGAAGAGTGAAGCTTCATAGTCACAGCTCAGCACAGGTACAAGCAGAGAGTTACAGCAGTTACAGCTACAGACAGCAATAGACAAGGTAAAGGCAATGCAGAAACACAACAGCCCTGCCAGGAACCAGAGTGCCCAGCAGGGGCTCCCAACCACCCTTCCACCTTCTCCCACCCCTCTGCCTTATCCCAGCCTTCGCCTTATGTTCGAGGTGAGTTTGGAGGATCAGCCAGGGGGGTTAGGAAGCAGACAGGGTTAGGCAGCAGGTTAGAGAGAGAAGTGCAGCCCAAAGCCAGAGAGCAAACTCCCTTATCTATGTTTGTGTTCTCACTTTTATCCACCTCAGCAGGCCTATGAGTGCAGCAGCCATCACCAGTGTTTCCTTTTCACAGCCTAGAATCTAATTCTTCTCACCAAAATATCCCAGCTAGGCTCAAAGTAGCACACACAATTATTCAAGAGAGGAAACCACCACTGAAACTCACCAAGGCTTCATTCAGGCTGGCCTCCAGCTGCCCCTCCTGTGCTCTGCAAGCTCTCCTGCTAGACTGGGGTCTCCTACACAGGGCCACCCACAGCCTGCAAGTTTCTTCGCCAACAAGCTGCTCCTGACTGGGAGCCAGATCCAATGGTCCAAAGAAGCCCCCAAAACTACTCTAAGCTTTGCAGAATGTTACCCCTTTTGCACAACTTAATGCACCATGGAATGGGTTGGGTTGGGAGGAACCTTGCAAAGCCTCAACCCCCCCACAGTCAGCAGGGGCACCCAGCACTAGAGCATGCCTCTGCTGCCAGGCAAGCAGCAACAGAAGAAGGGGACACAGCCTCATGCTGTGGCAGGGCAGGTCTAGGCTGGATGTTAGGAGGAAGTTGTTGTCAGAGAGAGTGATTGGCATTGGAATGGGCTGCCCAGGGAGGTGGTGGAGTGGCCGTGGCTGGAGGTGTTGAAGCCAAGCCTGGCTGGGGCACTTAGTGCCATGGTCTGGTTGGTTGGGCAGGGCTGGGTGCTAGGTTGGGCTGGCTGAGCTTGGAGCTCTCTTCCAGCCTGCTTGATTCTGTGATTCTGTGTTCTACTCCCTTCAGCATCTTTGTGGCTCTGTGCTGGACTCTTTCAGTCAGCTCCTTGAGGACCTTCTTGAAGTGAGTGGCACAGAACTGGACACAATATTCCAGATGCAGCCTCACCAGGGCAGAGCAGAGGAGGAGGAGAACCTCTCTAGACCTACTGACCTCAGCCCTTCTAATTCATCCCAGGATGCCCCTGGCCTTTTTGGCCACAAGGGCACATTGCTGGTTCATGAGCACCCTTCCATCTACTAGGAGCCCCAGGTCCTTTTCTCCTTCACTGCTCTCCAGCAGGTCAGCCCCAACCTGTACTTACCTCTGGGGGTGCTCCTCCTCAGGTGCAAGACTCTACACTTGAGTGCCCAGGTTGGACTGGCTGAGCTTGGAGGACTCTTCCAACCTGTTTGATTCTATGATTCTATGATTCTGCAGCAAGTTGCTCAGAGCCTTTTAAATGTCACCCTCAAACCCATTGCTTCTTTGGCGTACAGAAGAAGGAGGAGAAGCTCTGTGCTGCAAAGTCAAAATGTTACTGTAAAAGAAGATGTGCTCTGCCTTGGAGAATTCCTCCCTGCCTTAGTTTACTATTTATAACCCAGCAGGCTGGGATTAATTATTATAAATCCTTAAAGCTGCAAAGAAGATTTCAGGCCTGTTATGCTCTGCACACTCTGTGCCACTGGCAAATGCCACCGCTTGATGTCCTATTTCCCCTGGTCACCTTTAGCATTGCTGCCTTTCCCCTACAGCAATTCTTCTTTCCTCCTCGGCAGAAAGGATTTCTTCCTCTTTCCAAACCTCCAGCCCACCCAGCTCAGCAGGCTGCCCAGGGAGGTTGTGGTGTCTCCTTCCCTGGAGGCTTGTTCAAGCTCTGCATGGATGAGCTCCTGTGTGACCTGCACTAGATTCCATGGTGTTAAGGGTTAACGTCTCCTGGGCAGTGGTCTGAGCATGACCCCAGGTCATCCTGAGTCCTCCTGGGGGTGGCCTTGAACTTCACCCCAGGAGTCTTGAATTTGACCCCAGGGTGCAATGGTTAGCCCACTCCCACCAGCAGTTCCCTTTTAAAGCAGAGGAACTTCTTCTCAGCCAAGAGAGAGGTGGTGGAAGGTGTTTGGAGAAGGGCAGCAAGGCTGGGGAGGGGCCTGGAGCACAGCCCTGTGAGGAGAGGCTGAGGGAGCTGGGGGTGTGCAGCCTGCAGCAGAGGAGGCTCAGGGCAGAGCTCATTGCTGTCTGCAGCTCCCTGCAGGGAGGCTGTAGCCAGCTGGGGTTGGGCTCTGCTGCCAGGCAAGCAGCAACAGAAGAAGGGGACACAGCCTGAAGCTGTGCCAGGGCAGGTCTAGGCTGGATGTGAGGAGGAAGTTGTTGGCAGAGAGAGTGATTGGCATTGGAATGGGCTGCCCAGGGAGGTGGTGGAGTGGCCGTGGCTGGAGGTGGTGAAGCCAAGCCTGGCTGGGGCACTTAGTGCCATGGTCTGGTTGGTTGGGCAGGGCTGGGTGCTAGGTTGGGCTGGAGGAGCTTGGAGCTCTCTTCCAACCTGGTTGACTATCACAAATCTATCACAACTTCCTGTTTCTCTCTGCCAGGCTGGACAGCACTGCCCTGTTCCAGCTGCACCTGCTTCTGCCACGGGGCCAGCCAAGCACGAGGTAGAACAACCAGCTCCTGAATCCAGCTCCATCCACTGCCATCCCCCTGGCTTCAGACACATCTTGTATTTTGTTTCCCTCCCCTATTCCTTTTTTGTAACTCCCCTTACCTTAAGTACCTTTCACTTATTGCTAAAGTTTTCCTCTACCTTCCAATCCAGAGGATGGCTGCTCTTTGGGTGCTTTCTACCCCTTCTACCCCTCTACCTAACATCTTTTTGTATGGAGAGAAGGGAGAGGGGGAGGCATCCTATATATATTGTTGTTCTGTTAGGCTTTGAGTATCTGGAAAGCTTAAACCAGGACATAATGGTCCTGCTCTGGCAGGGAGGTTGGACTGGAAGTGTTGGAGCCAGTGCAGAAGAGGCCACCAAGATGCCGAGAGGGCTGCAGCAGCTCTGCTGTGAGGACAGGCTGAGAGAGTTGGGGCTGTGCAGGCTGCAGAAGAGAAGGCTTGGAGGAGACCTTGGAGTGGCCTTGCAGGATCTGAAGGGGGCTCCAGGAGGGCTGGGGAGGGACTATTGACAAGGTCTGCGAATGGCAGGAGGAGGAGGAATGGGTTTGAAGTGGCAGAGGGGAGATTGAAAGTGGATGTTAGGAAAGGGTTCTGTGCAGTGAGGGTGGTGAGACACTGGCACAGGTTGCCCAGGGAGGTTGTGGGGCACAGAAGCACCCAAGGTGATCAAAGATCACTTTCTGTGCTTCTGTGCTCCACAACCTCCCTGGAGGTGTTCCAGGCCAGGTTAGATGAGGCCTTGAGCGCCCTGTTCTAGTGGGAGGTGTCCCTGCCTATGGCAAGGGGTTGGAATTGGCTGAGCTTTGAGGTCCCTTCCAGCCCTACCATGCTGTGCTCCATGCAGGGCAAGGCAGGCTCATGCTCACCAGGCACTCCATCTCTCATCCAGTAGCCAATGTCGGTTCCATCGGCACCATCATAGAGAGCCGTAACGTTGATGGGCTGCAGCAGAGCCATGACCTCCTTCATGATGTTCTGAGCTTCAGCACTGCCAGTAAACCCCAGCCCAGATGGCCTGAAGGTGCCTGCATCAGATTCCATGACGATATCAAAGTTGGAGATGTTCTCCTGAGCACAAAAAGAAGGCAGAGACTGTTGGGTGATTGCTGTCAGCACTGGCACCATGTGCTGGGTTCTGGCGGGCAGGGTGAGCACATCAACCCTGAGCTGCTTCAGAAAGGCTTCCTGTGATGGTCTGCTAGGAGCATAAATGAAGGGATCTGACCCTTCTGTGGGAAAATGATGGAAGAGTTCAAGTTCATAGAATCACAGAATCAAGCAGGTTGGAAGAGAGCTCCAAGCTCAGCCAGCCCAACCTAGCACCCAGCCCTGCCCAACCAACCAGACCATGGCACTAAGTGCCCCAGCCAGGCTTGGCTTCAACACCTCCAGCCACGGCCACTCCACCACCTCCCTGGGCAGGGATTTGTTGTCAGAGAGAGTGATTGGCATTGGAATGGGCTGCCCAGGGAGGTGGTGGAGTGGCTGTGGCTGGAGGTGTTGAAGCCAAGCCTGGCTGGGGCACTTAGTGCCATGGTCTGGTTGGTTGGGCAGGGCTGGGTGCTAGGTTGGGCTGGCTGAGCTTGGAGCTCTCTTCCAACCTGCTTGATTCTATGATTCTAAGACCAAATTCAGATTAGGTGTCATGAATAAATTCTGCACCATGAAGGCTGTGATGATCTTGGAGGTCTCTTCCAACCTGGTTCATTCTATCATTTTAAGACCAAATTCAGAGTAGGTGTCAGGAATGAATTCTGCACCATGAGGGTGGTGATGAGCTTGGAGGTCTCTTCCAAGCTGGTTGATTCTATAAGTCTATGTTTCTAAGACCAAGTTCAGATTAGGTGCTATGAATAAATTCTGCACCATGAGGGCTGTGATGATCTTGGAGGTCTGTTCCAACCTGGTTCATTCTGTTCTGTTCTATTCTGAATGCAGGTAAATGAGTTAAGTTTTGGCACCATACTGAACCCACACTGCTACTGCTGCTGCTCTCTGTTATTTCTGCAGTAACTTACCCACCTCCTAGCAGTGACAACCTACAATGACAGATGAGGGAGAAGGACCTCAAATTAAATGGGAAGAAATAATAAATAGGCTACAAAAGTAAGAGCATTTGTACTTGTCCAGTACTCCACTGTCTTCATCTCTTCTCTCTTGCCACATGCCCACTGACAGGAGGGGGTAATTTACAACATCAAGGCAATCCATGTCTGTCTGGGCTGAGTTACTGCACTCATATTTCCTCTTGCTTGTAGCTAGCTGAAGCCACAGTAAGCCCAGCCATGGGGATGAGTCACAGAGACCATCCTTCATTTTACAAGGCATCTTTAAATACCACTCCTAGTTAACTTGTGCTCATTATCACCAGCAGGCAACGGTTCTGCCATGCACTCCTCACTGCCAGAGACTTGCCCAAGTAAATCATGAAAAGGTGAAGTTGTTTCTCATGCTAAATATGGTGTGTACAATGCTCATCTGCTCTGTGTTGCTGTTCTGAGTAATGCACTGTCCTGTGCTCAGAGCAATTCATAGTTCTGCCAGATCAGAGAGAGGAGGAGGAGGAGAGGGGGAAGAATGAGCAACAAACAACAGAAGGATGTCAACCCTGATGAAATTCTCTGTGGAGACTACAAACTGTTGGGAAGTTACATTGGGCTCTTCTACACAGAACCAGGAAGAGACCTCTAGGATCATCCAGTCCAACCTATCCCTAACCCATCTAACCAACTAACCCATGGCACTAAGTGCCTCCTCCAGCCTCCTCTTAAGCACCTCCAGGGATGGCAACTCCACCACCTCCCCGGGCAGCCCATTCCAATGCCAATCACTCTTGCTGTGAAGAACTTCTTCCTAACGTCCAGCCTAAACCTGCCCTGGCACAATTTGATGTCCTCTTCTTCTGTTGCTGGGAGAAGAGACCAGCGCCACCTGGCTACAACCTCCCTTCAGGTAGCTCATAGAATCATATCCTAGAATCAAGCAGGTTGGAAGAGACCTCCAAGCTCATTCTGTGCTTCTTTGCTCCACAACCTCCCTGGAGGTGTTCAGGACCAGGTTGGATAAGGCCTTGAGGAACCTGGGCTAGTGGAAGCTGTCCCTGCCATTGGCAGAGGGTTGGAACTGGATGATTTTGGAGGTCCCTTCCATCCCACAGCCTCAAGCTGTGGCAGGACAGGTCTAGGCTGGATATTAGGAGGAAGTTGTTGGCAGAGAGAGTGATTGGCATTGGAATGGGCTGCCCAGGGAGGTGGTGGAGTGGCCGTGGCTGGAGGTGTTGAAGCCAAGCCTGGCTGGGGCACTTAGTGCCATGGTCTGGTTGGTTGGCCAGGGCTGGGTGCTAGGTTGGGCTGGCTGAACTTGGAGCTCTCTGCCATCCTGGCTGATTCTATGTTCCTCTGACTCACCTTGTGCAGCAGGTAGTACTGCTGGGCTCCTGTTCCTCCTTGCTCCTCTCCTGTCCACAGCACCACACGCAGTGTCCTTTTGGGGCGAAGGCCTAAAACACAATCACAGATATTGGTCTTACACTCAATTGCCACACAGCTGAGCCTTCCTCTTCTTGCACTGAACAACTCCAGGCAGGGAGCAGCCACAACCTCCCTGGGCAGCCTGTTTCAGGGTCTCACCACCCTCACTGGCATGAATTTTTGCTGATCTCATCCAAACCTGCGCTCCTCAAGCTTCAATCCACTCCCTCTCACCCTAGCCTTGTGAAAAGTCCCTCCCCAGCTCTCCTGGAGTCCCCTTCAGGTACTGGAAGGCTGCTCTAAGGTCTCTCTGGAGCCTTCTCTTCTCCAGACTGAACAGCCTCAACTCTCTCAGCCTATCCCCATAGGAGAGGTGCTCCACCCCTCTGATCATCTTCATGTCCTCCTCTGGACCCTCTCCAGCAGCTCCTGGTCCCTCTTATGCTGTAAGCATCAGAACTGGAGGTCCAGCTGCAGGTGTGGTGTCAGCCCTGTGAGGTTGCAGCTGCCTCCTCCCTGGGGACCTTCAAGGCCAGGTTGGATGAAGCTTCTCAGTGCTGCAGAGCAGAGCAGAGCAAGAGTAGGAGCAGAGCAGAGAAGAGCAGCACAGGAGCAGGAGCAGAGCAGGAGCAGAGCAGAGAAAAGCAGCGCAGGAGCACAGCAGAACAGGAGCAGGAGTAGAGCAAAGCAGGTGCAGGAGCAGGAGCAGAGCAGAGCAGAGCAAGAGCAGAGCAGAGCAGGAGCAGAGCAGAACAGAAGCATGGACAGAGCAAAGCAGAAGCAGGAGCAGAACAGAACAGGAGCAGGAGCAGAGCAAAGCAGGAGCAGGAGCAGAGCAGGAGCAGAGCAGAACAGAAGCAGGAGCAGAGCAAAGCAGGAGCAGGAGAAGAGCAAAGCAGAAGCAGAAGCAGGAGCAGGAGCAGGAGCAGAGCAGGAGCAGGAGCAGAGCAGGAGCAGAGCAGAACAGAAGCAGGAGCAGGAGCAGAGCAGAACAGAAGCAGGAGCAGAGCAAAGCAGAAGCAGGAGCAGGAGCAGGAGCAGGAGCAGAGCAGGAGTAGGAGCAGAGCAGGAGCAGGAGCAGAGCAAAGCAGAAGCAGGAGCAGGAGCAGAGCAGAGCAGAGCAGGAGCAGGAGCAGAGCAGAACAGAAACAGGAGCAGAGCAAAGCAGGAGCAGGAGCAGGAGCAGAACAGAGTGCTGCTGCTCTCCCTGCTTTGGCTGCAGCCAGCACACAACTTGCTCTGGGCTGCCAGCAACTATGGGGAGTTTGTTACCAACTGACAGCCCCAAGCCCTTCTCCTCCAGGCTGCTCTCCTCTTTGTGGCTCTCTTCTGCACCCACTGCAACAGGTGGAACTATATTACTAAACAAATAGATCTGAGGCATCAAACCTGGGAGCAGGGAAGAACAAACAGACTATAAAGGGTGCTTTCTGTGCAGTGTGATGCTAATTAGGTTTGAGCAAGAACAAAGCCCTTAAAAGCACTGAAAAAATAAAGAAAAATGATGGGAGAAGGAGAAGAAACATTGAGGTGATTATCAGAAGTGATAAGGCATAAATTAGCACACACACATTGCTGTGCTGAGGAGAGATAATATCCATAACACTGTCAAAACTGACTTCATTTCCTAGCTGAAATGGATGAGATTTACAAACAGGCCTGGCCTTTATTTTTGCCTCTCTTGACACAATGCAAATTAACTGAGAATTTCCTTCTTGAAACCTCAGGCTGGAAACCTTAGAATCACAGAATCCAGCAGGTTGGAAGAGAGCTCCAAGCTCAGCCAGCCCAACCTAGCACCCAGCCCTGCCCAACCAACCAGACCATGGCACTAAGTGCCCCAGCCAGGCTTGGCTTCAACACCTCCAGCCACGGCCACTCCACCACCTCCCTGGGCAGCCCATTCCAATGCCAATCACTCTCTCTGACAACAACTTCCTCCTCACATCCAGCCTGGACCTGTCCTGGCACAGCTTCAGGCTGTGTCCCCTTCTTCTCTTGCTGCTTGCCTGGCAGCAGAGCCCAACCCCAGCTGGCTACAGCCTCCCTGCAGGGAGCTGCAGACACCAATGAGCTCTGCCCTGAGCCTCCTCTGCTGCAGGCTGCACACCCCCAGCTCCCTCAGCCTCTCCTCACAGGGTAGATCATTCTGATGCTGGGGAAATGAGACAGAAGGGGTTCAAACAATGCAAAACAAAGGAATAGGAATTCAGAGGGATGTCTGATGCTCTCACCACTGAAGCATGAGAGTGGCTGAGCACAGAGCAGAGGCTGCTTACAAAGAGCTCTTCCAGAAGCAATAAGGTTGTTTCATGTGCACAGCTCCTCCTCATCAGGAACAGGGAAAGTCTGTTCATTATTTAAACCCTGCCAGAGCTCAGAGCAGGAGCAGCAGCTGATTCCAGGCTTTAAAGAACAGATGGTGCATTCCTCCTGACCACAGGTTACAGCTCTGAATAAAAGGCAATACTCAGGGAAAAGAGATTCCATCTGATGAAGGAAGAAAAGCATCCTTGGGTATCAACTTGACAGTCTGCAAGGTTCTGAATTAATTAAGCCTTCTCCACAGGTATGCCTGAAACTCATCTGAGTGTTCATGAATTCTGAGCAGGAAAACAAAACAAACCACAACCAACCAAACAAAAAACCCCAAAGTGAGCAAGAATCTAATTCCCAGATGGATTTCTCCACCAAAGTGCACACAGCAGCATGGTCAGACCTCACCTGCAGGGCTCTGGCCAGCTCTGGAGACCACAACACGAGAGGGACATGGATATGATGGAGTGGGTCATAGAAACATAGAATGGCTTAGGTTGGAAGAGACCTCAAAGCTCAGCCAGCTCCAACCCCCTGCCACAGGCACGGACACCTCCCACTAGAACAGGGCACTCAAGGCCTCATCCAGCCTGGCCTTGAACACCTCCAGGGAGGTTGTGGAGCACAGTAGCACAGAAAGGGATCAAAGATCCCACTGGGTGCTTCTGTGCTTCACAACCTCCCTGGGCAACCTGTGCCAGTCTCTCACCACCCTCACTGCACAGAACCCTTTCCTAACATCCACTTTTAATCTCCCCTCTGCCACTTCAAACCCATTCCTCCTACTCCTGCCAACACCAGAACTTGTCAATAGTCCCTCCCCAGCCCTCCTGGAGCCCCCTTCAGATCCTGCAAGGCCACTCCAAGGTCTCCTCCAAGCCTTTTCTTCTCCAGCCTGCACAGCCCCAACTCTCTCAGCCTGTCCTCACAGCAGAGCTGCTGCAGCCCTCTCAGCATCTTGGTGGCCTCCTCTGCACTGGCTCCAACACTTCCATGTCTTGCTTGTGCTGGGGACTCCAGAACTGCACAGAGAGTCCAGAGGAGGCCACCAAGATGCTCAGAGGGCTGCAGCAGCTCTGCTGCGAAGACAGGCTGAGAGAATTGGAGCTGTTCAGCCTGGAGAAGGGAAAGGTCTGGAGAGACCTTAGAGCTGCATTTCTGTATCTGAAGGGGACCTACAGACAGGCTGGGCAGGGACTGTTCAGAAGGGCCTGTGGGGACAGGATGAGGGCAATGGTTTGAAACTGGAGCAGGGCAGAGTTAGGTTGGACATCAGGAGGAAGCTCTGCACAGTGAGAGTGGTGAAATCCTGGACCAGGCTGCCCAGGGCTGTGGTTGAGGCCCCAGGGCTGGAGACATTGAAGATCAGCCTGGCTGTGGCCCTGTACAGGCTGCTCCAGCTGGAGGAGTCCCTGTTGAGTGCAGGGAGTTTGGCCACGATGCCTTTTGAGGGTCCCTTCCAACCCAGTGCAAGCTGTGAAGCTGATTTTGAGAGACAAACATTCCCAGCATGGTTGTCTGTGCTACAATCCCCAATCTGCTTTCTAAGCCAGCCTTTAGCACCTCCTGCAAAGCCAGTGCAGGAGAAAGAGCTGGGAGTTAAACACTTACCTAGATCCTTAAGGAGTGACAACACCTCCCACGATATGAATGCTCCACCACCATCATCCATGGCTCCCTGCCCCACATCCCAGCTATCCAGGTGTCCACTGACCAACACAACCTGGGAAAGCAAGGAGGAGAGAAGACACCCACATGAAAACACTGCATCAGGTCAGGTCAGCATTTAAGCACCTCAATGGTTTTGTCTCCAGTTTGGCTTTCTAGTTTAGAACAGGAGGAAGGAAACATTTATCTGGGCACTCAAGTGTAGAGTCTTGCACCTGAGGAGGAGCACCCCCAGAGGTAAGTACAGGTTGGGGCTGACCTGCTGGAGAGCAGTGAAGGAGAAAAGGACCTGGGGCTCCTAGTAGATGGAAGGGTGCTCATGAACCAGCAATGTGCCCTTGTGGCCAAAAAGGCCAGGGACATCCTGGGATGGATTAGAAGGGCTGAGGTCAGTAGGTCTAGAGAGGTTCTCCTCCTCCTCTGCTCTGCCCTGGTGAGGCTGCATCTGGAATATTGTGTCCAGTTCTGTGCCACTCACTTCAAGAAGGTCCTCAAGGAGCTGACTGAAAGAGTCCAGCACAGAGCCACAAAGATGCTGAAGGGAGTAGAACACAGAATCACAGAATCAAGCAGGCTGGAAGAGAGCTCCAAGCTCAGCCAGCCCAACCTAGCACCCAGCCCTGCCCAACCAACCAGACCATGGCACTAAGTGCCCCAGCCAGGCTTGGCTTCAACACCTCCAGACACCACGACGAAAGATCAACTTGTGCCAGTGTCTCACCACCCTCACTGCAGAGAACCCTTTCCTAACACCCAGTTTCAATCTCTTTTCTCTCTTCAATCTTTGATCACATTGGGTGATTCTGAGCTCCACAACCTCCCTGGAGGTGTTCGAGGCCAGGCTGGATGAGGCCTTGAGCGACCTGTTCTAGCGGGAGGTGTCCCTGCCCACGGCAGGGGGTTGCAACTGGATGAACCTTAAGGCTCACAGAATCACCATGCAGCCTGGCACAGCCCCCCAGGAGCACCAAGTCCAACCCAGAATCCTGCTCTGCAAGATTCACCTTAAACCATAGCCCCAAGCACCACATCCAAACCACCTTTAAACACAGCCAGGCTGGGTGACTTCAGCACCTCCCTGGGCAGCTCATTCCAGTCCCTGACCACTCTTCCATGCAAAACTTTTTCCTAATGTCCAATCTAAACCTCCTCTCAGCTTGAGGCCATTCCCCCTTGTTCTGTCTCCAATTCCCTGCAAGGAGAGCCCAGCAGCAGCCTCTCCACAATGTCCCTTGAGGAAACCATTCCATGAATATACAGCACATGAGTGCAAGTTAGAACCCTCCTAGCAACAGAGGAGGAGAGCAGAGAGGGACACAGCTTTTTTCTCATGGCTTTTATAGCATAAGGAAGTTCTGACCCTGCCTTAAAGCCTTTGAAGCCTTCTCTGCAGCAGCCAAGAAAAATTTTTTGTATCTTATCTAAACTCTTCCAGCTAATCCAGCTTAAATATAGCTCTGATCAGTCTGGCTGCATCCATCAGGACCAAGGTTTGCTGTACTTGCTTGTTTCTTTTTGGGTTGCAGAACTTGATCCATGCATTAAGCAATCAGCAATCAGCACCAATGCCTAGCATATGTCCTCTCCTTTCCAGTACCCTTATGAAGTAACACTGCTTAGGCAACAGATGATCCAATCCACCTCTCTTTTCCACCAGACACTTGGATGGAAATACTCAGCTAGAAGCTCACCTGTCCCCAAGCTGGACAAACTGTCTTTAAGAGAATTCTGTTGTAGCTTTCCCATAACACAGCAAAATGCATTCAGTTGGGATAAGTCACTGCTAATGCTGCCCTACGAGGCAGGATACCTTCTCTTGAGAGCTGGAGTTTGCTCTGGAGGAGCCCTAAAACCAGGTCACCAAAATATATACTGGGAGAAGATCACAGGCTGACAGGCTCACAGCATGGCAGGGGTTGGAAGCGACCCAAGGAGATCATCCAGTCCAACCCCTTGCCACAGCAGGACCACGCAGTCTAGCTCAGGGCACACAGGAACACATCCAGACAGGCCTGGAAAGGCTCCAGAGAAGGAGACTCCACAGCCTCTCTGGGCAGCCTGTGCCAGGGCTCTGGGACCCTTCCAGTCAAGAAGTTCCCCCTTGTGTTGAGCTGGAACCTCCTGTGCTGCAGCTTCCATCCATTGCTGCTTGTCCTATCCCAGGGAGCAGTGAGCAGAGCCTGTCCCCCCCTCCTGGCAGCCCTCAGATACTTATAAACATTTATCAAATCCCCTCTCAGTCTTCTCTTCTCCAGACTAAGCAGCCCCAGGGCCCTGGTATAGTGCCCCCATCCTCACAGCCCTCTGCTGGACCCTGTCCAGCAGATCCCTGTCCCTCTTCAACTGGGGAGCACAAAACTGAAGGCAGTTTAAGGCCGGGCTGGATGGGGCAGAACCCTGCCCTTGGCCTTCTTCAGTCTCATCCCATTGGCCTCTGCCCACCCATCCAGCCTGGCCAGGTCCCTCTGCAGGGCTCTGCTACCCTCCAACAGCTCCACAGCTGCTCCTAGCTTGGTGTCATCTGCAAACTTACTGATGCTGGACTCAGTCCCTTAAATTCCCCATCGTGAATACCAAGCACCAAAGATGCACAAGGTTGCAAGTGCAAGGCCAGCAGAGGCTCAGCCAGCTCCAGAAGTGCCTTACACTAAGTACCTGCAGTGGAGCCTTCTCCCAAGAGCTGTGCAGTTCCAGCCCCTGCTGCCTGGGGCTGCTCCCCTGACCAGGCAATCACCACACGAACACAACCTCTGCCTCTGTGGCATGCAGCTATTTCACAAACTCCTTTGTTTCTCCTTTCTGCTTCTCTCTCAAACTTCCCAGCTCACAGAAACGATCCCACACTGACCAAATGGAAACCTTCCTCACCAGCTCTGCCATGCTTCTCTCATGTTCATTGACTAGAGATAAAGCAGGGAGGTGGTGGAGTGGCCGTGGCTGGAGGTGTTGAAGCCAAGCCTGGCTGAGGCACTTAGTGCCATGGTCTGGTTGGTTGGGCAGGGCTGGGGGCTAGGTTGGGCTGGATGAGCTTGGGGGTCTCTTCCAATCTGCTTGGCTCTATGATGCTGTGATTCTATGAAACCCAAACTACTGCAAGTAAGGGGAAAAAAAATCAACTTTGAGCACAAGCAACAGGTCCCAACTGCAGGGCTCGAGGTATGGATCCTGCAGATCATAATCCTGTAGCTCTCTTTCCTTGTTTGGATTGAACATATACAGGCTGGGTGGGGAATGGCTGAGAGCAGCCCTGAGGAACAGGCCCTGGGGGTCTGGGCTGATGCAAAGCTCCACAGGAGCCTGCAGTGTGAGTGCAGCCCAGACAGCAACCCTGTGCTGGGCTGCAGCAAGAGCAGTGTGGGCACAGGGCAAGGGAGGGGATTCTGCCCCTTGGCTCTGCTCTCCTCAGAGCCCACCTGCAGTCCTGGGTGCAGTTCTGCAGCCCCCAGCACAAGAAGGACATGGAACTGCTGGAGCCAGTGCAGAGGAGGCCACCAAGATGCTGAGAGGGCTGCAGCAGCTCTGCTGTGAGGACAGGCTGAGAGAGTTGGGGCTGTGCAGGCTGGAGAAGAGAAGGGTTGGAGGAGACCTTGGAGTGGCCTTGCAGGGTCTGAAGGGGGCTCCAGGAGGGCTGGGGAGGGCTTATTGACAAGGTCTGGGAATGGCAGGAGGAGGAGGAATGGGTTTGAAGTGGCAGAGGGGAGATTGAAAGTGGATGTTAGGAAAGGGTTCTGTGCAGTGAGGGTGGTGAGACACTGGCACAGGTTGCCCAGGGAGGTTGGGGAGCACAGAAGCACAAAGATCACCTTGGGTGCTTCTGTGCTTCACAGCCTCCCTGGAGGTGATCAAGGTCAGGTTGGATGAAGCCTTAAGCAACCTGCTCTAGTGGGAGGTGTCCCTGCCTATGGCAGGGGGTTAGAGCTGGATGATCCTTGAGGTCCCTTCCAACCTAAGCCATTCTCTGATTCTATATCCCAAGGCCTCTCCAGCAAGCAGAAGCTGAGCAGAGGTTCTTTAGCCATGCACAGGAATTTGGGTTGGTTTTTCAAAGTAGAAGTTTGTTTAATATGATAACAGGACTAAAAGGTCACCCAGGGATGTGGCTGAGGCCCTGTCCCTGGAGACATTCAGGATCAGAGAGGCCTTGGGCAGCCTGCTCTAGTTAGAGGTGTCCCTGCTGACTGCAGGGAGGTTGGACAAGATGATGTTCAGAAGCAGTTCTTCACCCTAAGGTACTGAGACACCTGCACAGGTTGCCCAGAGAGGCAGTGGAAGCCTCATCCCTGGAGATCTTTAAGGTCAGGCTGGATGTGGCTCCAAACAACCTGATCTAGTGTGAAGTGTTCCTGCCCATGGCAGGGTGGTTGGAACTGGATGATCCTTGAGGCCCCTTTCAGTCCTGACAGTTCTACCATTCTCTGACCTTTGAGGGTCTCTTCCAACCCAAGGCACTCTGTGGGCTGTGGTATGTGGTGGTGTGGCAGCTCTAGAAGTTCTGCTTCAGAAAAGGTCTGCATTGACCTGAGGAAAAGAACTCCTTAAGAGGAACTACCTGTTCTTGAAAAGATTAGCCACAGAGAGGGCTGGGGCTAAAAACCCAAACCATCACGTGTGGAGAATTTCAACCTAGAGGAGACCATCAAGAGTGAAATATCTGAAGAGCCTGTGAGAGCAGCAGAAGGCCACCTGGAAGGCACCTCTAGGACCTACAGGATCCTTCAAGATGCAAACAGAATCACAGAATCAAGCAGGTTGGAAGAGAGCTCCAAGCCCATCCAGCCCAACCTAGCACCCAGCCCTGCCCAACCAACCAGACCATGGCACTAAGTGCCCCAGCCAGGCTTGGCTGCAACACCTCCAGCCACGGCCACTCCACCACCTCCCTNCTCAAGCTGTGCCAGGGCAGGTCTAGGCTGGATGTGATGAGGAAGTTGTTGGCAGAGAGAGTGATTGGCATTGGAATGGGCTGCCCAGGGAGGTGGTGGAGTGGCCGTGGCTGGAGGTGTTGAAGCCAAGCCTGGCTGGGGCACTTAGTGCCATGGTCTGGTTGGTTGGGCAGGGCTGGGTGCTAGGTTGGCTGAGCTTGGAGGTCTCCTCCAGCCTGCTTGATTCTGTGATTCTATGATCATTGCTCCTCATACAAGCATTCATAGCTCAGCAGTAAGGCTTCTGAGCTATTAACATCGACTGCTCCAGCACAGCTGCTGACTTGCCAGTTTAGCAATGCTGAAAGCAAGGCTTCAGGCCTCTTTCCTTTACTCTCCCAAGTAATTTTACACAGGAAAATAGTTGGGGAATGAGAAGGAGTTTCCCCAGTGGTTATTTGAAAGGATATTTGCTAATAATTCTACAGTTCAAAGTTAGACTCTTTCATCATTCCTCTCAAAGGCTCAGAAAACTGAAAAACAAGAGAGTGCTGTGGGGTTCCCACCCCCCTCTTTAAAATCAGGCTTTGCCCACTTTATATCCCCCTCCCCTCTTTAAAATCAGGCTTTGCCCACTTTATATCCCCCTCCCCCTTTAAAATCCTGCTTTGCCCACTTTATATTCACAGATTGCAGTGGGTTAGAAGGGACCCTCCAGGGTCATCTTGTCCCCCGTCCCCCCTCCTCCATCTGCATTGCTGTCATTTTTGGCTTGGATTCCTTATAAACAATTTAGAGAAGCAGAGCAGTTCCCATCAGCAGCTTTTCAGACATAGGTACAATCTTTTGCCCCCCTGCTTAAGCCTTCTGCTATCCCAGCCACAATCCTCTCACCCCATTTGTAAGGCCTGTTTGTTGTCCGCTATAAAGACATAACAGAGAGAAGCCAGCGCGGTCCGGATGAGAAAAGGTCCTGCATGGAGGGCACAAGTAAAAGCTCAACCAAATTCTTTTGCCTGGTGGTTTTTCTCTTTGCTTATAAAAAATTATCACACTTAATTAAGGGGCTCTTTAAACCTTCCTGACTGAGCACAATACCGGCAGAACAAATAACCCCTTTGATTTACTCCTCTGACGACTCCAACTGCTTGAGCGCAGTTCATTCTCTGCCCCCCAGATCCCACCCCGCCAGCAGCTCTCAACCCTCTGAACGAAAAGCACAGTGGTCTCTGGGTCTGCTGGGGAGGCTCAGTGATGTAGAGAACCTTGGCAGGGCTACAAAGGCTTTGCAGAACAGAGGCAGTCTAAACAGAGAGGGCTGTTTGGTTCCTCTGCCGGAACTGCTGAGTGCAGAAGTCAACTGTCTGCAGCCTGTTTACTCGCGCCAAGCATCAGGCCAGGCACAGCCCAGGATGAAGGCAGCTTTCCCCTACGAGTGTCTTCACAGCCATCCCTGCACCACAACAACCCACCCTCAGTGTGGCCAGTGTGGAGGACTCCACAAACAAAAGCACATCAGCTGAAAGCAGAGAGGAAATGTGAGCAGCACAAGGGGCACAAAGCGAGTCTGGAAATGAGACCTTGCCCTACCCCACAAACACAGGCACAAAAGCTGTTCTCATCAGGCACATAGTGAGGACCTGGGAAACATAGAATCATGAAATCATAGAATCACAGAATCATAGAATGGGTTAGGTTGGAAGGGACCCCAAAGCTCAGCCAGTTCCAACCCCCTGCCATAAGCAGGGACACCTCCCACTAGAACAGGTTGCTCAGGGCCTCAATCATAGAGTCATGGAATCAGTCAGGGTTAGAAAGGGACATGAGGATCATCTAGTTCCAATCCTCCTGCCATGAGCAGGGACACCTCACACTAGATTAGGCTGTGCAGAGCCTCATCCAGTCTGGCCTTAAACACCTCCAGGATTGAGGTTTCCACCACCTCCCTGGGCAACCTGTGCCAGGGTCTCACCAGTCTCATGCTGAACAACTTCTTCTTAACATCCAGGCTGACTCTCCCCACCTCCAGCTGTGCTCCATTCCCCCAGTCCTGGCACTCTCTGACAGCCTAATAAGTCCCTCCCCAGCTTTCTTGTAGCCCACTTCAGACCCTGGAAGGCCACAAGAAGGTCTCCTTGGAGCCTTCTCTTCTCCAGACTGAACAGCCCCAACTCTTTCATCCAGCAGAGCAGCTCCATTCCTCTGCTCATCCTCANACCCAGCTGCAGGACCTTGCACTTGGTCTTGCTGAACCTCCTGAGGTTGTCTTGTGCCCACCTCTGCAGCCTGCCCAGGTCCCTCTGGATGGATCCCTGCCCTCCAGCCTGGCTGCTGCAGCACACAGCTTGGTGTGGGCAGCAAACTTGCTGAGGCTGCACTCAGTGCCTCTGTCCATGGCACCCACAAAGATGCTGAACAAGACTGGTGCCAGGGCTGATCCCTGAGGGACTCTGCTTGTCACTGCCTGCACTGGGACATGGAGCCACTGACAGCCACTCTTTGGGATTTAGAGGAAGGTGGAGTTGAATGGTCTTGAAGGCTTCTTCCAAGCAGATATATTGTGTGATTCTGTGAGTCAAGATTGAGCTTTTCCTCTTATCAAGAGGTTGGAAGCAGTAGGACCAACCAGGTTAGGACTTGCTGCCATGGCAGCCTGTCAGAGCTGATCCCATTCTCACGCTGCTTAGGAGAGTGGCAAAGCTAAAGCTGTGCTGTGTGGGAGTGCAGGTACTTCAGCCTGCTCTGACTGCTGGCAGCTGAGCCAGAGTCTGTGAAATGAGAAAGGTGGAGCTCCTGTTGAGCTTCTCATCCACCAGCACCCCCAAGTCTCTCCCCTCAGGACTGCTCTCAAGCCACTCACTGCCCAGCATTGAAGGCTGTCCTTGTCTGAGACACTTCCCACTTTATTTAGGGGGAAAAAAGCCAAACAAGGATCAAGTCTTTGAGGTGCAAGGTGCTGCACCTAGGAGGGTCAACCTTAGATACTAATTCAGGTCGGGGTGGTGATGAGATTGAGAGCAGCACTGCAGGAAAGGACTTGGGGGTGCTGGTGGGTGAGAAGCTCAATATGAGCCAGCAGTGTGATGAGCCAGCAGTGTGCTCTTACAGCCTGGAGGGCCAAACAGAGCCTGAGCTGCATAAGCCTGGGCTGCATCTGAAGCAGCATGGCCAGAGATGGAGAGAGGGGATCCTGCCCCTCTGCTCTGCTGAGACCTCACCTGAGTACTCTGTTCAACTGTGGGGACCCCAATACAAGAGAGACATGGACCTGATGGAGCCAGTCCAGAGGAAGCCACCAAGATAATCAGAGGGCTGGAGCACCTCTGCTGTGAAGACAGCTTGAAAGAACTGGGGCTGTTCAGCCTGGGGAGGAGAAGGCTCTGGGCACACCTTTCAGTATCTGAAGGGGACCTATATGGGAGGCTGGGGAGGGACTATCTGGAAGGGCCTGTGGGGATACGACAAGGGGCAACAGTTTGAAACTGGAGCATGGCAGATCCAGGTTGGACATCAGGAGGAGGTGAAATACTGGAACAGGCTTCCCAGGGCTGTGATTGAGGCCCCATGGCTGGAGACACTGAAGACCAGACTGGATGTGTGCAGCCTGCTGCAGTTGGAAGTGTCCCTGCTGAATGCAAGGGGCTTGGCCCAGATGCCCTTTGAGTGTCCTTTCCAACCCAATGCACTCTGTGAAGCTGTGAAATGAGCCTGGGGCTCCAGGTGTAAGGTAACAGATCACTGTCATGGGATCTCCTGAGTGCTGCTTCCTGAGCATCTGCCTCAGGTCTCCCAACTCCATGGAGACACTGCTAGGGCCATGAATGTCTGTGAACTAAAGCTGGAGCAGACTGAATGGCACCATCTGGACGCACCTCCAGTTGGCCTCCTTGCCCTCACTGGTTGGCTGCACAGAGCTGCTCCTGCAGACCTGCTGTGACAACATGGCAGGGTGGCCAAGAGCACAGGAAGGCAACTCCAGTGCTAAACCTAGAATGATAAAGAAAGAAGGAGCTGCTCTGCTCTGCTCCAGCACAATCACTTGTGGCATCTCAGTAAACCCAGCTCCAAGAGGTTCATATTCTGTCTGCTAAGCCAAGTCTCTCCCTACTAAGAGACAGTAAAATCATAGAATCCTAGAATCAAGCAGGTTGGAAGAGAGCTCCAAGCTCAGCCAGCCCAACCTAGCACCCAGCCCTGCCCAAGCAACCAGACCATGGCACTAAGTGCCCCAGCCAGGCTTGGCTGCAACACCTCCAGCCACGGCCACTCCACCACCTCCCTGGGCAGCCCATTCCAATGCCAATCACTCTCTCTGCCAACATCTTCCTCCTAACATCCAGCCTAGACCTGCCCTGGCACAGCTTGAGGCTGTGTCCCCTTCTTCTGTTGCTGGCTGCCTGGCAGCAGAGCCCAACCCCAGCTGGCTATAGCCTCCCTGCAGGGAGCTGCAGACAGCAATGAGCTGTGCCCTGAGCCTCCTCTTCTGCAGGCTGCACACCCCCAGCTCCCTCAGCCTCTCCTCAGAAAGGTGTGAAGGAAAGAAAGCAGTGCCCAAGACATTTCATTTCCCTCTATAAACCTTTGGTTGTTGTTGCCTGATCTTTTTGGTAATTCAGTTACAGCAGAAGTGATTTGCTTCCAGTTAGCAAGGCAGTAATTTATTAATCATCCTGTCCAGCTGAGTAAGTGCTGCATAAAAGGCACTCCACAGAAGTCACAGACTCCTCTCCTCTGTGTTCTTTCCCTGGATACACAGCAAGCCACTTCCAGCACGCAGGAATGAGCTGCTGATGGGATGAGAACTCCTTCCTTTATCTTTAGAATCACACAATGCTATGGGGTAGGAAGGGATCTCCGAAGGGCATCTACTTCAACCCCTCTGCACTCACCAAGGGCACCCTCAACTAGATCAGGTTGCTCAGAGCCTTGCCCAGCCTGACCTTGAGTATCTCCAAGGATGGGGACCCAACCACCTCCCTGGGCAACCTGTTGCAGTGTTCCAGCCCCCTCATGGTGCAGAACTTAGGAACATCCAATCTAAATCAGCTCTGCTCTCATTTCAAACCACTGCCCTTGATCTGTCCCTGCAGACCTCTGCAAACAGTCCCTCTGCAGCCTTCTTGTAGTCCCCTTCAGGTACTGGAAAGTTGCTATTAGGGCTGCTTGGAGTTTTCTCTTCTCCAGGCTGATCAAGCCCAGCTCCCCCAGCCTGTTCCCATAGCAGGGTCGCTCCAGCCCCATGATCATCCATCAACTCCATGTCATAGAATCACAGAATGGCTTAGGTTGGAAGGGACCTCAAGGATCAGCCAGTTCCAACTCCCTGCCATAGGCAGGGACATTTCCCACTAGAGCAGGTCACTCAAGGCCTCATCCAGCCTGGCCTGGAACACCTTCCTGGGCAACCTGTGCCAGAGTCTCACCACCCTCACTGCAAACAACTTCTTCCTAACATCCACTTTCAATCTCCCCTCTGCCACTTCAAACCCATTCCTCCTTGTCCTGCCATGACAAGACCTTGTCAATAGTCCCTCCCCAGGCCTCCTGGAGCCTCCAAGGCTGGAATACTGCAACAGGTTGCACAGGGAGGTAGTTGGGGCCCCATCCTGGGTGATGATCAAGGTCAAACTGGAGAAGGCTCTGAGCAACCTGCTCTAGTGGAGGATGTCTCTGCTGACTGCAAGGGGGTTGGACTGGATGCCCTTTAAAGGTCCCCTCCACCCCAGACCATCCTGTGGAAACAATGCAGAACACAGACTGGACAGGTCACCACTGCTGCAGGGATGGGGCTAAAGCTAAAATGTCCCAACAAGCAGCAAGCCAATCTGTTGGCATTAGTCACCGCTGCTTCTCCTCCAAACAGCCTCTTGAATAGAGAGCTCTACAAATCCAAATCAAAACTGAGTTTGCAGAAGCAATTTTGGTTCTTGAATACAACTTAGGCAGCAATCTCTACTGAGATACTCAGCCAGATCAGGGCTTTTTTCTTTGAAAGAAGAGTGGGTTACTCTTGAGTTGTTGTTTCATGAAGCTATGCTCTGCTCAGTTCCCAGCTCTGACAACATTCACTGGATGTCTTCCTGATTAGATCACCAAGAACAACCTAACTCCAGCCCCAGGCATGTCAGGCAGACATTACTGGTGTGCTGTCACACTCAGAGACAAAGCCTCTTAAGGCAGCAAAACCTTCTCCCAAAGTTTGCCAGCTCTCATCAGCCTGAGCAGGGTCAACTGAACCAAACTGTCCCCATTTCAGAGCAGAGAATCCACCTCCTGCCCAAAAGCTTTCTCAAGTATGCAAGCCAGGATGTGCCACACAACTTGCAGCAATCAAAAGGAGGTTCAGCATATCCCACATTTGTTTATTTTAAATAGAAATCAATTTAGAACAAGTTTCCTTTGGCATTTAAGATGTTGAAATATTGCACCATGTTCAGAGAAGGGCAGCAAGGCTGGGGAGGGGCCTGGAGCACAGCCCTGTGAGGAGAGGCTGAGGGAGCTGGGGGTGTGCAGCCTGCAGCAGAGGAGGCTCAGGGCAGAGCTCATTGCTGTCTGCAGCTCCCTGCAGGGAGGCTGTAGCCAGCTGGGGTTGGGCTCTGCTGCCAGGCAAGCAGCAACAGAAGAAGGGGACACAGCCTCAAGCTGTGGCAGGGCAGGTCTAGGCTGGATGTTAGGAGGAAGTTGTTGTCAGAGAGAGTGATTGGCATTGGAATGGGCTGCCCAGGGAGGTGGTGGAGTGGCCGTGGCTGGAGGTGTTGAAGCCAAGCCTGACTGGGGCACTTAGTGCCATGGTCTGGTTGGTTGGGCAGGGCTGGGTGCTAGGTTGGGCTGGCTGAGCTTGGAGCTCTCTTCCAACCTGCTTGATCCTGTGATTGTATAATCTAGTGGAGGATGTCCCTGCTGATCGCAGGGGACTTGGGCAGGATGACCTTTGCAGGTCCCTCCCCACCCGACCCATTCCATGACTCTGACTGGCTGGGACAAGCAGACCTCAGCAGAAGGGAAAGTTACAATTCTAAGAAATGGATATGAAGTCTGATTTTTTTTTTTCCCTTGGGAGAATTCACTTCATCATCTCTATTCCTACCCCCTGGCAGCTGTCTGCTGTTCACTGGCAGACAAGCCAGCTGTAGAGGTTTGGAAAACTGCATCTTTTTAACTGGAGAGTGAAGTCCTGTAGAGCATTCACATCAAGGTCCAACAGCAGATCTTGAGTCTGCACTCAGCAGAAAACTCCTGCAGTCAGCAGATCCCTGCCAGGGGAGCTGAGCACACAGGCTGCTGCCATTTGCTATCTGCTGTGTCTTTGAAAAGCTGCTGCATTTCTTGCAGAGCAGCGAAAGGAGTGGGGTGGGGGTGGAAGTAACAGCTCATCATGACTCATGGCTCCAGCCTACTGCTTCTGCTGGCAAACGCAGCTTAAGCCAGCATTCAGTAGCACCACAGGGCTCTGGGCAGCCACATGGGCTACAGAATCCAAGAGAATCCCCAGGAATCCCAGAACATATCTGGTTGGAACAGACCTTCAAGCTCATCCAGTCCAGCCTTCCACCCAGCACTGCAAGGTCAACATAAAGCCTGTCCCTGTGCCCAGCTCCACAGGCTGCTGAAACCCCTCCAAGGATGGTGACTGCAGCACTGCCCTGGGCAGACCATTCCAGTGTCTGAGAACCCCTTCTGTGCAGAAATACTTCCTAGCACCCAGCCTGAACCTCCCTTGCTGCAGCTTGGAACCATTTCCTCTGCCCCGGTCCCTTGCCATCAAGCAGCAGAGGCTGTCCCCTCCTTGCTCCAACCTCCCTGCAGGGAGCTGCAAACAGCAACGAGCTCTGCCCTCAGCCTCCTCTTCTCCAGCCTGAACACCCCCAGCT
>WAAF01014983.1:0-10012 GCA_013400475.1 Tricholaema leucomelas | reverse complement strand
GGTGTGCAGCCTGCAGAAGAGGAGGCTCAGGGCAGGCCTCATTGCTGCCTACAACTGCCTGAAGGGAGGCTGTAGCCAGGTGGGGCTGGGCTCTTCTGCCAGGCAAGCAGCAACAGAAGAAGGGGACAAAGTTTCAAGCTGTGCCAGGGGAGGTCTAGGCTGGATGTTAGAAGGAGGTGGTTGGCAGAGAGAGTGATTGGCATTGGAATGGGCTGCCCAGGGAGGTGGTGGAGTCTTTGTTCCTGGAGGTGTTGAAGCAAAGCCTGGCTGGGGCACTTAGCTGCTGGAGCAGGTGGGAGGGAAAGGACTGGGGAGCTAACAAAATGATAAAGCAGGGCATCGGGCTGGATCAGCTCTGTGGATCCTTATTCATCTCTGGCTGACATGCAGAAGGATGTGAAGTCTATGCACTGTGGCAGTGCTGGTTAAGATACATAATCCACAGACTAGGAGGAGTGGTGGATCTATTTAACTGGGAGCCACAGCAAAGAGCTTCCAGAAGTTTGCCGGCTCCCAGAGCAGGTGGAAATCCACCCCAGTGAGGCACAGATTAGCTCAGACACTCAGTGCTCCCTTGCACAGTGTTTTAAACAGCACGTGGAGAGCAGCAGCTTCAGTTTTGCATGCAGCAATAGGTAAAATCTTAACTGCAATGACTAGATGAGATTTTCCAGGCCGTTTCATCCCCTGAGGGGCTGTGACACCACAAACGAACAGGTCGAGGTGCATTTCCCACTCACAGGAAGCTGCTCTGCAAAATCTCCACGAGGGCTTCAGCAGAGGTGGCTATGGCAGAAGCTGGAAGAGATTCAGAGGAGCAATGCTCTGGGGGAATTCGAGATAGGACTGCTGCCTACAGACAGCACAGGATGGGACAATGTAATCTGAAGCAGTAGCTGGCACTGGTAATGTTAACCAACACTCATTTCAGCCTCTGGGTAGCCCAGGATCAGCTGATGAACAAAGAGGATTTATTTGTGCTCTCAAATACATAGTGAAGGTGAAAAAGTCACTTGACCTCACAGGAAAAAAGCTGGCATGAGAAAAGTGTGCACAATTTGGTGATGAATCCAAGTGCAGAGTGAGAGAAGAAAGCCTCCTCCTGCAGGCTGCAAGGTGTGTGCCTCACTTCAGAGCATCCTCAGCTGGTGTCTGCTGTTTTACCTTGCCCTCTGTGACGATCTGGGTGTTACCTGCCCCCCCCCCCCTTATGAAATCACCCAGACTATCACCCATGAAATACTTGAAACTGGTGAGGCCCCACCTGGAACGGTTGCATCCAGTGCTGGGCTCCCCAGTTCATGAGGGACAGAGATCTACTGCAGAGAGACCAACACAGGGCTACAAGGATGCTGAAGGGACTGCAGCACGGCCTGAGGAGGAAAGGCTGAGAGCCCTGGGGCTGCTTAGTCTGCAGAGGAGAAGGCTGAGAGGGGATCTGAGCAATGTCTATCAAGAGCTGAGGGCTGGGGGTCAGGAAGGAAGGGACAGGGACAGCCTCTGCTCACTTGTGCCCTGCCATAGGACAAGGGGCAAGGGATGGAAAGTGCAGCACAGGAAGTTCCACCTGAGCATGAGGACGAACTTCTTGAGTGTGAGGGTGACAGAGCCCTGGCACAGGCTGCCCAGAGAGGTTGTGGAGTCTCCTCCTCTGGAGCCTTTCCAGCCCTGTCTGGATGTGTTCCTGTGTGACCTGTGCTAGATTCCCTAGTCCTGCTCTGGCAGGGGTCTTGGACTGGAAAATCTCCAGAGGTCCCTTCCAACCCCTAACATCCTGTGAGCCTGTAACTGGTAATTTTTACTTTGGAGAGGAGTAAGTTGAAATCAGTGAGGGTGTATCTGCTTTAGGTTATCAACCACTTTGCTCCTAGGCTTGTTTTCATGTCTTTCCCTTTAGCTTGATGGATTTCAAGGCAAAAGCTAAATGATGTGAGACATAATTACTGCTTGGGTCTAGTACCAAGAGTTACTTTTCTAGCAGAAGCTTCTGGGTGGGAAAACTTGACATTGCAGAAAGGCTGCCAAAATTTAGTGCAAGTTTATATTTACCAAAGGAACATTTGACATTTCATTGATACATCACAAAGAGAAAGAAGGGACACACCTGACAGGATTATCTCGTACTGAAACACTTTAACACAAACACAGGCACTGCCCATCTGTAAGATAAACATCTCTCATCCTATGGAGAGTGCAAATAAACTCCCAGCACAATGACACAATCCCTATAAGCTCACAGGATGTTAGGGGTTGGAAGGGACCTCTGGAGATCTTTGGGTCCAATGCCCTTGCCAGAGCAGGACCAGAGAACCCTCCATCCCCAGCTCCATCAGTCACTCCTTATCAGATTTACTCTCCAGGCCCTTCAAAGCTTCCTTGCCCTCCTCTGCACTCGCTCCAGCACCTCCACATCTCTCTTGTAATGAGGTGCCCAAAACCAAACGCAGTACTTGAGGTGTGGCCTCACCTGAGCAGAGTGCAAGGGGACAATCACCTCCCTGTCCCTGCTGCACACAGCATTTCTAATCCCAGCCAGGATGCCATTAGTTTTCTTGGCCACTTGGCCACACTGCTGGCTCCTATTCAGCTGCTTGTCATTTGCAACCCCCAGGTCCCTTTCTGCAGGCAGCTTTCCATCCACACTGCCCCAAGCCTGTAGTGTTGCATCATCTCACAGCTCACTCTGCAGTGGCTGTTCAGGTTTTCCAGTCTCCTCTTCAGCCTGGAGATAGCCTTACGGTGTGTTTGCCCAGGGAATGCCTCAGAACAACTGACAGCAAAGTCTTCAACTGCAAAGACTGGGGACTTCTTTTTAGGTTAAAACCCAGTAAAGAACCAAAACCCATAGAACTTGGGGGCGGGGGGGGAGGGTTGGTGACTGTTTCTGAAGAGACTGCAGCTAAATTGCTACAGAAAATTGTGTTCTGTGACATTTGCTCAGAATTTGAAGCCTCTGCAATATACCATCTGTGGAACTCAGAAATGTCAGAGCCCTTCCCAGCAGATTTCACCTGCTTATGTTTAATGCATGGCACTTAACATGTAGCCAAAATTACTCTTCCTTATTTATGAGTTTCAGCAGGGATTTACGCCCTTGATACAAGAATAGTTCATACTGGCATGTGGTGTGGGTTTACCCAAGTGGACTGAGATGAAGGGAAGCGTTGCCTCAGATCTCAATGTGATTATTTGCCCATCTGTGTAGTCTTCCTTTGCATGTTGCCAGGGTAGGAAATGTAAAATGGCTTCAAAATGTCAAAGCCTTCCATTAAAAAGATAATCAAAAGAGAGAAATCTAAAGTTAATATTGCTTGGGGAAATAAAAATAGGAACAAAAGTGTAGGTAAGGAATTTGATACGAAGCCACAACACCACCTCAGAGGGTATTTCATGGAAAGCAGTTAAGGGGATTCCTGCACTGCTGGCTTGCTGGGTGCTGGGATGGNGCCTGTCCTCAGAGCAGAGCTGCTGCAGCCCTCTGATCATCTTCGTGGCTCTCCTCTGGACTGGCTCCAGCAGTTCCATGTCCTTCTTGTGTTGGGGGCTCCAGAACTGCACACAGTGCTCCAGGTGGGGTCTGAGGAGAGCAGAGTAAAGGGGGAGAATCGTAGGGATGGTTTGGATTTTTTTTTTCCCTGAAACCCTTAAATTGAGAGTCTGGAATGAGAGAAGTGATTTGGATATGTGCAGCAGCTCCTGGGGCTCCCCATCCATCTGTCCTTGTCCCTGTTGAACCTCATTGGGTTCCTCTCTGCCCAGCTCTCAGCCTGTCCCAGTCTCACTGCATGGCCTCACAGCATTCAGGTGTCTGTGGCAAGCCTCCTGGTTTGGTACCATCAGCAAACCTGCTGAGCAGACTCTGTCTGTGCCCTCACCAATGGCATTGATGAAGGTGTTGCAGAGTCCCCTATGAAGGGCAGGCAGCATTCAGCAGGTCGATAAAGCACCTGGAAATGGCTGTAAGGAACAGTACAAATTTTCTAAGGAGTTGCTGCTCTGGCAGGCAGGGTGGATGTGCCTCTCCTGCAGGCTTTGTGATGGGCTGTGTGCATGGGGAAGGCTGCCAGAGGCACCAAGTGGCACTCCAGGGGAGCCCAACTGACAGCAGAGCTCCAGAGCTGTGCTGGTCTGACTCAGCCACAGCTCAGGGTGGTTTGGCAGATGAATGCCCTGTGGCAGGGAGTGGCAGGGCTTGGGAGAGAGCTTTTCCTTGGCAGAAAAGGAGCCAAAACAACAAAAAAAGGAGCATGTCCACTCCTTCCCCTACAGCCTGCCTGGGCAGTGCTTGCTGAAGCCAAAGCCTTGTGCATTGTGTTGCTGGAGTGTTCCCAGCCAGCAGGGTGGATGGGAGAAGCTGGTAATGGTTGCTCTGTCATCAGTGAACATTTCACTCCTTTTAAGGGGTGGGTGGGAGAAGCTGGTAGTGGTTTCTCATTCTTCAGTGAACATTTCACTCCTTTTAAGGGGTGGATGGGAGCAGCTGGCAGTGGTTGCTCTGTCATCAATGAACATTTCACTCCTTTTCTCTGAGGGGGTGGATGGGAGAAGCTGGTAGTGGTTGCTCTGTCATCAATGAATCATAGAATCATAGAATGGTTTAGGTTGGAAGGGACCTCAAGGATCATCCAGCTCCAACCCCCTGCCATAGGAGGTGCTGGAGTCACCATCCCTGGAGGTGTTTTAAGAAAAGACTGGATGAGGCATTTAGTGCCATGGTCTAGTTGATTGGACAGAGCTGGGTGATGGACTGGACTGGATGATTTTGGAGGTCTCTTCCAACCTGGTTGATTGTATGATTTCACTCCTTTTCTCTGAGGGAGTGGATGGGAGAAGCTGGTAGTGGTTGCTCTGTCATCAGTGAACGGAGGTGGTGGAGTCACCATCCCAGGAGGTGTTGAAGCAAAGCCTGGCTGAGGCACTTAGTGCCATGGTCTGGTTGATTGGACAGAGCTGGGTCATAGGCTGGACTGGATGAGCTTGGAGGTCTCTTCTAACCTGCTTGATTCTATGATTTCACTCCTTTTCTCTTGCCTGCCTCCCAACTGCCCTCCAGCTTCCACACCTACTATTGCCCCTCACACCTTGCACCAGCGTGGTTGTCCTTGCTTGCCAAAGAAAATATGTCCCCAAAAGCAGAAAGGTCACCTCATCTGTTGCTTACAGCCTGCAGTCTTTGTTCATGACAGCTGCTCTGTTGGGGGTGTTCTTGGAATACATAGTTATAAAGAGGAATGGGAGTTCTCAGGAATATCATTTCAGCTCCCTGTGCTTGTGACAGATACCAGCATGTTCAGACCCTGATCCCACTACCCAACCTTGCCCTCGTCTTTGAGGTACTCCACTTCCTCTCTTGCCACACACAGAAGAGGTTGGGCTAAAAATGCACAGAGGATAGTGCTCTGGCAAAAGAAGGAGGTTTGTCGTGTGTGTGTGTCAGCCGTTGTCACTTCTCCCAGAAGGTGCTTGTTAGCCAGTGTGAAATGAGTGCATTCTGCATGCCTTAAAGGGATCAGCCTGCAAATATCCCATAGAATCAACCAGGCTAGAAGAGACCTCCAAGCTCAGCCAGTCCAACCTAGCACCCAGCCCTGGCCAATCAACCAGACCATGGCACTAAGTGCCCCAGCCAGGCTTTGCTTCAGCACCTCCAGGGACAGCGACTCCACCACCTCCCTGGGCAGCCCATTCCAATGCCAGTCACTCTCTCTGCCAACAACTTCCTCCTGACATCCAGCCTAGACCTCCCCTGGCACAGCTTGAGGCTTTGTCCCCTTCTTCTGTTGCTGCTTGCCCTGTGAGAAGAGTCCAACCCCACCTGGCTACAGCCTCCCTTCAGGTAGCTGCAGACAGCAATGAGGTCTGCCCTGAGCCTCCTCTTCTGCAGGCTGCACACCCCCAGCTCCCTCAGCCTCTTCTCATTGGGCTCATCTAAGGTGCAGAATGACTTTTTGGGTTGTTTTGTGTGGTTTCTTTTTTCTACAGACAACGGAAAGTAAGATGAATGTGACAGGAATTTTTCTGAAAGCAAACAAAGTTCTTGATGTAGAAAATATTGTTGGCTATTCAAGAAGGAATAAATAAATTCTCACACAGTCCCAAGTTGTGGCAGGGCAGGTCTAGGCTGGATGTGAGGAGGAAGTTGTTGGCAGAGAGAGTGATTGGCATTGGTATGGGCTGCCCAGGGAGGTGGTGGAGTCGCTGTCCCTGGAGGTGTTGAAGCCAAGCCTGGCTGGGGCACTTAGTGCCATGGTCTGGTTGATTGGCCAGGGCTGGGTGCTAGGCTGGACTGGCTGAGCTTGGAGGTCTCTTCCAGCCTGGCTGTTTCTGTGTTTCTAAATGGGAATGGGATGGAATGCTGCACTTCCATTTTAACAAGCACTTTGCAATCTCTTTCTTTGGATATCCTCTTCCCTAGCTGATGCTTCCTCTAGTTTATTCCACTGTAGAACTGGGTTGTTTCAGTGAGTTTTATGCAAGTCCACTTGGCTGGTTTACAGTGCTCTGCATGTTTCAATAAATTCCACTGTTAAACATTTTAAAAGGAGGTGGGGAAAGGGGAAATTTCTGGTTAATATATAACATTTTTTTTTAAGTCAGTGTGCTTGGGCTCAATTTTTCAGGGCATTTTTCCAGACTTCTAGTGATGCCAGGAAATAAAAATAGCCAGCTAGGAAGGCTTTTCCTATAAATTCCTCTGCAACCCAGAGGAGAATTTGTGGCCTGAATCAGCTCTTTTCTATCATCATTGAGGAGAAGATTAAAGTGAAAAAAAAAAATCAAAGGCACAGAAAATACAGAAGTGCTGCACAAAACTGCTGCAGGTGTTGATTCGCTGGAGGGTAGGAGAGCCCTGCAGAGGGACCTGGCCAGGCTGGATGGGTGGGCAGAGGCCAATGGGATGAGACTGAACAAGGCCAAGTACAGGGTTCTGCACTTTGGCCACAACAACCCCAAGCAGCACTACAGGCTGGGGCCAGAGTGGCTGAGAGCAGCCAGGCAGAGAGGGACCTGGGGGCGCTGGGAGAGAGGAGCTGAAGATGAGGCAGCAGTGCCCAGGTGGGCAGCAGAGCCAATGGCATCCTGGGCTGGCTCAGGAGCAGTGTGGGCAGCAGGACAAGGGAGGTTCTTCTGCCCCTGTGCTCAGCACTGCTCAGGCCACCGCTTGAGTGCTGTGTCCAGTTCTGGGCTCCTCAATTCAAGAGAGATGTTGAGGTGCTGGAAGGTGTCCAGAGAAGGGCAGCAAGGCTGGGGAGGGGCCTGGAGCACAGCCCTGTGAGGAGAGGCTGAGGGAGCTGGGGGTGTGCAGCCTGCAGAAGAGGAGGCTCAGGGCAGAGCTCATTGCTGTCTGCAGCTCCCTGAAGGGAGGCTGTAGCCAGGTGGGGTTGGGCTCTGCTGCCAGGCAGCCAGCGACAGAAGAAGGGGACACAGCCTCAAGCTGTGCCAGGGCAGGTCTAGGCTGGATGTTAGGAGGAAGTTGTTGTCAGAGAGAGTGATTGGCATTGGAATGGGCTGCCCAGGGAGGTGGTGGAGTCGCTGTCCCTGGAGGTGTTGAAGCAAAGCCTGGCTGGGGCACTTAGTGCCATGGTCTGGTTGATTGTCTAGGGCTGGGTGCTAGGTTGGACAGGCTGAGCTTGGAGGTCGCTTCCAGCCTGGTTGGTTCTATGATTCTATGACAGCCCATTGGCTTTGGCAACATTTCTGCATGGAAAGGGCAAATGAGCCCTTGTGTCAGTCAGCATCACCGTGTTCAGTGGTGAGACACTGGCACAGGTTACTCAGGGAGGTTGTGGAGCACAGAATCACCAAATGTGATCAAGATCAAGATGCTGTGGATCCACAACATCAAGATCAAGAAGCTGTGCTCCACAACCTCCCTGCAGGTGTTCAATGCCAAGTTGAATGTGGCCTTGAGCAACCTGCTGTAGTGGGAGGTGTCCCTGCTTATGGTGGGGAGTTGGAACTGGATGAGCTTTGAGGTCCCTTCCAACCTAAAGCATTCTATGATGCTATGATTCACTCTATAAGCTGTTAGAACAAGCAAAGGGAAGAGACATTGCCTGCCTTACATGCATTGATGTTGTTTTAACCTGGCTGTAGCCCCATTGTACAGTAGTGTTCATTGAAACTGCACCAAGGTGCTGTGCCATGTATATGCTAAGCTAGGATGAAAGGTGAAGGAACTCTACAGCAAGAGAAGAATAAAACTAGGTAAAAGGGGAAAAAATCAACTGAGTGATGCAGAGTCCAAACTTTGAAACCTCAGCTGATTTGGGTTTGGACAGGAGAAAATGATACTACCTGGGATTTCTGTGCAATGTCTTCCATCTGGCTGAAAGGGGAGGCCAAAGTTTGTGTCATCTCTTTAGCTGTGAATCGTGCACCAGAGTTTGCACAGAGCCAGGCTGAGTTCATTGCGGTGCCTTGGAGAGGTCACAGCAGAAGTCACTGCAGATAGATTCAATTACTGTTGGTGTACAAAGAGAGGAGTGTATGCAGTCCCTAGAGTAATCCCAGTCTACTGACTCCCCAGCTTTTTCTGCTTGTTTCCAAGAGCAAAGTGAAAAAAAATCTTCAGCTGCATGGCTTTGGGATTCTTCCAAGCCAGACATCCATTTTCCCTTCACCTGCTCATAGCTACCCAAATCCTCTTGTTCCCTAGTACTCATTTCTTTTGTAGTCCCCATGGTAAAAGGATTCCAACTAAAAGCAAAGTCAGAGTGACTCCAGTAAAAACTTTATGTCTTTTGGGCCCTTTAAATGCCAGCAAACTGGAGAATAACATGACAGAAGAGCCCTTTGTCATCCTCTGAAGACTACAGGACTCAGATCATAGAATCAGCCAGGTTGGAAGGGACTTCTAAGATCATCCAGTCCAAGGTGATTCTGCCCCTCTACTCCATTCTGCCAAGACCCCACCTGGAGTACTGCATCCATCTCTGGAGCCCCCATTACAAGAGGGATGTGGAGATGCTGGAGTGTGTCCAGAGAAGGGCCAGGAGGATGCTCAGAGGGCTGCAGCAGCTCTGCTGTGAGCACAGACTGAAAGAGTTGGGGCTGTTGAGTCTGGAGAAGAGGAGGCTCCCAGGTGACCTTCTTGTAGCCTTCCAGGATATGAAGAGGGCTACAAAAAAGCTGGGGAGGGACTTTTTAGGCTGTCAGGGAGTGTCAGGACTGGGGAATTGGAGCAAAGCTGGAGGTGGGGAGAGTCAGAGTGGAAGTGAGGAGGAAGTTGTTGAGCATGAGAGTGGTGAGAGGCTGGAATGGGTTGCCCAGGGAGGTGGTTGAGGCCCCATGGCTGGAGGTGTTTAAGGCCAGGCTGGCTGAGGCTGTGGGCAGCCTGCTCTAGGGTAGGGTGTCCCTGGGCATGGCAGGGGCGTTGGAACTGGCTGATCCTTGTGGTCCCTTCCAACCCTGACTGATTGTATGATTCTAACTTATCACCCAGCCCAGGTGACTCCACCACCTCCCTGGGCAGCCCATTCCAATGCCAATCACTCTCTCTGCCAGCAACTTCCTCCTAACATCCAGCCTAGACCTCCCCTGCCACAACTTGAGACTCTGTCCCCTTGTTCTGTTGCTGCTTGCCTGGCAGAAGAGCCCAACCCCACCTGGCTACAGCCTCCCTTCAGGTAGTTGTAGACAGCAATGAGGTCTGCCCTGAGCCTCCTCTTCTCCAGGCTGCACACCCCCAGCTCCCTCAGCCTCTCCTCACAGGGCTGTGCTCCAAGATGATGATAGGGTCAGATGATTTTTCTTTAAATATCTCTGAGTCTCCACTTATACATTCCACTCCTTTGTTAAGATATATAGTCAAGGACTGATTTCCTCAGAAGAACCAGTTCCAAATCATTGTCTATATCCTTAAAAAAAAAGGATACAGATATACCCAGGAGTAATGTCTGCAACAGACAAATACATGTACATGAGGAGATCAAGGGACATTCTCTTGCCCCGCTGCTCTGCCCTGGCTGGTCCCACCTGGAATAGAACCATAGAATGGTTTAGGTTGGAA
>WAAF01014982.1:1675-125908 GCA_013400475.1 Tricholaema leucomelas | reverse complement strand
GGGAAAGAAGGGGGAAGAGGGAAGGGCGTCCCATCAATTGTTGTTGGTTCTGCCAGCTATATTCCCGTCTCTGGGAAAGCTGAATTAGAACCGAGAGGAGAAGGGGCGATGGCTTTGAGCTGGAAGAGGAGGAAGAACTTCTCGGCAGGGAGTGGTGGCACTCTGGCACGGGCTGCCTGCTCTAGCTGCAGATGTCCCTTCCCACTGCAGGGGCTTGAGGCAGATGCACCAGCCGAGGAGAGAAGCTTCAAAGAGCCTCGAACCGCCCTGTTTTGGTGTCATGGAAACAGAAACAGGAACTCGGCCTCCTCCTGGCCACTGGGACTCACCAAAACCACCCAGTGCTGAAATCTGGAGCAAGAACCTCGTGGAGGGAAGAGCGGCCTGAGGTGCCCGAACGTTCACAGCAAGGTTCCGGTTACCACTTCCCGGCCGTTTTGGGCCAAAGGGAGCTCAGAGCTCGTCTGCTCCAACCTCCCCACCACGCCCAGGGACACTTCTCAGCTAGCCCTGGTTGCCCAAGGCCTCAACTTGCTTGCCCAGGCTGTCCTGAGTGGCTGGTACCTAGGACCACGGACATCTCAGAGCCTTTGCTGACCTCCTTCCAGGATCTGTTCTGCCTGGAGAAGAGAAGGCCCCAGGGCGACCTTCTGGTGGCCTCACTGTTTGAAGGTACCCAAGGAACCCACCTAAGATCGTGGTGTGGGTTGGAAACGACCTCAGAGACCGTCCAGTTCCAGCCCCCTGCCATGGGCAGGGACACCTCCCACCAGCCCAGGCTGCTGGCCCTGAACACCTCTGGGGAGGGCACATTCACAGCTCTCCTGGGCAGCCTGTTCCAGAGGTTCTGCTTCCCAGCCACTTCAAGCCACCTGAGCTGACAGGTGGCACTGAGGTGTGGAAGCCCTGCATCTGTGGCGGGCATCCATCGCCAGCTGTGCCACAGGAATGCCAGCTGCTGGGAGAACCCTAAGCAGGGGCTGAATGGGCACAGGCAGCAGTGGCAGAGCTCACTTCCGCTCCCCCCCCAGGCAGGAGTGGCTGCTGAGCACAGGGACCCTCTCTGGGCAGAGCCTGAATCCTTCCGGCTTCGCTTCCTGCACCCTGGAGAGGCCCAGAACAACGCCACGGCACCAGAGGCAGCTAATTAACCCCAGGTCATTAGTCATAACAGCTGCCTCTGGGCTTCCTCTGCCCACCGCTGTCACTCTGGCTCAGCGAAGACAAAGCGACTGCTCTGGGGGTGTCCTGCTGCCCTCGGCGGGGTTGGGGATTTTTAGCTGCTTTGGCTTTTATCTGCCTTTTGTTGGTTTGGTTTCTGCTTTCGGGGTTTTGCTCCTCTTTTGCGTGCTTTCTTCCTTTTTGCTTGCTCGCTCCCTGACTTTTTCCTTTTGGTTTGGTTTTTTTCCTGCCTTTTTGGGTTTGGTGTTTTTTTGTTGTTGGTTTTTGCCTTATTTTTTTCTCCCTGCCGTTTATTTTTGTGTGTGGTGTTTGGCTGATTTTTTCAACTTTTCTTCTGTTTTGTTTGTTTTCTGCCCTTTTTTCCCTGCCTTTTTGTGTTTGGGTATTGTTGGTTGTTTCTTTTTTTTCCCCTTTTTTCCCTGTGCCTTTTCCCCCCCTCCCTTTTTTTTTCAGTTGGTTGTTTGGTTTTTGTTTGTTTTTGAAGGCCCCTTTTAAAAGCACTCCCAGTCCTCTGGTGTTCTAGAGGAAAGAGCCAAAATTACAGTCACTGGGAAAACAAAGCAGAAATTGTGTAATATGAAATTTCTCCTCCCTTGTTTAGTTCCTTTCAGAAAGACTCAGAAAAGAAAGACAGCTGAAAAACACCCCCTCCATAAAAGCACTGAAAAGTGTGTGTGTGTGTGGGGGGGATCACTGAAATGCCTTATCCAAGGTAAAAAAAACAACTCCCAAACATAAAAAGCCTTAAAAAGGAAGAAAAAAATAAATAAAAAAAGACAAATAACCACCACCAAAGCATTAAAAAATAGGCAGTGCCGGGACTAGGGGGAATGGGACGAAGCTGGAGGCGAGGAGAGAGATGTTCGGCACGTGAGTGGTGATAGTCTGGAACGAGTTGCCCAGGGAGGTGGTGGAGGACCCATGGCTGGAGGTGTTTCAGGCCGGGCTGGATGAGGCTGTGAGCAGCCTGCTCTAGGGTAGGGTGTCCCTGCCCATGGCAGGGGGTTGGAACTGGCTGATCCTTGTGGTCCCTTCCACCCCTGACTGATTCTATCATTCTAAATGCCAACAAGAAAGCATTAAAAAAGGAAAAAAAACCAAGCCACACAAAGAGAATCATTAAAAAAGCCCCAACCAAAAAGCCTCAAAAATGAATGAAAGGCATTAGAGAAGGCAAAGCTCCTCCCAAAACAAGGCACTACAGAGGAAAACACCAAAACGAAGAGCAGACCCCAGAAAGAAGCCCAGCGAAGGAGGCACTGACGCAGGACAAAGCCCCCTGAAGCAGGCAAAGGAACCCTCAAAAGCACCGCAAACGGCCAATCCCCCCGCCCGGAACGCAGGCCAAGGCCTCACCTGTGCCCGTGGGCGCTGTCAGGACGCCACGCAGCTGCCCGCGCAGGCTGGCGATGTCCCTGCCTTGTGCTGCCAGGCTGCCGTTCAGCTGCCGGACGCCGCTCCAGAGGTTGCCCAGTTGCCTCTCCAGACCTTCCTTCACCCTCCGCAGGCCGCCCGAGACCTCCTCTAGCTTGCCGCAGACCTTCTCCACGCTTGACACCCTGCTCTCCACGGCCGCTGCGCCCTCCTGCCGGCCACCAGCCCTCTCCTGGCACCAGCTGAGCCGGCCGAGGACATGCTCGCCGAGCCGCTCCAGGCCTTCCTTCACCTCCCCGCAGCAGCCCTCCCCGGGCTGGGCCGTTTGGTTGGCAAAGGTCCTCTGAATCTGGTCGAGCTTCCTAAAGACCCCTCGCTGGGCCTTCCTGCAGGTGGAGTTGATGCCCAGGAGCTGCTCCCTGCAGCTGCTCAGGCCATCCTGCAGAGCCTTCAGGTCTCTGTCCACCAGCCCCAGGCTGTGGCGGGCCAGGCGGGCGTCGCGCTGCACCTTCTGGATGTCGCGCTGGTTGCCCCTGATCAGGCCCAGCTGCTCCTGCAGGGAGCCGTTGAGTGCGCGCAGCAGCGCGGAGCCGCTCTCCATCGCGCCGCGCAGCTCCTCGTACTTCTCGTCACAGCTCCGCAGCCGCTCCCGCAGCTCGCCGGCACCGCGCCCGGCGGTCGGACCCTCCTGACTGCAGAGCTGCTCCAGAGACAGCAGCTTCTTCCACAAGGCGTCCACCTCTGCTGCCAGCTGCTCGCCGCCAAAGCCCCCGTCCCCGGGAGGGAGGGCCCCGGGGTGAAGATAGAGCCCGTCGGGGTCGGTGGCGTTGGCCATCTCCAAGATGGTGCCGCCTAGCCTGGCTTCCAGCGCCCGCAGCTTCTGGTCGAAGAGGTGCCTCAGCTCCTCCGCCTCGGCGGCCATGGCCCCCCGCAAGGTCTCCTCCACGTAGAAGCAGTGCTCCTCGGCGTTGCGCTCTGTGGCGTTCATCCTGGCATCCAGCTCCTCCAGCCTCTCCCCGAACATGTCCTCCAGGTCGGGGTTGGAGAGCCGCGCGATCTCGTTGTCTATGCGCACGTTGAGGATGCGGTGAGCCTCAGCCACGCGGTCCAGCTTCTTCTCCAGATCCTGCAGCTGCTGCCCGGCGCCGCTCTCATCGCCCTCCCAGCAGCAGCCGGCCCCGGCGGGTGGTGCCTGAGCCCGGGGGGCGCTGCTCTCCTCCCTCGGGTCGTCCTCCTTCCCTCCGGGCACATCCCTGGCTCCCGAGCAGCTGCCGCTGTGCGCACACCGCTGCTGGACGTGCTGCGGTTTGCACTCGCAGGAGTTCTTCAGCTCTGCCATCTTCTTCTCAAAGCCCTCCAGCAGCTCCTGCCTGAGGGACTCCAGTCTGGAGTCGATGTAGTCCTGGTAGACGTTGTCCTTGGGCAGCGACAGCGGTGGCCCTCGCGCTGCCTCCTGCAGCTCTTTCAGCTGACCCTCGTAGCCTTTCACCTTCCCGGTCAGCTCCTCCAGCTTCTCATTCCTCACCTTCAGGGCATCTTTGACCTCAGCAAGCTCAGACTTGAGATCTTCCACCTCCAAATCAAGAAAAGGATCCTTTTGGTCTCTGCTCAGGAGCCCGGGCAGTTGGACGGTGTCGGTGTCCCCAGCCACCGCGCTGTCGGGCTCTGGGCGGTCGTAGAGGTTGTTCAGCCAAGTGACCAACATCCTGCTGGCATCTTCCTGAACAGTCAGCTTCAGGTTTTCGTTCACCCCTGCCACGGAGGACTGGAGCTCCAGCACGGAGCGTGTCAGCCGGAACAGCTCATCCTCCAGGAACTGCAGCTTCTTCTCCTGCGGAGAAGGCTCTGGAGCTTCTGTGGGCTCTGTATCTGCTCCAAGGAGACAATAAAGCCTGAGGTCAGCATCCCCAGAGGGGGCTGCTTCCACCAGCTGAGGCCAACTTAACTTCACTTTAAAGACAAATATGACTTCAATTACATCATCATCATCATCAAATGGCCTGTGCCAGGCTCTCACCACCCTCACACTCAACAACTTCTTCCTCAGCTCCACTCTCAGCCTGCTCTGCCTCAGCTTCAAACCATTCCCCCTTACTTAGCTGTGTCTTGGCTGTGGGTCAGTCTGTTTGATGTGCCTGTGGGTAAAAGCCTTCTTCTCACAAAGTGTTATAGAATCACAGAAACACTCAGGCTGGAAAAGCCTCTCAGGATCACCAAGTCCAGCCCAGAACTCTACTCTGCAAGGTTCACTCTAAACCATAGCCCCAAGCACCACATCCAAACCACCTTTAAACACATCCAGGGTTGGTGACTCCACCGCCTTTCTGGACAGCACATTCCAATCCCTGGCCACTTTTCCTGTGAAAAAATTCTTCCTCATGTCCACTCTAAACCTACCTAGTGGCAGCTTGAGACCATTCCCTCTAGTTCTGTCACTAATAACCTGTGAACAGAGACCAATGCCAACCTCTCCACAAACCTCCTTTCAGGTAGCTGTAGACAGTCATGAGGTTTTCCCTCAGCCTCCTCTGTTTTACACAAAGATTTATTCTCCAGGCCCTTCCCAGCTTCCTTGCCCTCCTCTGCACTCTCTCCAGCACTTTCACATCTCTCTTGTGTTGAGGTGGCCCAGAGCTGAACACAACACTCAAGGTGTGGCCTCACCAGGGCAGAGTCCAAGGGGAAAATCCCCTCCCTGCTCCTGCTGGACACAGTGTTTCTGATCCCAGCCAGGATGCCAGAGGGTTTCTGTGCCACCTGGGTGCCCTGCTGGCTCACCCTCAGCTGCTTGGCCGTTACAACCCCAGGTCCCTTTCTGCAGGCAGCTTTCCAGCCACACTGCCCCAGGCCTGTAGCATTGCTTGGTTTATTGGTGACGTGGCAGTGCTGGGTTAAGGGTTGGACTGGATGATCTTGGAGGTCTCTTCCACCCTAAACGTTCCATGACTGTCTCTGTCAGGACTGAGGAGAGCTGAGCTGATGCCTTGGCCTGGCTCAGACCCCCTCAGCACAAGTCCCTCTGCAGCCTTCCTGCAGGCTCCCTTCAGCTCTATGGTGCCCCTGGAGTCTTCTCCAGGCTGAACAGTCCAGCCTAGCTGAGATGTGGGCCCAGAGCCGGGGGTGCAGCAGATGACCTCTGAGGTCCCTTCCAAGGTGAGCTCTCCCCTGGCTCCAGGCACAGCAGAAGGGAAGCGCTTACCCAGGCCCTTCTTCACCGTGGCTCTGGCGGGCGTGCTGGGCTGGCGGGCTGCGCTGGACCTCTCTGCTGGGCCCTCTCTGCAGTCGTCCCCTCTGTAGCCAGGACAACATCTCCACTCCAGCTCCGTCACCGTCTTGTAGGCCACTGTGTAGCGTGGCCGGAAGCTGGTTCGGTACCTGCCAGGACAGAGAGAAACCCTCACCAGCTCTGCTAGGGACACAGCTGAGCTCACAGTGGGGCGCAGGTCACAGCAGGGTTAAATCAAGCTCAGCTGCTGCCATAAAGGCATCCAGATGGGTCTGGAAAGGCTCCAGAGACAGGAACTCCACAACCTCTCTAGACAGAAGGGTTAGACTGGAGCTGAAGAAGAAACTCTTGAGTACCAGGGTGGGGAGAGCCTGGCACAGGTGGCACGTCTACCCGGGGTGCCACACTCACATGCTCCCTGAACGCTACCAGGGACGCTTCAGAAGTTAGCAAAACCACAAAGGACAGAGAAGAAATTCATCTCCCAGCCAACAGCTACCCAGCAGCCTGGAGCCCAGAGGCATCTTTTGCTTTCAGCACAGCCCTAGGCTGATGTTCCTGGCACAGGCTCACAGGACTGGTTTGGCTGGAAAAGACCCCCAGGACCAGCAGGTCCAAGCCCACCAAGGCCAGGGGCAAAGCACATCCCCCAGCACGGATCTGCTGTCTGCTGCCTTTGTTATTTCCTTCGAATGGCACTGTTTGTGCACCTTCCGAGGGAGCAGAGCTGCTCTGGGCAGAGAAACAGCAATGCAAACAAACAGCAGAAGCAGTGCACCTCAGGGCCCTGCACCACCGCCGCTAGGCCTCAGGGCCGCAGCGCCGACCCCAGCAGCACCCAGGGCCTGCTCCTGGCCCCTCAGCAGCGCCCGGGGCCGACCCTCAGCCTGACTGCCGCAGGGCCAACAAGAAAACCGAAGTCATTCTCTGCTGCAAACAATCCCCGCTGTCACCTCGGCCCTCCGCGGCCTCCTCGGCTACTTACACCGAGGTGGGCTGGCAGGGGAACTGGTTCCAGGCGCATCTGTACTGGGCTTGGACGTAGCTCTCCGTCCCGTCCAGCACCGAGCAGCTCACGTTCTTGTTCACGATGTAGGCACACCAGTTCCTGGCAGGGCATCAGGGAGGGCATGGCATGAGGGGCAGCCTGACGGGACACCCATCTCGCCTCCACACGCCAGCCCGCCCGCCTCGCTCCAGCCCTCTCGCCCTGGTTCTCCGCAGCCCGCCCCAGCGGCCGCCCTGCCTGCCGCCCTGCCTCCTTGCCCACCCCAACACCCCCGGGCAGCTCCAGCCCTCCCGCTCCGGTTATCCCTGAGCCGTCTCCGCACCCCTGGGCTGCTTCAGCCCTCCCGCTCCAGTTGTCCCCGAGCCGTCCCCGCACGTCTGGGCTGCTCCAGCCCTTCCCGGGTCTCTCCTGCTCGCCCCAGCCCGCCGCAGCATCCCCGGGCTGCTTCAGCCCCTCTGCCCGCCCCGGCCCTCCCCGGCCCCGCCGTGCCGCCTCAGCGCTCCCGGGCCGGCCGTCGGCGGCAGAGCGGCACCCCGGGCGCTCGGTAACTCACTTGCTACGGGAGCCGGGGCGGCTGTAGCGCAGGTGCGGGGTGGCGTGGCTAAGCCCCGCGCCCAGGGCCAGGAGAAGCGGTAGCGCCCAGCCCGAGGGGGCAGCAGAGGCCGGGCACAGCTCCATGGGGGCCAGCGAGGCGGGCCGGTGCCTCTCCGCGGGCTCCGTCCGGCGGTCCGTCCGTTGTCTGTCTGTCGTCTGTCTGTCCCGCCCGCTCCCAGCTCCCTCACTGACGCAAGTCTCCCCCCACCCCGTTTCCGCCCTCCTCGGCGGCTCCTCAGCCCCCCCCGGCCGCTCTCCTCCACCCCTGCCCGGCCCCGGCCTCAGCCTCGGCCCCGCTGTTCCCCCGCGGCCGCGGGGAAGCGACCCCCGCGCGCTGGCTGAGGGGCAGCTGCCGGCCCCGGGGAGCCCCCGGGAGCCCTCGGCCACCGTGAGCGGGGCGGCCCCGGGCCCTGCCTGAGCTGCCCCAGAGGCTGTGCACCCCCGGGAGGATGATGAGGGACGGGAGGAGAGCAGGCTCCGGAGAGATGGATCCCAGTGAGGTCCAAAGCCTCTGAGAGAGGCTTGGGGGGAGTCTTGCCCCTGCTCCAGGAGTGCAGGAAGCCATTGTTTGTATGACAGCACATGAGGAAACAGCCTCAGGTTGTCCTAGGGGAGGTTCAGGTTGGACATGAGGAACAATTTCTGCTTCCAGGGGCTTGTCCAGGCCTGTCCCAGGCTGCCCAGTGGAGTCCCCACACCTGGAGGGCTTTCCAAGCCCTGGAGCTGTGGTGCTGAGGGCCACGGGTTGGTGGAGCTGACGGTGCTGGGGTAAGGCTGCACTGGATAATCTGAAAGGTCTTTTCCAACTGAAATGACTCCATGGGCAGAGCAGTGAGCATTCCCTGAGTCACACACAACCCCAGCATACAGGAGCGGGAAGGGAGCTCTGCAGCTCGCCCAGCCCCAGGAGGGCACCCCCAGCAGCCTGCCCAGCAGCACAGTGCCCAGCTGGGGCTGGAAGCTCTCCACACAAGGAGACTGCACAACCTCTCTGGGCAGCCTGCTCCAGCCCTCCAGCACCCTCACACCAAACAGCTTTCTCCTCCTCTTCAGCTGGCACCTCCTGGCTTCCACTGTGTGCCCCTTGCCCTGTCCCTGGGCACCAGTGAGCAGAGCCTGGCCCCAGCCTCTTGCCCCTCACAGGTGCTTCAGCTCTTGCTGAGCATTGCTCAGCTGCCTTTTGGGGCTGCTCTTCTGCAGGCTCTCAGCCTTTGCTCATCCAGAGCTACTCCAGGCCCCTCAGCCCCTTGGCTCACCCCAGCCTTGGTGACCTGACCATGTGCTGAGTCCCACCACAGAGAGCTCTGCCCTGAGCTCTCTAGAAGCAGTTGCTCAGGATTCAGGCAAAGCTGAACCAAGCAGGGAAGGGAGTGGGGCTTGGGTGAAGAAGAGGGCAGGTGTGAGATTTGGGAGTGGTCCCAACCCTGCCCACACCCACCCATGGCTTCCTAGGTCTGGCAAGCAGGCAAAGCAGGGGCAGGACCCTTCTGCTCAACCTGGACCTCAGCACCTGCCCCAGGTTGCTGAAGCAGGCAGGCTCCAGCTGCCAGTGGCTCCCAGACAAGGGCTTCACTGGGTGTCCAAAGACAGCAGGGAAAGAAGCTTTCAATGGTGAAGCCAAGCACCACTTTCAGAGCTCCTTCGGAACTGCTCCACTGCAGCCAGACACCAGCGGGGGCTGAGCCTTAGTGTGGGGACTCACTGCAGCCTGAGGACAGCAAAGGCTGCCCAGAGAGGCTGTGCAGCCTCCTGCCCCGCAGGAGCTGACTCTGCTCTGTCTGTGCTGAGTCGTACCCACAGCAGAGCTGTGTGGGAACAGGGCTTGTCTGCAGGCAGCCAGGCTCTGCGTGGCTGGGTGACCGCAGAGGATGAGCTGTGCTACAGAGCCCAGAGCTGGCCAGAAATGGATGAGCTTGGGCAGATGCACAGAGCTGACCTCAGCTCCTCCGATATTCACACTGGGCCTATGACATCAGCTGGTTCAGCCACGGCCAGCATCGGGCCGGGCTCTGCTGGGAGGGTCTTGGGCTCAGGTGCAGCCTGGATGTGTGGGCCCGGCTCTGCTGAGGGATGCATTCTTGCTGAGGGTGTAACTGGCTTTGTTTCAGGGTGTAGGGATGGGGGTGAGCAGCGCTCTCGAGGACACGGCAGTGCTCACGCTTTGTTCTCCTCTGCTGTGTCCTCTGAGCTGCACAGAAAGCCCAGGGCGGGTGGCTCTGACAGCAGATGGAAAGCATCCTCCCAACCCTCCCTCCACAGGGATCCTGCAGCCTGGGAGTGCCCTGAGCAGAGCTTCCATGTGCCCTTGGGTGATGGAGATGAGGGCTGGGAGCCCAGCAACCCTTTGGAGCTGGTCTCACAGAATGGCTTGGAAGGGACCTTAGAGACCATCCAGACCATGCTCCCCCACCTCTCAGCTAGACTCAGCTACTCAGGGCCTTATCCAGCCTGGCCCCCCAGGCAGGAGGCCAGCACAGCCTCCCTGGGCAGCCTGTGCCAGGCTCTCACCACCCTGGTACTGAAGAATTGCAGAATGTTTAGAATAAAGAGGAAAACTGGGGGCAGTCCTCACCTCCAGCAGCTTCCAGAGTCTCCCAGTGTGTCCTTTCTTCCTCCTTTGCCTCCCCCTGGCTCCACGGACCAGATGCTAGGCTCCAGCTGAGCTGAGAGAGCGGGGCAGGGAGTGGCAGCCGCCTTTGCAGTGTGTGGGACAAGGCTGTCAGCAGATGTCCAAGCAATGGCATTGTTCTGGTGAAGAATGCCCACTGCTCCTCTTCGGCCTGCCGCTGGAGCTCCTGGTGCTTCAGCTCAGTTCCCCTGCAGATGTTGTGTTTTTTTCACTAAGCAATCAGTTTAAAATGCAGTAAAATGAAGCCAAGAAACTCTGCAAGCAAGAGGAGGAAGTTCCTGATGTCACTGAGACCGAGTGCTGCAATTCACAGCTTCCTGGGTACGAAGAACTCCTGCCCTTAGCCAGAGAAAGGGCTGCCAGCTGCCAGGAAGCCTTCTCCATGCTTCTCCTGATCCCACACTGACTGCTGCAGCCAGCTGAGGCTGGGCACTGGGGGAGGCAGTGGGAAGGGGCAGAGAAGGCACTTCTGGTCTCTTCTTCCTGAAGAGATGAAGAGCTGCCAGCTGCCAGTGCTGCTCAGAAATGCTTCTGATAGTGCTTGGCTCCAGCTGGGGAGAAGGAGAGGCTCTGCTGGCAGATGCAGCCTAGCCAGGTCCCTCTGCAGAGCCTCCTCCCCTCCAGCAGACCAACACAGCCACCAGCTTGGTGCCAGCTGCAGGCTGGCTGAGGGTGCCCGGATGCCCTCACCTTGACCATTGATAAAGACGCCGAAGAGCCCCGGCCCCATCACTGTGCCCCGGGGGCCAGCACTGCTGAGCAGCCACCAGCTGGAGTTAGCTGCGGTGCGGAAGGATGCTGCAGGTCAGCAGCAGCTGTGGACCAGCAAGCCTGCAGCAGGGGCAGCTGTGCCCAAGGAGGCTGGCACTGCTCGTAGCCACGTCCCTGCCTGCATCCCCGGTGGCCGGAGCTCCGCTGCCTCGTCCAGGAGTTGTCCTTTCTCTGCCCGGGTAACAAGCGGGAAGGCTCCCAGCCCTGCATTCCTAGAGAGGTGCGAGCAGTCCAAGCCGCAGCAGCGAGGCCCTGCTGGAGAGGAGCTCCCGACTGGCCGCCTGTGGGAAGTGTTGCCTGTGCTCAGCCTCCCCGAGGAGCAGCAGGGCACCGAAGCGATCTCTGCAGCTCCCTGTCCTGGCATTGCAGCCTGCTGCAGACCGGGCTGCCAGGGAAAGTTAGCTCTGGCACGGCTCTGCAGAGAGCAGCTCGGAAACCTGACCCAGTGCCATCCTGCGGCCCCAGGCTGTGCTTCCGACAGCTCCTGGCTCGTTCTTCTTCATCCCTGCAGTGTCTGATCGGCTTCGCCCCACTGCTGCTGGCAAGGGGCCCTTCCTGCAGCTGGCACTGCAGATGTTGGCTCTGTGCGACATCGAAAGGCACCAAAGGCTTTGATTAGCTCTCCAGTGACGGGTTCAGAGGCCCTCACTCCTGTCCTGCAGCTCAGCCTTTCTTTACCGCTGCTTTGTTCCACGTTCCTGCTGTGGAAGCTTTCTCTGCTCAGGTGTTCTGGCCAGGAAGGGACTTCTGACAAGGGCTGGCAGTGCCAGGGCGAGGGACAACGGCTTTGAGCTGGGAGAGCTCAAAGTGACTGGAGACGAGGAGGAAATTCTGGACGGTGAGAGCCTGGCACAGGCTGCTCCGGGAGGCTGTGGCTGCCTCCTGCCCGGAACTGTTCCAGGCCAGGCTGGATGAGGCCTGGACAAGCTGAGTCTAACTGAGAGGTGTCCTAGGCACGGCAGGGATTGGAGTGGATGAGCTCTGAGGCCCCTTTCAACCCCACCCATGCTGTGGTGCTGTGAATCGGGGTGAGGAGTGGGTGTGGACCTGCTAGAAGAGGTTCTTGTAGGCCAGGGCAGAGGGCACCTTCCCTTCCTTGCCCTCAGACAGCCCTCAGGCCTGACTCGCTGCGCAGTGACTTGCAGGGCTCCTGTACAGCCCAGGGTTCAGGCTCCATAATTGCTTCCAGGCTCTGGTCTGGAGGAGCTCAGCTCCAGCCCAAGCCCAGGCCCTTCACAGGGCTTTGTTTTCAGGCAGCTGACAACAGGAGGAGAGCAAAGCCCTCAGCCAAGCATTGCAGCAGGGCTAGAAGCAGCCAGGCCCTCCCCAGGCTGCCTCTGGGCTCTGCAGAGGGATTCCAGACAGAACCTCGGTGCTGAGGACAGGACTGGTCTGGAGGCTTGACTCTGCTGGTTTAAGGCAGAAAGGAAGGATTGGGGTCTAAACCCTGCCTCTGGGTGCAGGGCACTGAGCAGCAGAGCATCCAGGCCAGGCTGGGTGAGGCCTCTGCCTCAGCTCCAAACCATTGCCCTTGGCCTGGCTCAGGCCTCCTCAGCACAAGTCCCTCTGCAGCCTTCCTGCAGGCTCCCTGCAGGCCCTGGCAGCAGCTCTGAGGTGCCCCTGGAGCCTTCTCCTCTGCAGGCTGCACCCCCCCCCAGCCCGTGCTCAGGGCAGGCAGAATGATGCTGAGATGCAGAAACCTGCTGGAAGCTGAGCACCAAAGAACAAGGAAACATTGCTCTGGAGGAGGCCCTGAGCAGCCTGGGCTGGTGGAGGCATGGAGCTGGATGATTCTGAAGGTCCCTTCCAGCCCAAGCCATGCCATGGCTCTGTGGTCCTCTGGGCCTTGCTCCGTGAAGCTGCCTCGCCCTGCAGAGCACCAAACTGGCCCTGCTTTGACAGCTGAGGAAGCAGAGCCCAGACTGCCCCCAGGAAGGGGCACATTTCTGGCAGTTGCTTTTTGGTGTGCAGCTGCAGGAGGCTGTGTTGGCACAGGGCAGGCTCAGGTTCCGAGGGTGCTGCGGGAGATGTTGCAGAGGGGCAGCAGGCAGAGGTGTCAGCCTGGCTTTATAAGGAGCTGCAGCAGACAGCCCTGGCACCAGAGCACAGCAGCACCCCCTGACCCCACATTCCTCTCTCCTGATAACGTTATTGGGCACAGGGGCACCGTGGGGCTCCTGCAAGGCACTGCCAGAGGACAAGCTGGGCAAGGCTGATTCCACAGACCCCAAAACTGATTCTGTTACCTGCTGAGTGCAAGTGGATCTAAACCACACGAAGGATTGGGTTGGAGGGGACCTCAGAGATCATCTGCCACAGCCTCCTGCCGTGGGCAGGGACACCTCACCCAGCCTGGCCTTGAACACTGCAGGGAGGGGGCATCCACGGCCAACCTGGGCAGCCTCTTCCAGTTGGAGCAGACGAGTTCTGAACTGAGCAGGACCATCTGGAGGGCCAGCACCCGCTGGGCACCGAGTTAGGAGGCAGAGAAGCCCTTTCTGGCTCTCTGCAGTGTGGACAGGTGCAGCCCCCAGCAGAGCCCCTGCTGGGCTCCCAGGTCGGAGGTGGGCACAGCTGGGTGAAGCCTGCACCCAGAGCTAGCTGTAGAAAATCAAGGCCTGGCCTCACCACCCACTCTCAGGGGGCTGCTTTCCTTTCCAGCAGGACAGTAAAGTGCCTGTGGCACACACATGGCTGCCGAACATCAGCAGAGCTTGGGGGCTGCTCTGGCCCATCCCTGCTGTCACCAGGCTGCCACAGCACTTTGACACAGCAGCCTCGGGCTGCACTCATTAGGGCTGGAAAAGGCCCCCAAAGTTGTCCAGCCCCACTACGAACCCAGCACTGCCAGGACAGCACCAAACCATGGCCCTCAGCACCACATCTCTACAGCTCTGAATGCCCTCCAGGGATGGGGACTCCACCACTGCCCTGGGCAGCCAGAGCTGGAGCTGCAGCTCTCTGTGGGCAGCAGCAGCAGCAGCTCAGCACCACTACGGGAGGCTTCTCACAGGCTGCAGCCTCAGCAGAGCTCTGCTCGGAGCCCTGTCCCTGCTCGTCTCTGGCAGGCGCCAGAGCTCCTCTCATGCCTGCTTCTGCCAGGCAGGGCCCTTCCAACTACCTCTTCCACTTCTCTGTTCCAAGTGCCCCAGGGCTCTGCTGAAGAGATGCTGAGCAGCTGGCAGAGGCCTCCTCCATTGTTAGGCAGAATTTTTCTCACTGCGTTCCTCAGGCTGTCAGCAATCTGCCTCTTGCACAACTGCCTCTGCCAGCCCCTCCTCTGCTCTAGCCCCCAGCCCCTCTCCCAGGGCAGCAGGTCTGGGTGTCAGACCTGTGCAGGTACCTGCTAGAAAGTTCTTGGGGTCCCGCAGGCACCTCGTGCCCATGAGGCAGGGCAGGAACATGCCAGGAGCATGCCGGCCCACTGCAAAGTTCATGTCCCTGCCACCTCAGTTCTCTGCTCCTCTATGGCTCCCCTGGACTCTTTCCAGCAGCTCCCTGTCTCTCTGGCACTGGGGAGCCCAGCACTGGACCCAGCTCTGCAGACGTGGCCTCAGCAGTGCAGAGCAGAGGGCCAGAACCTCCCCTGCCTACCAGTCAGGATGCCCCTACAACAACTTTGACCTTCTTGGCCAGGAAGGCACATTGCTGCCCCTCAGCACTGCCAGGTCCTTCTCCTTGAAGCTGCTTCCCAGAGGCCAACTCATCTGCACCCACCACGTGTCCCTTCTCGCCCCTCTTCCCCTCCATAATGCCCTCCTGGAGGGCCTGTTCCACTTCCATGCTCAGCAGCTACTGCTGTGTCCTGCTGCAGGAGGTGGAAGTTCCTCTGTGCTCAGACACCTGCCTCTTGTTCACCACCTAAAGACTGCATCAAGAGCTGTGGCTGGCTCTGGGCACTTCTGGTTCGGCAGGACCACAGCAGCCCATGCAGCAATGAAGTTGTCCTCCCTGGGGCAGGAGCTGCGGTGCAAGGCTGCAGGGCTGCATTCGGGGCCATAGGGACTCAGGGGTGCTGGGACTTGCTGGGGGCCAAGGGCCACACTCAGGGCTGCAGGGCTCAGAGGTGCAGGGCTGCAAGGCCTAAGGGCAGGCTTTGCACCGAAGCTGTTTTATTGCAAAGACTGGGTTGTCATAAATAAAAAGTGGTCTGTTCCAGCTCCTCTGCTGGGGCTGCTGCCCCTCTGCACACAGGAGCACAGAAACTCTGGAAGCCATTCGAATGGAAGTGAACTGTACAAGCGTGAGCCCGCGGGGGCTGCTCCTGCTGGCTCCCAGCAGCACAGACTCCCCCCGCAGGGCCGCGGCCGCTCCTGCAGCCGCAGTGGGCACCGCTCACCGCTCCGCCGCCCTAGGCCTTCCTCTTGCGCGTCCCGTTGAGCTCTGCTGGGCACAGCTGCAGCAGCGGGGGTTGCTTCTTGGAGGGAGAGGAGACCCATTCCTCCGAGCTGGGGAGAGAGCACAGCAGCTCAGCAGCGATCCTCTGCCACCCAGGGCAGGGAGCACAGCTGAGGTTTGCAACCAGGACAGGGATTAAGTAATTGCATCGTGCCCACGTCACAAAATGCCAGAATGACCCATCTGGGAAGAGACTCCGGAGATCACCCAGTTCAGCCTCCTGACATGGCCAGGGACAGCTTCAGCCTGGCCTGGAACAGCTCTGGCAGCTCCAGAGGTGAAGAGGGACCTGCATGAAGTTCTTCCCCACCAGCCCAGCCCAGGCAGTGCCTCAGCAGAACTCCTGGGAGAAAATCCTGTGCTCATCCCCTAGACTCACACAGCTCCAGCTGGTGTGGTGGGAAGGGAGCTCTGCAGCTCCCCCAGTCCAGCCCTGCCTCAGCAGGGCACCCCCAGCAGCTTGCCCAGCAGCACAGTGCCCAGCTGGGGCTGGAAGCTCTCCACACAAGGAGACTGCACAACCTCTCTGGGCAGCCTGCTGCAGCCCTCCAGCACCCTCACACCAAACAACTTTCTCCTCCTCTTCAGCTGGCACCTCCTGGGTTGCAGGCTGGATTGTGGTGGGCGTGTAGCCATGGGCAGTGCTGGCTGACCTCAGACCACTCACCTGTAGAGCTTCTTGGCTGTCTCTCTCCTCATCCTCTTGGCAGGGCTGGGGCTGTCGGACAGCTCCAGCGGGAGGGGCTGCAGAAGGGACCCTGAGACTCGGTCTGATGAGGTCATGCCTGGGGAAGAGCCACCAAGGAGCAGCAATCAATGAAAGCATAAATCCCGAGGGTCAGACTGACCTGTGAGAGCAGAGCTGGAGGGCAGGAGGGATCAATAGAGGAGGCCAGAAGAGAGGTGAAGCCACCTTGGGTTGATCACAGCCACGTGGGGCTTTCAAATGTCCCAAACACCAGAAGCTATTTGATAGTGACCAGACCTCCATTCCTGGGCCCAGCCCTGCAGCTGTAGCCTCACCAGGGCAGAGGGGCAGGAGAACTCCCCTGCCCTGCTGGTCACACTCTTCTTCATGCCCCCAGGACACCGTTGGCCTTTCTTGGCCACCAGGGCACATCGCTGGTCCCCGAGGACCTTGTTGCACCCCAGTACCCCCCAGGTCCTTCTCAGAGCTGCTCCCCAGCATGGCACCCTCACCTGTGCTGCTGCAGGAGGCTGTTCCTCCCCAGGGACAGGGCCCAGGAGCTGCCCTGCCCTTGGCCAGCTCTCACTGCAGGGCAGCTGAAATTCAGCAGTTCCCTAAAGTGAGACATCCCCAAGCTCCCCCAGCCCCTTCCTGCAAAGCTCTGCCTTCTGGGAGCAGAGGACACCACAACCCCACACAGCAACCTACCCAGCTTCTGCTCTATCAGCTTGAGGCTCTTCTCCTGCTCAGCGAGCTCCTGCTTCTTCTTCTGTGCTTCAGGAGTCTGCAGGGACTGCAGATGCATGTCCAAGTCCTTGTTGACGTGGTCCAGCTTGACCACTGCTGCTCGGTATTGCTGAAGGAGGTCTGGTTGGAGAGGAGAGCAAAAGACCCAGGAGTGACCCAGGAGTAACCCAGGAGTAACCTGGGGGTGCTTTGGCTTCAGCTCTTCCACCACAGAAGCCACGCGGGGGCAGGACGGACATGGGACCCCTCTTCCAGAAGCAGCCCCCGGAAGCCACCAGCCCCACTCGGTGGCTCCTCTGCCAGGCACCCCAAGGACAGAGTGCCAGTGGTCACACCCACTGTGGCTGCCTCTGCTCTCCTGGAGGCTTTCTGCACAGCCCTCCTCAGCGGCAGGCTCCTGCCAGCTGCTCTCCCTCTCTGTGCTCCTGGCACTTCTGCTCTCAGTGCCATCAAGTCCACCCCCCAGCTGCCCTGTGTCCCACCACGGATGCTGACAAGGAGATAGCAGAGGGGTGACAGGCAGCCAACCCACAGCAGCACAGCAGCTTTAAGTGAGATCTCAGCATCCACTCCCGCCCCTAGCCCTGCCCTGCAGGGCACCAACCTCCACAGCTGTGGAACCCCTCCAGGCATGGGGCCTGCACCACTGCCCAGGGCAGCCTGGGGCAGGCCTGGACAATGCTTTTTGGGCAGAAAATGTTCCTCATGGCCAACCTAAAGCTGTCCTGGGGCAACTTGAGGCCTTTTCCTCTTGTCTTGTCTCTTGTTCTAGGGGGCAGAGCCCAACCCCAGCTGGCTGCAGCCTCCTCTCAGGGAGCTGCAGAGAGCAGTGGTCTCCCTCAGTCTCCTCTTCTCCACACTGCACTCTCCCAGCTCCCTCGCCGAGGCCACTTCTGAAAGGAGCCTGGAGCTAAACCGCAGCTTCCCTCTGCATGGGCCAGGAGGTGCAGCTGGAACCCACCGATCTGTGCGGAGAAGGACGAGTAGAGCTTCGGGATGGGGGCGCCGAAGACCATGCCCCGGAGCTTGTCCATGGGGGGGGCCTTGTTCTGCAGCCCCCCGAACTTGCCGTTGCTGCGGATGCGGTCGCCCTCGCGGGTCAGCAGCGTGGGGCAGTGGGTCAGCTTCACCACCTGCGGGGGCACCCTCACTCAGCAGCTACTCCCAGGCAGCCGTCTGACGGAGCTCCGGTCCCTGGCTGCCGCTGCCAGCTGCCAGCCCTGCCCTGCTACCCCCAGCGCTGCAGGGCTCAGACCGGCACCTGGGCTCTGCGTCCTCCTGTCCTCGGACAGCCCTGGAGGCAGAGTTCAGAGCTGCACAAGCAAGGACTTGCCTTGCACTTCATCACATGCCCTGGTGCTGATGCTGACACAGTTTGTGCCCCTTGCCCTGTCCCTGGGCACCACTGAGCAGAGCCTGGCCCCAGTCTCTTGCTCCCCACAGGTGCTTCAGCTCTTGCTGAGCATCGCTCAGCTGCCCTCTGGGGCTGCTCTTGTGCAGGCTCTCAGACCCAGGGCTCTCAGCCTTTGCTAGGCTCAGAGCACAGAGCAGCAGGTCTGTGATGCAGAGACCACCAAAGAACAGAGCAGACAACCCATTTCAGGTGCCACCAGAGGCTCCTTCTTCACCTCTTCTCTAAGAGCAGCCCTGCAGCACAGCTGGAGAGGGGACATCAGGACTGCCCAGCCCCAGAGCTGTGTGGACTGCAGCTCTGCAGCTCTGTGCTGAGCCACTGCCACTCTAAGCATTCAAGCTTCAGCCCTTCCTCTGAGACTCTTGCCTGTGTCCCACCAAACCACATAGCTCACAGAAGGCTCCTCCAAGGCTCCTCAGTGGTCTGAACCCTTGCCTCAGGCTTCTGGGTTTTATTCCTGAGGACCTTGCACTGCACACTGAAGGCAGAGCAGAGCAGAAGCCACCTCCCTGGTGCTTCGTGGAGCAGCCACCTGCTGTAGGGGCTGAGATCACTTTGCCAGGGGCTGTTAGCTGCACCAAGACCTGCAGAGCCTCAGCACACAGAGGCCTAAAGCAGCAGAGAAGCAGCAGCCAGACTGAGGCTTCAAAGCCAGGACTCACCTCCTTCCTGTAGTGGTTGGCAGCATCCAGGTTGTCTATGATGATGGTATCCCCCAGGAGCATCCCAAACACTGCAAGAGGCAACATGGAGGAGCTGCTGCAGGGAGCCACTGCCTGCTGCCAGCACTGACCCTGCCCAGAGCCCAGCATGCAGAGGGCCAAGGGAGCCCTCCCAGGATGCTATTCCACTCAGCTTCTTGCTCTGCTTCTGCTTGCAGGAGACCTCTGCAGCAGCCTGCTGTGATGTAGCCTCACAGGAGGCTTGGCAAGCTTTGGCGTTTCCAAATCTCCCCAAGGGGCCAGCAACCCAAGCCCACCGTGGCCACCAAACCATGGCCCCAGGTGCCATGGCCACACTTTTCTTCAACCCCTCCAGGAATGCTGACTCCACCTCCCTGGGCAGCTTGTGCCAATCTCTGACCACTCCTGCAGCACAGAAATTGTTGCTGGCACCATTTCAGGCCATTTCCTCCCCTTCTATCATCTGACACTAGGCAGCAGAGCCCAACCTCAGCTGGCTGCAGCCTCCTCTCAGGGAGCTGCAGACTGCAATGAGGTCTCCCTCAGCCTCCTTTTCCCCACACTGCACCCCCCCCAGCCCCCTCAACTGCTCCTCCCCAGCCCTGTTCTCCAGACCCTGCCCCAACTCTGTTGTCCTTCTCTGGCCCTGCCCCAGCCCCTCAGTGTCCTTCTGTCAGTGAGGGCCCCAAACTGACCCCAGCACAGCAGGTGTGGCCTCAGCAGTGCCCAGTCCAGGGGCACAATCCCTGCCCTGCTCCTGCTGCCCACAGCATTGTTGCTCCAGGCCAGGCTGCCCGTGCCCTTCTTGTCCCCCTGGGCACACTGCTCCAAAGGGTCAATGCCAACAGCAGAGGGAGCCAAGGTAAGAGCAAGGTGCTGCACACCGATGTCCCCTCTCTGCGCAGGCCTTGGCCAGGTCCCTCAGCCGTGCCAGGGAGGATGCCCAGCGGTGGGCCCTGCCCCTCACCTGTCTGGCAGTGCTCCACGCTGTCGGGGAAGCTCAGCAGGTCTCTGGCAAACACAGGGTTGCCCACGGGCTTGAAGCAGATCTTCCCATTCCGCAGGTGGGGCAGGGGCCTGCCGTGGGCACAGGGTCTCGCCTCAGTGCTGCTGCCCACCGCCCAGGACAGCCTCTGCGGCTGCGCTGCCCGCAGCTCGGCCCTGCCCGAGTGCCCCTGGGCTGCTGGCGCTGGCAGTGAGGCTGAAGGGAACCCTGGAGCCCACCCAGCCCAGGCTGCTGCTCCTGCAGCTGTGACCTCGGCCCCATCAGCCATGGCAGCGGAGCTGAGCCATACCAAAGCTGACCTGAGACAGGACCGAGCTGTGATCCACAGAGACCCCCAAAGCTCCTACGGGCGACCTGCTGGGTCTTCGGCCATCTCCAGGGGCCCTTTCCAACCCCCCCAGGATACTGCAGCCAGGCCAGCTGCAGAGGCAGGCAGGACCCCCTGCTGTACCTGTTCCAGTCTGGCAGCGTCTTCTTGTAGATGGAGTCGAGGGGCAGCACCTGCTGTCGGCCCTGGGTCTCGTCGAAGATGGCGCGGGCAGCCTGCGTGCTCAGCGTCACCACGCAGTCCATGTCGCTGGCCAGGTGCCAGGAGATCACCTTGGCAGCCTCGTTGTCCTCTATCTGGGCCAGGTGGGCAATCTGCAGCAGGGGGCAGTCAGCAGCAGGGCACTCCCCTGCCCCTGCCTGATAGCCCTGGCAGCAGGGCTGTCACCCCGGGGCTGAGTAGCCACCTTCTGAGCCCTCTTGAGCTGGCAGAGCTCTCACAGCAGGGCTCAGGATGGAAGGGACCTCAGAGCTCAGCTACTGCAACCCCCTGCATGCCCAGGGACACCTCTCAGCTAGATTCAGCTGCTCCAGGCCTCATCCTGCCTGGCCTGCAGCACCATCACGCAGGAGGCAGCCACAGCCTCCCTGGGCAGCCTGTGCCAGGCTCTCACCACCCTCACGCTCAACAACTTCTTCCTCACCTCTACTCTCAGCCTGCTCTGCCTCAGCTCCAAACCATTCCCCTTGGCCTGGCTCAGACCCCCTCAGCACAAGTCCCTCTGCAGCCTTCCTGCAGGCTCCCTTCAGGCCCTGGCAGCAGCTCTGAGGTGCCCCTGGAGCCTTCTCCTCTGCAGGCTGCACCCTCCGAGCCCCCTCAGCCTGTGCTCACAGCAGAGCTGCTCCAGCCCTGGGCTCATCTTTGTGGCCTCCTCTGGGCCTGCTCCAACAGTTGGCTCATTTCTCATCACTCCACTTCCTGGAGCTCACAGCCTTCACCTGAAGGCCAAGAGGAAACTCACCTTGCCTAGCACATCTGGGTTGCCTTTTGGATAGTTTGGGAGGGTACAGGTTCTCCTGGGCTGCTTCCTCAACCCCTCTTGGTCTAACAGCTTCTGTTTGATCAGAGAATCCACATACTGGAGCTGAGAATTAGAAAGGCAGGTTGGTGAGCAGGGACCAAGGGCTGAGCTGCAGGAGAGGTTACTTTACCTGTGTCCACCTAGTTCATACCAACAAAATAATCAACAGCCTTGCCCTTGGCCTTCTGGAGCCTTCTGCGGCTCTCCTCAGCCACCCCTGCAGCCTGTCCATGTCCCTCTGGATAGCTCCATCCCATCCTTCCGCCTTACCAACAGCACCACTCAACTTGGTGCCATCTCCCAACCTGCTAAGGGTGCCTCAGGCCTAGTGTCTGTAGCACAGATGAAAGTATTGAAGAGCACTGGGAGCAGCACAGAGCCTCGAGGGACATCTTTTGCCACCATCTCCATCTGGGCATCCAGCTGTTGACCACTGCCCTTTGGATGCCATCATCCAACCCATTTCTTGTCCACTGCACATCCACCCTGCAGGTCTACACCTCCAGCTAGGGGAGAAGGCTGCTTTGGGGGCTCTGCCCAAGGCTTCGCTGTCAGAACAGCTGCAGCACGCAAAGCCCTTACCAGAACCAGCACTGGGCACACCAGGTTGCAGAAGGGAATGTAACAGCAGAGCAGGACTGAAAAGGACCCTTAAGTATGGCACTAAGCCACAAACTGCCCTCAGGGCTTTGGTGTGCAGAGTGCGGGTGCTTGGGACTCACTGAAGGATACAATGAGTGGTGGCAGCCTCAGATCAAGGCTGGGCTTAGCTTTTTGGCTCCTGTCAAGGCTGAGTTTATTTTCCTCCTGCCAGGAGCAGCTCTGTCTGGCAGGGGGCAGGGAGCAGCCTTACTGTGTTGGTCTGTGGCACTTCAATCTGGTGTTTCCTCAGCTCGTTTTTCAGGTGAGTTTCTCTCGTTTCAGCTTCTTTAACCTGACCTGGAACCAAGCAAATCAACAGAGCAAGGGAATCTTTGAGGGTGCCCCCCACAGGTGAGCCTCTCTGCTCCTTCACCTGAGCACAGGCTGTCAGGTTTGGCCACAGAGCTCTTCTGCCCAGCTCCTAGGCAGCTTCAGGAAGCTGCAGTGGAGCAGAGCAACTGCCGTGAGCAATAGGGGCAAGGAGGGGCCACAGCAGCATCTTGGAGGATTGACATCTTTGGACAGGACCACCCATGGGTTGTTTTTAGGCCACTACTGACTTTGCACTCAAGACATCCTCTGCAGACAGGGGGTGCAGGGCAGAATCACAGGGCTTGGGCTGGAAGGGACCTTGAAGATCATTCAGTTCCATGGGCAGGTGCCCAGGGCTGGGGGGTTGGAACCGGATGATCTTCAACTTCCCACCAGCCCAGGCTGCTCAAGGCCTCGCCCAACCTGGCCTTGAACACCTCCCCGGGTAGCCTGCTGGACCTCCCCCATCAACGCCAGTGGTTTTGTTCCTCCTCTGGCACTTCTGCCTCAGCCCAAGGCCCTTCCTGGGCAGGGCCATCCCAAAGCTCCCCTCTCTTACTGCCTCACCATTCCAAGAGGGATTTTTCTCCCTCTTCACACACTCTCAAAGCAAAAAAGGTTTAATTCCCAGGAAATGAGCCTCTCCCTCTGACTGAACTTACATTTGAGCTCAGTCAGCAGCTGGCTGTGGGTGTCAAACCAGTTCCTGTAGACCCCGATGGACTGGGATAACTGATCCCTCTCCTTTGTCAGCGCTGCCATCTGCTGCTGCTTCTTGAAATCTGCAGGAGCAAAGCAGTGAACAGTTGGGGTCAAACACAGCAAACAACTACCAGCTGGGGGACACGTTTCACTGAGGTCAACAGCAGCAAAATCGACCAGGCCATGGCACCACTCCCTAGAACTATCATAGACTAAAACCAGCTGCTGAGTGCTCCTTCAGCAGGGCTGGAGGTGACACCAGGCTGGGTGGAGGGAAGGGATCCGTGCAGGGGCACTGGGACAGGCTGCAGAGGTGAGCCCGAGACAACCTCATGAGGTGCAGCAAGGCCAAGGGCAGGGTCCTGCAGCTGGGTCGGGGCAAGGCCAAGCACAGATCCAGCCTGGCTGAGTTGTGGCTCAGGAGCAGGCTGCAGGAGAAGGCCTTGGGGGTGTCAGCTGGTGCCAAACTCCCCCTGGCAGCCCAGAGGCAGCTGTGTGCTGGCTGCAGCCAAAGCAGGGAGAGCAGCAGCACAGGGAGGGGATTCTGCCCCTCCAATCCGCTCAGACCTCACCTGCAGCACTGCCTCCAGCTCTGGGCAACCCAGCACAAGAGGGACCTGGAGCTGCTGGAGAGGGTCCAGAGGAGGCCACGGAGATGATCAGAGGTCTGAAGAACCTCTGCTGTTGGGCCAGGCCAGGGCAGTTGAGGCTGCTCAGCCTGGAGAAGAGAAGGCTCCAGGCAGACCTCAGAGCAGCCTTCCAGTGCCTGAAGGGGCTGCAGGAGAGCTGGGTAGGGACCCTGGATGAGGGCTGGGAGCGACAGGATGAGGGACAATGGCTTTAGCTGGGAGAGAGACGATGAGAGTGCAGAGAAGGAAGGAATTCTTGGCAGTAAGGGTGGGGTGAGACACTGTCAGAGGCTGCCCAGGGAAGCTGTGGATGTGCCCTCCCTGGAGGTGTTCCAGGCCAGGCTGGACGAGGCCTTGAGCAGCCTGTGCTGGTGGAGGTGCCCCTGCCCGTGGCAGGGGACTGCAGCTGGATGATCCCTGAGGTCCCTCCCGGCCCAAGGCATTGCATGCCCCCAGGGCTGCCCAGGCAGCGAGGGGCACTACCGTTGTAGAACATGAAGGACAGGTGGTAGGGCTCCAGGGGCTGCTTCAGCGCCGGCACTTCCGGCTCAAACACCAGGACGTACTCGGTGCTGTCCCTTCCAGGGCTGTTCTCGGCCAGCACCAGGTTCTAATGCAACAAACAGCAGAAGGCTCTGTTAACTGCTGAGGTCCTGCCACAGAGCCATCCTTCAAACACCAAACGTCCCCAGCAGCTCGGCCCCCGGGCAGCCCCTGGAGGCGGCTGCAGTCCTGCCAGAGGAGCAGCCCTGCTGCAGAGGAGCCGAGCGCAGGCTGCAGCCACACTTACGATGCGTGCCGAGCCCCGCTCCAGGGGGAACTCCACCTTGCCCTGGAACTGGGGCACCTCAATGTCCTCCTCCCCAGGGCTCTTGATCTTGGCCAGGACTCTGCCTCCCAGCTCGGTGCCAGTGTGGTTGTTGTACTCATCCTGCAAGGGAAGAGGGGAGAAACCTTCCTCTGGACCACCAGCTGCAGGCACTGACCCATCCAGCACTCTGCTGGCTTTAGCTCACAAGGTGCCAGCAATGGGAAGCTGTAAGGTCACCTCCTCGAGGTAGTGGTGGAGCAGATATCCACCTGCAGCCCACGAAGGCTGCTGGTGGAGCAGCTGGACCTCTCCTGAAGGAGTGGAGCCTGAGGAGGCTCACACTGGAGCAGTCTGTGCAGGAGCCACAGTAGAGCAAGGGAAGTGTGAGGAGCAAGGAGCAGCAGAGAGGAGCTGCTATGGACTTGGCCACAATCTCCCACTCCCCACCTGCGGCTCGGGGAAGGGCTGAGGAGCCTGGAGCAGGGCAGGGCAAAGGGTTGAGCAGAAGGCACTGCTGGGCTGCTTCTGGCCCTGTTCTCACTGCTCAAACCTATTTAACTGGGCTAAGTTCCTCTCCCACAAGCCAAGTCTGTGCTGGCCATGGCAGTGCCCTGAAGGCCATGGCCCTGCATCCCCGTGAAGGCTCCAGGGTGACTGATCTTGTGCAGTACAAGATTGCCAGGAGCAAGGACAGCTGCAGCCTCATCTCCAGTGGCAACAAGAAACAAGCTTCACCTGGGAGAGCTGGGCTGGGTCAATGGGGTGTCAGCAGGCCAAGGAGGCCCTGACAGACTGGAGAGCATCGAGCGGCAGCATTTTAGAGTCAGAGAATGGGGTGGGCTGGAAGGGACCCCAGAGATCATCCAGCTCCAGGGCCCTGCCATGGGCAGAGACACCTCCTACCAGCCCAGGCTGCTCAAGGCCTCATCCAGCCTGGCCTTGGACACCTCCAGGCAGGAGGCATCCACACCCTCCCTGGGCAGCCTGTTCCCAGGTTGGAACTGGATGATCTTCGAGTTCCCTTCCAACCCAACCCATTCTATGAATTCATGGCCTCCTCCAGAGCCTCTCCAGCAGCTCCAGGTCCTTCTTATGCTGGGGACAGGAGAGCAGTGCTGCAGGTGGGATCTGAGCAGAGCAGAGGGCTGTCAGCAGAGGCCCCCAGCAGCCCCATGCCGCAGTTACCATCAGGTGGAGGTGCAGGTCTTTGACCAGGGTGCGGCTGGCGAGGGTGCGGACGTTGGAGACTGCTGGGGTGGCTGGCAAGGAGTCGGGGGACAGGCGGACAGGGGCGTTAGGGACAACTTCCACCAGGATCTAGAGGGGAAAGAGCAAAACAAACACATCCTGGGCTGCTGCAACCCCCTGCACCGGGCAGAAAGGCACCAGCAGCACCACGCGGCTCTGCTGCTCCACACCACCTGCTGCATCTGTGCAGTGGTTGGACCCCAGAGACCTTCAAGGACTTCTCCACCCCAAACCACTCTGAGCTCTGCTCAGGGCAGCAACTGCCCAGAGCTGACTCTGAAATTGTTTCATAACAGTTCTGCTGGGGTGGGAGTGAGGCTCTGCTGCTGCACAGCACTTGGTGGAGTTAGAAAATGATTGCAGCTCTGCTGTGAGCACAGGCTGAGGGAGCTGGGGGGGTGCAGCCTGCAGAGGAGAAGGCTCCAGGGGCACCTCAGAGCTGCTGCCAGGGCCTGAAGGGAGCTTGCAGGAAGGCTGCAGAGGGACTTGTGCTGAGGGGGCCTGAGCCAGGCCAAGGGCAATGGTTTGGAGCTGAGGCAGAGCAGGCTGAGAGTGGAGGTGAGGAAGAAGTTGTTGAGCGTGAGGGTGGTGAGAGCCTGGCACAGGCTGCCCAGGGAGGCTGTGGCTGCCTCCTGCCTGTTTGTGTTGCAGGCCAGGCAGGATGAGGCCTGAAGCAGCTGAGTCTAGCTGAAGTATCCCAGGGCATGGAGGGCGTCTGAGGTCCCTTCCAGCTGAGCCATTCTAGCATCCCACAGGTCCAACCCAAAGCACTCTTTGATCTGTGCTTAGCTACAGGAGCTCAGGCACCAGCTGCAGTCACTGAACTCTAACCACTGCCAACCCTCTGCAGAGTCTGCAGCACTCTGAGCCTGGCAGATGTCTGCTCAGCCCCCCCAGCCAATTCCACAGGACATGGAATGAGTTACAGGCTCAAACCTGGTCACTGCTGAGGGTATTCAGCTTGTCCACTGCGAAGGTAAACTGGATGCAGTAAGTGGCAACTCTCTCTGGAATCATTTTATCCCTGAGGAAAAACAAACCCCAAGCAAAATCAAAGCTAGTGCTGAGGTGAGGAGCAGCCAAGCACACAGGCAGTTCCCACCGACTGCTACTCCCTACTGCTGTGCCCAGAAGGCCCAGGGAGGTTCTCATGCCCCTCTGCTCTGTCCTGCTGAGGCCACAACTGCAGTGCTGGGGCCAGTGCTGGCTGCACAGTGCCAGAGCCAGGAAAATGCTGCAGAGAGCCCAGGGCAGGCTGCAGAGCTGCTGAGGGGCCTGGAGCAGCTCTGGGAGCAGCAAAGGCTGAGAGCCCTGGGGCTGGGAGCCTGTACAAGCAGCTCCACAGGGGAGCGGAACACCTGTGGGGGTCTCCCAGCCCCAGCAAGTTTCAGCAGGTCGGAGCCAAGGCCTCTGTCCAGCCTGCACTTCCCTGGCAGGGGAGCACTGAACACAGCCAAGAGATGCTGCCAGAACAGTGCCAAGCAGGAAATGCCCTTCAGAGACAGCCCTTCTCTTGTGTCACCCTGGGCTCCCTTCTCTGGTCTCAGACTGAATGCCAAGGGCAGTCAAGGCAAAGCTCCATCCCTGCATGCATCCTGCTCCTACCCTCCACCACTTGGCACTGCAACAGGTCAGCCAGAGAAGCTGTGGAGGCTGCAGGCCTGGACGGGCTTGAAGCCAGGCTGGATGGCACCTTGAGCAAGCTGCTCTGGCAGGAGATGTGTGCCATGGCAGTTGGGTCTTACTTGGGACTCTGTGACCTTGGAAGTCTTTTCCAACCTGACTGAATCTGCCCTTCCTTGCCAGCCTGTGCTGACTGCAGCCTGAGCCTCCCACCTGCGCAAGTGCCAGTGGGCAGCAGGCTGCTGCCATACCTGAAGCAGAAGAAGCCATCTTCCTTGTCTTCCTTCACCTTACTGCAGCTGTAGGTCGTCACCTGCAGAGGGAGGGCACAGAACCACTGCACTGCAGGCCGAGGCACTTCGCCTGGGAGGTGCTACCAGGCTGGAGGCCAGGCAGAGCTGGCAGCACACTTCTGTCGGACTTCACCCGTGGAGCCTTGGCTGGGCCAAGCTCAGGGTGGCACCGTTTAGCAGCCTCCCTGCCATCAGTGAGCTCCTGAGTGATGCTTGGACACTGGGACAGTAACAGCTCGGGCTAGGTTGGACAGGAGGAACAATTTCTGCCCTGCAGGGGTGGTTGGGCATTGGAGCAGGCACAGGGAGGTGGTGCAGTGCCCATCCCTGGTGGGGTCCCAAGGCCTTGCAGGTGTGGTGCTGAGGGCCGTGGGTTGCCACCGGCCTTGCTACAGTTCCAGCACAGTTGGACTTGATCTTGAAGTGATTGTGATTCCACAGCTACAAATCTGACCACACTTAGATGTTCAAGAGTGTTTGCCATGTTCCTGGGGACATGGTTTGATGGCCACGGTGGCACCGGGTCAGTGTTGGACTGGATGACCTTAGAGGTCTGCTCCAGCTCCAACAATTCCACAGTCCTGCTGCTGGTGAGCAAACACCGACTGCTGTGTATCATGAGCTCAGCCCTGTCAGCTGAAGGCCAGAGCAAGAGTGCCCTAGCAGCACGAAGGGGCACTCTCGCAGGTGTGTGGCCTCCCAATGCCCGTTGCAGCCACTCACCTCGGTGCCAGCCTTGGCCACGCCGCCCTGCGCCTCCCACATGTTCATGCTGAGTCGGGCAGAGCTGAGGTTCTTGATGATGTTCTCCTCCTCCGAGAGCACACTGACCATGAAGTCTGGGAAGGGCAGAGGTGTGCCAGGGGCACACCAGTCAGCGCTGCCCGTGGGCCTCAACACGAACTGCTGCACCCAAAGTCTTCTCGAGGCCTGGCGCAGCCTGCCCACGGGGGTGGCTGAATCCCAGCTCCTGGAGGGCTTCCTGAGAGGCAGAGCTGAGGGCCACAGCTCAGCCCTGGCCTGGGCAGTTAGGGAATGGCTGGAGTGGCTGAGCTGGAAGGGCAGCTCCAAGCCAGGCAGACCTACACTGCAGAGCAAAGTCCCTCACTGCCAACAGGGCCCCTAGCAGCCCAGCAGAGCCTGCTCTACAGAGCCCAGCAGCCCCAGGGCTGCCTAGGGAGCCATGTGGAACAGAGCAGGGCTCTCTGAGATGCTCCCCAAAGGTGATGCTCTGGGTTTTCCCCCCAGGTGTTAGAGGCACCCCAGACGGGCCTGTTTTAAGGAGCAGGGACAACAGCGGGTAAGGAAATGCCCCAGAAGCAGCAGGAAAGGTTAACAAAGCTGCTGAGGGGCTCCCACCAAAGATGCCTTCTGCTCACCAGGGAAGGTTCCTCCTGCTGGGAAAGAGGCATCCTTGTCATATTTAACCTTCACATATACAGGCTTCTCTGGGTCAGGCAGGACGTTCAAGGTGATGAGAGGAGCATCCAAAGTGGCTTTGTGGTGGAAGGCTCTCACCTGCAAGGTGTGCTCCCCCCTGCAGGCAGAAAGCACAGCAGCTGCCCCACAGCTCTGCTGGCACCTGGCACAGGCTGCAGAGGGAAGTATCCGCATGGAAGCACCATGACAGCTTCAGCACTCCACGGCTGTCTCCAGGTTTTCAGCTCCATCCATGCAGTGTCCCTTGGCACCCCCAAGCTGTGCCCAGGATGTGCAGCTCCATCCCTGCAGTTTCCCTTGGCACCCCCCAGCTGTGCCCAGGATGTGCAGATCCATCCCTGCAGTTTCCCTTGGCACCCCCCAGCTGTGCCCAGGATGTGCAGATCCATCCCTGCAGTGTCCCTTGGCACCCCCAGCTGTGCCCACTCACCTGGGTGCGTAGATGCACAACACCCCCAGGTTGGCCCTGCCGCTGTCATCGGTCTTTAGCTGCTGGCTGGAGGAGCCAATCTGTGTCAAATCAGAAGGTGTGACTGTGCCAGTGCCAGGGGCACTGCTAGCTGTGAGAGCAGGAGCTGCAGCTGGAGCTCTTCTGCTGCCTGCTGTGCCACTGCAGCAGGGCCTGCACTCCAGGTCAGTCATGGATGGGCTGGGTGGGAAGGGACCTTCGACATCACCCAGCTCTGACCTCGTGCCACAGGCAGGGGCACCTCCTGCTGCACCCCTTGCTCAAGGCCCCATCCAACTACCAAAGAGGCTTGGAGCCTCCCTGGGCAGCCTGTTCCGGTGCTTGAGAACCCTTCCAGTGAAGCACTTTCTTCTCGTCTCCAACCTCAACCTGCCCTGAGGCAACTCCAGGCCAGCTCCTCCAGCCCCATCACTCAGGACAAGATCTGCCCACACCTGCTCCAGCCCCGCTCAGGGAGCTGCAGAGAGCTGGAAGCTGGGGATGTCCCTGCTGACTGCAGGGGCTTGGACTGGAGACCCTGCAAAGTCCCTTCCAAACCAAAGCCTCCACTGACTCCATAGCACTGGAATTCCTGCTGCAATGGAGGGCAGCAGTGAGCTGGCCCCGGCACCCCGGCCGCGGGCAGAGGCTGCTCTCTGCTGGGCTCTTCCAGCCTTTGGGGCCCTTCCACACGCAGAGAAGAGGCAGCCCGGAGCAGTGTCTCACGTTGCCCAGAGCTCACCTTGAGGTTGCTGCTCTTGGTGAGGCCGATCCTGACGTTGGGCTCCGGGGTTGGGTTTCCCCACTGGTCGCACATCTGCACCACGAGAGGCTTCTGCAGCTGCCTGCCGTTGATCACCGCCATGGGCTGCAGAGACAGGCCAGGGTCACCCTGCAGCTGGCACCGGGCAGAGCAGCTCCTCTCCACCCACAGTTCCCATTTTGCTGTCCTCTACCCCTCCCCTCCACCCACAGTTCCCATTTTGCTTTCCTCTATCCCTCCCCTCCACTCACAGATCCCATTTTGCTTTCCTCTATCCCTCCTCTCCACTCATAAATCCTATTTTGCTTCCCTTTACTGCTGGCCTCACCTCTGATTTCCTTTCCCTTGCTTCCACTCTGCTTTCTGCTCCAGCTCCAGCCCTAGCATCTGAACAGCCCAAGTGAAGAGTGGAAAGGAAAATCCCCCTGAGCCTTCTCCTCTGCAGGCTGCACCCCCCCAGCCCCCTCAGCCTGTGCTCGCAGCAGAGCCACTCCAGCCCCGGGCTCACCTCTGTGGCCTCCTCTGGCCTCTCTCCAGCAGAGCAGGAGGCAGCGCTGGAGATGAGGCCAGAGCAGAGCAGAGGGGCAGGGCAGGAGGCAGCCCAGTGTGGCACTCACCTTCTCCAGCTCCGGCCAGTCGAGGAACTGCAGCCGGGCAGGGGGCCCTGCAGTCAGGGTGACCCTGATGAAGTCGGAGAACTCTCGCCAGGCGAAGCAGAGCTCCTTGGTGCCCAGCTGGCAGCTGCTGAACCGGATGCCCTTGACCCGCATGATCAGAGAGCTGCCCTGGGGGGACACAGCAACGCCTCGGTCAGCACAGGGCCAGTCCCTCTTGGTCCCACCTGGCACCGCAGCACTCACACCTCCAGGCGCTGCTCCAGTCCCAGAAAGGCTCAGGCTGGAAGGGACCTCGGAGCTCAGCTGCTCCAAACCCTCTGCATGCCCAGGGACACCTCTCAGCTACACTCAGCTGCTCCAGGCCTCATCCAGCCTGGTCTGCAGCACCCCCAGGCAGGAGGCAGCCACAGCCTTCCTGGGCAGCCTGTGCCAGGCTCTCACCACCCTCACACTCAACAACTTCTTCCTCAGCTCCAAACCATTCCCCTTGGCCTGGCTCAGACCCCCTCAGGAAATATCCCCCTCCAGCCTTCCTATAGGCTGCTTGCACTGTGGGCTAAGAACTAAACTACAAATCCTGCTCCTTTCGTCCAACTACAGTGGCCTTCCTGGGGAAGCGGGGATGGGTGCCCAGCTCAGGCACTGCTCAGGACCCTGTCTGCAAGGTGTAAGAGTGATGCGTGGCTGGCATCAGACACACAACAGAATGCATGCTAGAGTGAGCTATGGCAGGCAGCACAGAATGAGTATTGGGGGCTGGGGGGGGACCAGCATCTCCCAGAGCAGATGACACAGGAACACATCCAGGCAGGGGTTGAACATCTCCACAGAGGAGGACTCCACAACCCCCCTGGGCAGCCTATTCCCGGGCTCTGGCACCCTCACAGGCAAAGAATTCCTCCTCAGGTTCACATGGAACTTCCTCTGCCTCAGCTTCCCCCAGTGCCCCTCGTGCTGGCACTGGGCATCACCCAGCAGAGCCTGGCTGCAGCCTGCTGCCACTCACCTGCACACACTGAGAGCCACTGCTGAGGTCCCCTCTCAGCTGCTCCTCTCAAGCTCCCAGCCCCAGCTCCCTCAGGCTCTCCTCATGAGGAAGATGTTCAACTTCCTTCATCATCTCTGTGGCTCTGTGCTGGACTCTATCCAGCAGTTCTATGTCCCTCTTGAACTGGGGGGCCCAGAACTGGACACAGGACTCTAGATGTGGCCTCAGCAGAGCACACGGAGAGGGGCAGGAGATCCTCTCTCCACCTACTACTCACAGCCCTTCTAATCCGCCCCAGAATGGCATTGCCCTTCCTGCCCCCCCAGAGCACATTGCTGGCTCATGGCATCCATCCAGCAGCACTCCCAAGTCCCTCTCCCCTTCACTGCTCTCCAGCAGCTCAGTCCCCAACCTCTCCTGCTCCTTGGGGTTGTTCTTGCCCAGGTGCCAGACTCTACACTTGCCCCTGCTGAGCTTCATTCCATTTCTCCCTGCATCACCAGCCCTTTCTAGAGGTTCTTCAAGGCATCAACTCAGCTGACCAGAAACACACCCAGAAGATTAGGGACAAGGTAGGGAAAACAGAGAGCAGAGCAGCCAGAGCAAACCTGCATCAGGCATGTCCTGGGCTGGCTGACCCCCAGCTCTGGGTAAGCTGTGTGATGGAAGGGGACAGCCTGCACCAGTGAGCCTCCTGGCAGCTCCAGAGTACCTGCCAAGTAATCTTCAGGTTGGATTTATCCAGTCCAGGTGCAGAAACCCCAAGGGAGTTGACGCATGAAGATGTCACTGTCTGGACCTGGTTGCCATACTGATCGGTGATCATGATGTCTGTTGCGGGAGATGGGCATTAGCAGGGTGATTAATTACCTCAGCAGCTGCTTTACTGAGACATCAGCCAGCCTGTACCACACACCACAGAGACGCTGCACGGCAGTGCGAGGACCTCAGCTGGGGAAGGTTCTCTGGAGCTGACGTGCTCCAACCCCAGGGCCGCCCAGAGCCAGCTGCTGGACTTGGTCCAGATGGTGCTGGAGCATCTCTAGGGACAGAGACTCCACAAGCTCTTGGACAAGCTGTGCCAGTGCTTGGCTTCCCTCACTGTGCAAAAGCAGTCACTCAACACAGTGGGGTGGGAAGGGACCCCTGCAGCTCCCTCAGCAAAGCCCTGCTCCAGCAGGGCACCCACAGCAGCCTGCCCAGCAGCACAGTGCCCAGCTGGGGCTGGAAGCTCTCCATACAAGGAGACTGCACAGCCTCTCTGGGCAGCCTGCTCCAGCCCTCCAGCACGCTCACATCAAACAACTTTCTCCTTCTCACTTGCAGTTTGTGTCCCTTGCCCCTTCTCCTGCCCCTGGGCATCACTGAGAGCAGCTGAGGCTCCCTCCCTCACCACAGCACCTATGTGTGCAGGACTCGGGGAGCTGCCAAGGCCCCGGAGAACATTCAGCTACTCACCGACTTCTCCTGGCAGCTCCTCACCCAGCTGCAGGGTGTTTGGTCCTTTTAACTTACACTTGATGTGCTTGGGTTCGTCAGCAATAGGCCTGGGCAGCAGAGGAAAGCAGAGTCAGACCCTTCTGAGGCTGCAGTCACAGCACAGCAGGCAGCAGGGAGCGGGCACCCAGCACTGCCTGACGCCCTGGGCCCAAGCGGGGTCCTCCTTCCCCTGCCCCACTGAGAGGATCAAGGCTCAGCACATAGCAGCTTCCAACCCAACCTGAGCAGGGCAGCTTACCAGGCACTGCTGAGAGAAACCTTAGGGGGTCAAGGGGACCTGCAAGAGCCTGCCCAGCAGTGGCTCACCACAGGGCACAGCAGCAGCCTGAGAGAGTACAGCCCCAGCAGCTCAGCTCCTGCTAAAACCTCAGCTGCGCAGCACCCCCTGGAGCAGCCACACTCAGCCTGTCCTCCTGAACCTCACTAAGTGTTTCCACGTTAAATGTCTTTTAATTAATGTGGCTTAATGAGCCCCACCTGTTCTGCGACTCCCCAGAGTGCCAGCAGGAACCCTGCTGTGCCCAGAGCTACCCCAGCCTGCCCTGCTCTGCGCACCTGTGCTGGCTCCCATAGCCCTGACAGACCACTGTCATGCTTCTAGTGGCCCAAACCCAGAGCCCATGCTGAGAGCCACTCTAAAAACAGACCCAGTCTGCCAGGGCCTCTCACGAGCCCTTCCTGGGTGCTTCTGAGGCACCCCAGCCTTTCCCTCTCCTCACCTGCAGGCTTTGTGCTGGCTCCCCAGGCACTGAGGAGTCACCTGGCACCTCCCAGCGCCTTCGGAGTTACCAGCACAGAGGTTTTTACTCCTTTTGTGTGCTCTCAGCCACAAGGAACCCTGAGCCCTGTAAAACCCCCACTGGAGTGGCTGCCGGGGAAGCCCTTAAACTCAGGCTCCTTGATCTGCAGCTGCTTCCCAGGCAGCAGTACACAGGGACAGACCCCACTGCAGAGAGCCAGCCCTGCTCTGCTCCCGGCCAGAGGGAAAGACTCAGCCTGCCGCACTGCGCTCCCCAGGGCTGGGCTGCAGAGCTGCTGCCCCAGCGCTGCAGCAAGCAGCTCCCAGGCTTCAGAGAACTTCAGTAGAGCACATTTGCCCTTCCTTCCTTCCTTCCTTCCTTCCTTCCTTCCTTCCTTCCTTCCTTCCTTCCTTCCTTCCTTCCTTCCTTTCTTCCTTCATTCCTTCCTTCCTTCCCTCTTTCCTTCCTGCACTCCTTCTTTCCTGCACTCCTCCTTCCTTCCTTCCTTCCTTCTTTCCTTCCTTCCCTCTTTCCTTCCTGCACTCCTTCTTTCCTTCCCTCCTCCTTCCTGCTGCAGCTGCCCTGTGCCAGCTGTGCTCCCCTGCAGCCCTCCTGCAGCACAGCAGCTCACAGCCAGCTCCTCTCCTCAGCTGAGCAAGGCTGCAGCGGGCACAGCGAACTGCCCAGAGGCACCAACTGGCAGCTTGGGAATCACTCTGCAGCTTGCCACTCCTGCCTGAGGAACCAGAGGTGAGCACACAGGGTTTGGCCTTTAACCTCATGACCTTTACCTACCCAGTCCTTTGACCTCCCAACCTTCTCTTAACCTTCTAACCTCATAACCTCACCATCAGCTTCTAGGGAATAATGCCAGATGCTGCCAGTGCCACTTTCTGCTGGCCTCCAGCCAAAGCAGCTGTTTGAGCAGCCAATGTCTCCTGGGAGCTTTCCCAGGCCACTGCCAGCTCATCTGTTTGCTGCTTCCTGCAGGAAGGCTTCCTCTCCACCTGCCCCCGCAGCAGAGCTGCCCAGCCCCTGGGCAGTGGCAGGTGGCGGTGCTGGCCCCTGGCACACACCTGACGGTGAAGGCGCTCTCCAGAGAAACGTGGTCGTCCAGGTAGGTGATCAGGCAGTACCGCACGTCCTTCACCGAGGTGGGCACCTTCACGTTGGGCAGCAGGCCCTGCATCAGCTGCTCTTTGTTAATTTTGGGGGTCCAGTTTACCTAGAATGGAGATGTCTGCCTTCAGCCAGGGCACTGAGGGGCAGTGACCAGCGCAGAGCTCACCTCCAGACAGCTGGAACCACCACCAGGCACCAGCAGCTGCCCTGCAGCTCCCAGCACACAAAGGGACTCTGGAAAAACTCCAACCCAACCAGAACAGACATCGAACTGCACAGGATGGCTTAGGCTGGAAGGGACCTCAAAGGTCACCTGCTCCAGGTGAAGAGCTGAGTGAAAACCTCCCCAGCAAAAGTCTCTGGTGGAGCTCTCCCTTCGGTTCAGCTCCACAGCCAGAGGGCTGAGGGCAAAGTGACTCTCCAAGAGGGAAGGTCTCTGCTCGAGGTTCCTCAAAGGTGGGGCAGGCCCAGAGCTGCAGAATCACAACTGTCAGGATGGTGTCCTGTGTTCAGTTACACGCCTGGTTCCACAACACTGCCCTGAAGTTTTAGCATCATTGTTTGGATGGGAAAAGTCCTCTCAGATCATCAACCCAACCCCACCATGGCCACCAAGCCGTGCCCCCAGGTGCTGTGGCCACAAGTTTCATGAACCCCTCCAGGACTGGGGACTCCACCACCTCCCTGGGCAGCCTGCTCCAGGGCCTGACCACTCTTGCACCAGAGAAACTGCTGCTAAAATCGCAGCTCCACAGAAGGCATCAGGCTGGAAGGGACCCTGGAAGGCTCTGCTGGTCCAAGCCCCTGCAGCCAGCAGGGACCTCCCTGCATGACCTCGGCCTGAATTTAATGTTCATTGAACTCCAAACAATTAAGCAGGAAACGAAGTTGCCACATTGACAAAGCCCTGAGGAAGAGGACTCTGCAGGCTGAGCTCTGCAGCAGAGTCAAAGCCTGCCCCAGATGCTGCTGCTGCCCCAGCAGGCCCCACCTTGATCTTGTCTGCCATGGCTGGCGTCAGGTGGATCTCCCTGTCCCCCTCGTCGTACATCTGGAAGATGAGGTTGTGCATCACGTCCCCGGCCACCCAGTTGATCTCGTCCTGGTGCTTGATCTGGATGGCTTTCTGCCCATCCATGCTCAGGATCTGCAGCCTGGCCACATGGCTGCTGGGCAGCAGCTTGATGATCTTCTCCACTGCTGGCACTTCCTTACAGTTCTGGACACAGAGACAGAGATGTGCAATCAGGGTAATCAATACGCAAATGAGCACAAACAGCAGCCCGCGGCAGCCTGGGGCACTGCTCAGGGGCACAAAGTCCCCAGGGGTCAGAAGTGAACCGAAGGAGGTGGCAGAACACTGGCAGCTTTCAGCACGCTCCAGGAAGGGTGCTGGCTGGTGGAAAAGCAGGGAATCTGGGAATTCTTGGGGTGGAAGAGGTCTCGAAGATCCTGGAGTCCAACCACCAACCCAGCACTGCCAGGCCACCACGGCCCTCAGCACTACATCTCCACAGGTTTGAAACTCCTGCAGGGATGGAGGCTCCACCGCTGCCCTGGACAGCCTGGGCCAGTCCTTGGCACCCCTCAAGGGGCAGAAACTGTTCCTCATGTCTAACCTAAGCCCCCCCTGGTGCAACTTGGGAGAACAGACTGCCCCCAACCTTGCAGGGAGCTGTAGAGAGTGAGGAGGTGTCAGCCACTCCTTCCAGCTCTGTACCACCAGCAGGCTGCCACGGCCTCCACCCCAACCCCCTACCCAGGCCAGGGAGGGAGATGCTGAACAAGACTGGAGCCAGTCCTGACAAAGCCCAGGAGTCACAGCCAGCGAGGTGCCCAGGTTGAGGGTGATGAGAAGCTCCTGGGGTTCAGCTGGTCCCCAGAGGAGTCCAGAAGAGGGAGTAGGCAGCAGGAGGACCTGCTGCCCAGCCAAGCAGCCCAGCAACACTCACCAGTATCTCGATCCTGGCTTTCAGGATCTTGTCCTTCTTGATGTTTTGCACCTGTATGACAGGCCCTGTGAGGATGTTGGTGCCGCCGTTGCTGCAGTCCACTGAGTACACAGGCAGGTTGGAGGTGCCTAGGAACTGGGGCAGGGGAGCCAGGCCTCAGCTGAGAGCTGCTGGCCCTGCAGCAGCCAGCACCTGGCTGAGGCTAACCACAGCCAGGGTTAGGCACAGCTCAGAGGGGTAAACTCCAGGCTCCTACAGCCCTGCGAGGTCAGCCCCTGCAGGTCAGGTGGTGTCAGGAGTCAGAGCAGAGCAGGGTTAGATGTAATGTGAGAAATGAGCTCTGCACCAGCAGGCTGGGGGAACCCTGCAACAGGTTGCCCTGGAGGTAGCTGAGGTCCCAGCCCTGGAGACAGTCGAAGTGAGGCTGGACACGGCTCTGAGCAACCTGCTCTAGTGGAGTATGTCCCTGCCAGAGGCCTTTTGGAGGTCTCACCCAACCCATCCTGTGGCTGCCAAGCTGCAGACACTTCCAGAGCCTCACTGAAGACAGTCAGCCCTCCCCAGCAGCCCCAGCAGGCCCTCCCCAGGCCTCTCACCTTGCAGTGCACAACGAGGCGCGGCTGGGCGGTGATGTTCCCTGCCTCATCCAGCACCTCCACCTGGAAGGGGAAGGCTGTGCCGTTCTCGATCTTCAGCACCTCTGACACTGGCTTCACCCTCAGCTGGTGCGGGGGACCTGGGTGGCACACAGGGGGCACTGCAGGGCTTTGCCAGCTGGCAGTCTGCAAGGCCAGGCTGCCAGGGTAGCCACGGTACCAACACAGAGGCCAGATCCAGTGCAGAGGTTTGTGCTGAAGAACTTCTTCCTTGGCTCCAAACCATTCCCCTTGGCCTGGCTCGGGCCCCCTCAGCACAAGTCCCTCTGCAGCCTTCCTGCAGGCTCCCTTCAGGCCCTGGCAGCAGCTCTGAGGTGCCCCTGGAGCCTTCTCCTCTGCAGGCTGCACCCCCCCAGCTCCCTCAGCCTGTGCTCACAGCAGAGCTGCTCCAGCCCTGGGCTCACCTTTGTGGCCTCCTCTGGGCTCTCTCCAGCAGCTCTGTGCCCTCCTTCTGCTGGGGACAGCAGAGCTGGGGGCAGGACGGGAGGTGAGGTCTGAGCAGAGCAGAGCCAAGGGGCACAATGCCCTCTCCTGCCCTCTGCTCACACTCCTCTGGTTGCAGCCAGCACACAGCTGCCTGCTGGGGAGCTGCTCAGCACCCAACACCCCCAAGGCTCTTCATTCAGGGCTGCTGCCAACCCATTCTGGCCCCAGCCTGAATTTCTGCCTGGCCCAGCCCAGCTCCATGTCTCTTCAGCCTGCATACTGATGAGCTACAGCAGCCTCTGCGAGGCCTCCCTCAAGGCTCTCCCTCCCTGGGAGGAGCAGCACTGCAGTGGCAGGCGCAGAGCCCCTGGCTGTGTGGAGGGTACTCACCAGGCTGCACTCTGATCTTAAGGGTCTGGGTGTCTTCCTTCAAACCAGGCAGTGTAACCTTCATGTTGAAGTTCTGATGGAAGAACATTTTAGCTACTAAGCTCACTCCAAAGCAGATCATCAGTCACAGCTCCCAGAGCTTTACATGGCACAGCCCCAGCCACACTTTCCTGCCCTGCTCCACAACTCAAGGTGGGTTCTCCCCGCTCTGTCACAATCTGCCTTTCTCATGCTCTGCTGCCCAGGGACGTTCACCCAGGAGCTGCAGCACTTTAATGCATTGGCATCAAGAGCAGCCACCACCACCTGCAGCAAAGGACACAAACTGGAACCCAGGAGGTGCCACCTCAACAGGAGGAAAAGGTTGTTAGGTGTGAGGGTGCTGGAAGCCTGGAGCAGGGAGGCTGTGGAGCCTCCTCCTCTGCAGAATTTCAAGACCCATCTGAATGCTTCCTGTGTGAAGCTCACAGGCTGCTTCAGAGTTAAAAATAAAGTGTCCCAGCTCAAACCAAGCAGTTTTGAAGGCCAAGACTGCAGGTTCTGTGGCCATTACTCCCCCACCACTTGCCTGAAGGCAGGCATAGAAGGACCATCCAGCTCCTAAGGACTGAAACCACCTCAACTCATCCTCACATTCAATCAGAGTGAAGCACTGCAGTCAAGAACCTTTGTGATCAATCAGTCACCAACAGTCACAGAATGGTAGGGCTCAGAGGGGACCTCCAGAGATCATCCAGCCCAACTCCCCTGCCACAGCAAGGCCACCTAGGGTAGGCTGCATAGGAAGGCATCCAGGCTCTGTGATCCTACAGGCTGAATGGAGCCTTTAGCCCCTGGGTCAGTGGGAGGTGTCCCTGCTCGTGGCAGGGGGCTGGAACTGGACGAGCTTTGAGGTCCCTCCATGAATTTCACACAAACAGGTTTTGTCTCTCTGCTTGATTTTGCCTTTTGCTCACAGAACCACAGAATGGTTTGGGATGGAAGGGCCCTTAAAGACCATCCAGTTCCAACTCCCTGCTCGTTAATATCTTAATTGATTAACTCCCTGGGGGTGTTCAAGGCCAGGCTGGGTGAGGCCCTGAGTCTAGCTGAGAGGTGTCCCTGCCCGAGGTTGGAGCAGATGAGCTCTGAGGTCCCTCCCAGCCTAAGTCCTTCTAGGATGCTCTGATTTAACTCAAACTCAAGAACGCTGGAGCCTACCTTGCCCTGGCAGCTGTTTATAGAGCCCTTCACAGTGACCCCCTTGATCATGCTCTTGGCTCCTGTGGTCACTTCTCGGTAGTGCAAGGTCAGCCCACTGGGAAAGCAGAGAAGACAGAGCAGGGGCAGGTACAGAGCAAGGCTGCTTCCATTCACAAACCACTTTCACATCTTCCTGGGTGTTTTAATACCCAAACCACTTTCAGACCCACCCTTATGTGCTTTAACAGCGACCCACTTTGAGGGGCTCCCATGTCAGCTAAAGCCCAACCACCAATCAGCTTAAGCATCCCCTCAGGCCACCCCAGACATGGCTTCACTCAGGTTGTGTGAAGAAAGGCGCAAAAGCAACCCCAAAACAATGCAGCCTGAGGCGGTTCAGTTACCTGACTTCAAGGACTGGTTTAAGGTCAGGTAAGAGTTGTGTGGCGTGGCCAAACTCATCCTGCAGCTCCAGGGGGATGTTGAAAGGGACCCCAACCCGACAGGGCAGCTCCAGGAGACCGACAGAAAACTTCTCTGCTTTGCCCTCTAAGAGAGAAACGGAGAGGCAGGGGATTTCACAGCAAGCAATCCAGCAGGCCCAGGAGGAGCCAGGGGTGCTCCTTGGTTTGCTCTTAAAGCTGCAATTAAGCCCAGTGGTTTGCAGAGCCTGGCTGCTTGTTGCCTGCTCCCCTTCTCTGACCTCACAAACCCAGGAGCTAAACCAGCTGCACACTGGCAGGCAGCACCCCCGGGCACCAACACAGCAGCTCCTTCTGGACAGGCTGCCTTGGGCACTCCACTGCTTCGGTTCTGTTAGAGCAGAATCCTTCATGCAGCAAAACCTCTCTTTGTGCTGCAGCTACTCCAGAGCAGGGATGCAGAACCTGCCTGTCAGTGCCACCAAGGAGACCTCACCCACAGGGTGGTGAGAGCTTGAGTGAGAAGGAGAAAGCTGTGCAGCGATGTGGCAGAGCAACACTGCACCCTTCTGCACTGCCAGGAGCACCTCCCTGCGCTTGCAGACGGCCTGGGCAAAGTTTGGTTTCGGCAGCACTGATGGATAAGCACTGAGCCAGGAGCTGTGCTGGAGAAGGCAAATCCTCTGCTGCCCGAAGCCATGGGCACCTTCACACCCTGCCTGCTGGGCTGCAGGAGGGCACTGCTGGCTCCTGGGTTGTTGCCCAGCACACAACACCCCCAAGTCTCTCTCTTCAGGGCTGCTCCCAACCCACTGTGCACCCAGTCTGGTTTTGTGCCTGAGATTACCCAGGGCAGTCGATCCTGGCTCAGTTCTTGCCCAGAACAGCAACTCGTGGCTGGTTCTTACCTATAATGGTGAACCTGAAGACTTTGGAGGGCAGCGGCCTGCCCGCGTAGGTGTCGGCGTTGCTCTCGTTCAGCACCACCTGCAGCTTCAAGGTGTAGTTGCCCAACTTCTGCAGGTTCTCTGGACACAAATGCAAAGGCAGTCAGAGGGCAGGGAGAAGGAGAAGCTCCAAGAAGAGCCAAGATTCCCCTGGCACATACCCATTTTTTTAAACCAGTAGGGCCACTTGCCCCCATGCTGGCTGATGTGAGAGATGATTTCTTTGTTCCCAGTAGGTGCTGCAAAACAAGCAAGGGGGCACATTTTAAGCCACAATCCCTGAGTTTTACTACTATTAGTCAATCTGCTAAAGCCATCCTCCAAGCAGTGACACAGGTCACTGCCAGGAGATGAATTCCACACCTAATCCCACTCCCACTGGCAGTTGTTCCCAGCCTCACACAGGATGTCCTCAGCCCCTTGGTGACAGCTTCCCTGCTCAGTGTGACAAATGACCACGAGGAACTAGCTGAAACAGGAGCACTGCTAAAAGGCTGCAGCTGACTGCAGGGCACAGCCCCCAAGCCATTAAAACACCATCTGAACTCCTACAGCTAAAACAAAGCCAAAACCCTTCCACTGAGCTTCCCTTGGCATCTGTCCCATGGCAACCCCAAGTGCCCCATGGAGCTCTGAGCAGATCCCTTGAGCTGCATTTTCCTGATCCCAGCTCTGGGCAGCCTGGGCCAGGCTCTCCCCACCCTCAGTGTCAAACATTTCTCCCTCCTCTCCACTTTCCATCTCCCTCTTGAGTCCAAACCATCACCCCTGGCCCTGTCACAGCAGGCCCAGAGAAGAAGTCTGTTCCCAGCCTTCTTAGAGGTCTCTTCAGCACTTCAGCCCCCGGAAGGTGTCCCTGGAGCCTTCTCCTCTGCAGCCTGGCCTCACAGCAGAGCCCTTCCAGCACCCCAGCAGTGCTGTGGCCTCCTCTGGCCCTGCTCCCTCAGGTCCCTGTCTGTGCTGTGCTGAGGGCTCTGGAGCTGGGGTCAGTGCTGCAGGTGAAGTCTCTGCAGAGGGGCAGAGCAGAGCATTCAGACACAAAAGGTGTGGCACTGCAGCAGCCACCAAGCCATCAGACATGGCTTTGGAGCACCATGTGCTCAGATGGGACACTGCCCTTAAAATCCAGAGGTCTGCTCATCTACCAAACTCTGACGTGGACATGCATGAGGAAATATGGAATCCATAGGCTGGAGCAGCTCTGGTGTGAGCACAGGCTGAGGGAGCTGGGGGGGTGCAGCCTGCAGAGGAGAAGGCTCATGGGGCACCTCAGAGCTGCTGCCAGGGCCTGAAGGGAGCCTGCAGGAAGGCTGCAGAGGGACTTGTGCTGAGGGGGCCCGAGCCAGGCCAAGGGCAATGGTTTGGAGCTGAGGCAGAGCAGGCTGAGAGTGGAGGTGAGGAAGAAGTTGTTGAGTGTGAGGGTGGTGAGAGCCTGGCACAGGCTGCCCAGGAGGCTGTGGCTGCCTCCTGCCTGGGGGTACTCAGGGTCAGACTGTATGAGGCCTGGAGCAGTTGATACTAGTTGAGAGGTATCCCTGGGCATGCAGGGGGTTTGGAGTAGCTGAGCTCCAAGGTCCCTTCCAGCTGAGCCACTCTAGGACTCTTTCACCCCTAAGATACTCACAGTGTAAGATAACCTTCAGCTCCACAAGAAGTTTCTTTGACCCTCCATGGTTTGTCCCCGGAAGCTTTTGCATTGCTTCTCCTTTCTTGTTGAGGATTTCTATCCTCAGTGCTCCTGTGTTTGAGAGGAGAAAGGACAGGCTCAGAACAGGCTGTGGACTAGAAAAGACGGGAGAATGCTGGGGGCTTCTCTTCTAGACAAGAGACCCTTTAAATGCTGCCCTGTGGTAGTGGGGGAGCAAAGCCAAGGTACCTATCGGTGTGCCAGCAAATCTGGTGTCGTTTGGCAACAGCTCATCTCCTTCAGGCCATGTCACTGACAGCTTGTCAGGGAGCCTGGGGAAAAGAAAGAGCCAGCAGTTGGCTGGGAGCTGAAAGCCAGGGCAGCTGAGCGGCACCGAGACACAGTGAGGCTGTCTGCGAGCAGCCTCTCGCAGCAGGGAGTGAGCTCCGCGATGGCTCCTGAGCGGCACCGCAGTGCCTCCGCAGGCAGTGCAGCCCAGCTGACCTTGCCATCTCATCCTCGATGTACTTCTTAATGACACTGTCACACACAGTCCTGTCCAGTTTGGAGATAGGGATGGTCTTCATCTCAGCATACAAGGCCTGAGGCTCCTGTAGACAGCAGAAACAGAGGCCAGTTACCAGCAGCCAGGTGAAGGCAGAGCAGAAACCTCCCTGTGCCAGAGGCCCAGGCAGGTAGGCCTGGACACAATGCCATGTGCTAACAAACACTGCCTGCGTTCTCCACCAGGCATGTCCAAGGCCTACTGAAATTCCCCAGTCCCAGCATGATGGGGTGGGAAGGGACCTCTGAAGCCCATCCAACTCAAGCCCCTGCTGAAGCAGAGCACCCCCAGCAGCTTGGCGCACCTCACCCATCACCTGGCAGCTGTGAAATTGATGAAGCCCCACCCAGGCACTCCTCTCTTACCAAAGCAATCTGAACCTCTCCTCCAGTGGCAAAAATGTCCCCATCGTGGTGGCCATAGAGGAAGAATTTCTCAATGGTCCCATAGAATATTGGAAGAGTCTTCACCGTCTTCACCTGCGAGGAGACAACGACCCACGGGCACAGCCCTGCAGCCAGACTCCGTGCCCGCTGCTGGCAGGGTGCGAGCGGCCTGCGGCAGGGAGCAGGCCGGGGCAGAGCTCCGAGCTAACTCACCAGCTGCCCGCTCCTGAAGGTTCTGCCGTCCCACTCTATGGCCCCGTAGACTGTCCAGGGGCTCTGCATCCTCTTGGAGGGCAGATCCGTGCGGGGGGTGACGCCCTTGAAGATGGTGAACTTGATCTGCTTGTCGTACTTCTCGTGGCAGTCCTTCAGCCACAGGGCAAACTCCCTGTCGATTTTCATTCGCTGCTCCTGGGGGCACAGGGCAGCTGACACAGCACCAGGCACAGCACCAGGCACAGCCCCAGCGCCGGTGCCAGCCACAACGCCAGCTCCCGCGACAGGCATGCCACCAAGGCCAGGCTCACGGCCAGAGGAAACCCTTCCCCCAGCACCTGAGGCCCTCCAGGGGGAGGATTTTCCACACACACTCTGTGACACGACTGAACAAAGCTCCCACAGGACCCCAGCAGGCATGGTGGGGAGCTCTGGAGCCCACCCAGCCCAGCCCTGCTCCAGCAGGGCACCCACAGCAGCTTGCCCAGCAGCACAGTGCCCAGCTGGGGCTGGAAGCTCTCCACACAAGGAGACTGCACAACCTCTCTGGGCAGCCTGCTCCAGCCCTCCAGCACCCTCACACCAAACAACTTTCTCCTTCTCTTCAGCTGGCACCCTCAGCTGGCACCTCCTGGCTTCCACTGTGTGCCCCTTGCCCTGTCCTTGGACACCAGTGAGCAGAGCCTGGCCCCAGCCTCTTGCCCCCCACAGCTCCTTCAGCTCTTGCTGAGCATTGCTGAGGTCCCCTCTGGGGCCAGGCTCTTGTGCAGGCTCTCAGCCCCAGGGCTCTCAGCCTGTGCTGCTCCAGAGCTGCTCCAGGCCCCTCAGCAGCTCTGCAGCCTGCCCTGGGCTCTCTGCAGCACTTCCCTGGCTGTGGCACTGGGCAGCCAGCACCGGCCCCAGCACTGCAGCTGTGGCCTCAGCAGGGCAGAGCAGAAGCACAGGAGAACACTCCTGTTGATGCCCCCTAGACAGCTCTGGCCTTCTTGGCCGGGAGGGCACACTGCTGGCTCCTGGGGACCTTGCTGCCCTCAGCTCCCCCAGCCCCTCTCCTCTGTGCTGCTCCCCAGCAGTTACTGTTTGAAAACAGAAAGCACCGAAGCTGCTCTGCCAGATTTCAAGCCCAGAGAGCTGTCTGCTCCCCAGAGCTGCAGCAGTGCCCCAGGAGAAGTCCCCTCAGCCAGCGGGCAACCAGAGTGCCAGGGCCAAATGCCAGGCATCTCCGTCAGAGGCAGCAGGCCTGGCGAGCAGCAGTGAGCGGAGCCCCGAGCTCACCTGGCCGTTGAAGATCCTGGTAAACAGAGTGTTCTTGTCCTTCAGCTTCAGCTCCAGGTCCATGAAGGTCAGCTTGTTGGTGCTGACCTGGAACTTGTCGTTGGTGAAGAGGGCTCCTGAGATCCTGTTGTAGCACTCGATGGGCGCCAGGCCTCTCTTCTTGGGCGGGGCACACCACTCGAAGCTGCAAGAGGAGCAGAGGGCAGACTCAGCTCCGCCCAGGGCAGCAGCAGGCTGGGCCGTGCTGGAGGAAGGAGATGCCCACTCACTCGTCCACAGAGGTGTAGGGGATTAGCCTTCCGTTCCAGAAGCACTCGAAGATGGGCCTCTTCCCTCGGGCTGCCTTCTGCACGATGAAGCACTCCTCGTCGCTATCCTCCTCCACTGGCTCTTGATTAAAAAGAGAAGAGTCTTCATCAAAACTCTGCTTTGAGAGACAGAACAAGAAACCCAGAGCAGCCTAAACTGAGGATTGTCTCTGCCAGTGGAGCTGGGACAGCTGTGACCATGCCAAGTTCTACAAGGCTAGAGTTTGGGTTTGCTGCTGAGGAAGAACCAAGCAGAAGCACCAGGGAAACGTTTCCACAGGGAGTGACAACTCTGATCAAACTGAGCAGAGCTGCAAATCCCAGTCTCAGGGTGACTGCTCCTGACTCACACAGAACCCCAGCACAGTGGGAAGGGATCTCTGGAGCTCTCCCAGCCCAAGCCCTGCTCCAGCAGGGCACCCAGAGCAGCTTGCATAGCAGCACAGTGCCCAGCTGGGGCTGGAAGCTCTCCACACAAGCACACTGCACAACCTCTGTGGGCAGCCTGCTCCAGACCTCCAGCACCCTCACCCCAGAGGTTTCTCCTCATAGTCTGCCTCCATTGAACCAGTTCTGGTTTCTCTGTCATTAAAGCTGAGCAGCAAAGAAGGAGGCAGCAAGACTCCGGACGAGGCCTGGAGCAGCCTGAGCTACTGGGAGGTGTCCCTGCCCCGGGCAGAGAGTTGAACGGGACGATTTCTAGGGTCCCTTCCAAGCCAACCCCCTCTGTGCCCGCCTGGCAGGCAGGGCAGCTGTCACTCACTGGACGGGAAGCAAGGATCATCAGGGTAGGTCTCCCTGTCGTAGAGGAAGGGGTGGTAGCGAATGATGCCCTCCACGATGCCCTCCCCCTCCACTTGCGCCTTGAACTCGAAGCTGTCGGCGGCGGTGCTTATGTAGAGGGTCTGCATATCGTCCCTGATCTCCCGCAGGTTCACCAGCTTGGGCACCTTGCCCTTCTCAAACATGGAGATCTGAGAGGGCAGACCAGCAGGCGACTCCCTCAGCCCCAGCCATGGCAGCAGGAGCACTGCTGCTGGAACGAGCGGTGCCAGCGCTCCAGGGGCAGCTGGCGGGGCACTGCTGGAGGGCACAGCCCAGGCTGCAGGGCGCAGGCAGGGGGGAAGCAGCCTGGGCTGACTCACCTGAATGTCGATGTTGTTGAAGGGGCTGCAGTCCTTGGTGGCAGCGCTGCTCTCGTTGCCCTTGGGCCCGTGGATGTAGTAGTGGTAGATGTGGCTGCAGGGGGAGGAGCACAGCTCAGAGAAGACCTGCGGCAGCCCCTGGCCCTGCGGCACTGCATGGCTGCCACTCAGCTCCACAGCACAGGGACTGCTGCAGCCAGGGAGAGAAGAGTTCTCTGCAGGCACACAGTGGGTTGGGTTGGCAAAGCCCTTCCAGCTCACTCACTTCAACCATTCTGCAGCTCCAACCATGCTGGGGCTGAGCCACGGTCCTCAGCACCACAGCTCGGCCTCCTCGGAACAGCTCCAGAGGTGGGCATTCAGCCACCAAACTGGACAGCCTGGGACAGGCTTGGGAACTCTTTCAGGGAGGAAGTTTATTCTCATGTCCAACCTAAACCTCCTGTGGGGCAACTTGAGGCCATTTGCTCTTGTCCTGTCTCTTACCCCTTGTGAGCAGAGCCCAACCCCACCTGGCTTCAGTTTCCTTTCAGAGAGCTGCAGAGAACAGAGTTCTGCCCTCAGCCTCAGGCTTGAGCAACCTGCTCTAGCTGGGGATGTTCCTGCTGGCTGCAGGGCAGGGGGCAAAAATGGGTTAATTGCTCATGCTAGCTGCAATCCACATCCCACCCCCAACTCACGCCAGCTGCCGCGTCCAGAGGTGGAAGTAGTTCTTCAGGTACTGCATGTGGTCAGGCTGGACCCCTGTGATGACAACGGCTGTGAAGCTCTCTTTGCCCCTCTCTTCTAGGATCAGGTTATGGAGAAACCTTTCGTCATCACTTGTGATGTGAGAGGAGTCAGAGGGCTGCAGAGACAGACAAGAGGAGCAGGACTGGCAGCTGGCTCTGGGAGCTGCCACCAGCCGCTCCAGCACTGCCACGTCCTCCTCCTGCTGGGGACACCAGCTTCTTTCTACACTCCGGGTACAAACGGCTCAGTAAGACAAAGCCATGGCGTGAAGGATGGCCTCAGGGACAAGCAAAGTCCTCCAAGGAGGCTGCCCAGAGAGACGCTGCCAGCTGGGAAAGGCTCTCCCGCGGCAGCCGAGCCTGGAGCCTCTTACCTTTCTGTTTCGGATGTAGCCACTATATATTGATTCTCTGTTCTTCTCCTTCTTCTCAAAGTCCTCTTTGGACAGGACAAGCTCGTGGACATCCTGAGAGTCTGCAGGCTTGCTGATCATCTGCTTGTGCCAAAGACAGGGTGGGCGGCAGCCACACCAGGTTTAAAACGAGCCAGATGGACAACCACAGACTCACAGCTTGCTTTGGCTGGGCACGGACCTCTCAGGCTCATCCTGTCCAAGCCCCTGCAGGCAGCAGGGACATGCCCAGCCAGAGCAGGCTGCTCACAGCCCCAGACAGCCTGACTTGCACTGGTGCCAGCCATGGGGCAGCTCCCATCCCTCTGGTTAACTCTGGAGACAACTGATGGCTGACAACCACCAGGTGACAGTGGCTCCCCACTGCTGAGTGCAGTAAGTGTGCCAAGCTCAGCCTTGGCAGCTGCCAGCAGTCATGAAGGCAGAGGGTGGCCCTGCTGGGTCAGAACCCAGCTGTCCTGCAGCACAAGGGCAGGTCTTGCCCACACTCACAGCCCCTCCTCTCCTAAGGAGCTGCCACAACCCAGTGCTGAGCGAGGAGGCAGAAGCCTCCCATGCTGTGCAGGTGCCTAAGAGGGGCACGGCTGAGTGGTTGGACTTGATGATCCCAAAGGTCCAGCCTCAAACGTTGCATAAGCCTAAGTGCGCTGGCACTTGGAGCAGCACTGGGCAAAGCGGCACTGCCTGTGCCCATGCCCCGGGGCATGGCTGCTGCAGGTGGACTGTTTGCTATGGCAGACACCCCAGGCAGGCCCGGGAGAGTGCCGGAGCCTGGCAGCCCTCCCTGCAGCCCACTGGCATCACTGAGGGTGTCCTGCTGGCCCTTACAGATGATGTGAGGATGCTTTCCAGGAAGATTGAGGTTGACTCACCCTGGCAGACTGCCCCACGAAGAACACTGCCTGCTTGCCCCCAACCCCGAAGTAGGAGATGTCGCTGTTGAGGCTGCGTGGCACCGGCACCGGGCGGACGTAGCCGGAGTGGTCGCTGCGGGGACAGGCTCGGGTGAGCTCCTGGGAGAGGCAGCTCCAAGCAACACAGCCTGAGCTGCAGCTGCTGCCAACTCCTCCACTTGGTGCAAAAAACACCATGGAATCCCAGAATGGCTCAGGCTGCAAGGGACCTTAGAGTTCTGCTCCAACCTCCTGCCATGTCAGCTACACTCAGCTGCTCCAGGCCTCATCCAGCCTGGCCTGCAACACAAACAGGCAGGAGGCAGCCACAGCCTCCCTGGGCAGCCTGTGCCAGGCTCTCACCACCCTCACACTCAACAACTTCTTCCTCAGCTCCACTCTCAGCCTGCTCTGCCTCAGCTCCAAACCATTGCCCTTGGCCTGGCTCGGGCCCCCTCAGCACAAGTCCCTGTGCAGCCTTCCTGTAGGCTCCCTTCAGGCCCTGGCAGCAGCTCTGAGGTGCCCCATGAGCCTTCTCCTCTGCAGGCTGCACCCCCCCAGCTCCCTCAGCCTGTGCTCACACCAGAGCTGCTCCAGCCCTGGGCTCAGATTTGTGACCTCCTGTGGGCTCTTTCCAGCAGCTCTGTGCCCTCCTTCTGCTGGGGACAGGACTGGAGGTGAGGTCTGAGCAGAGCCAAGGGGCACAATGCCCTCTCCTGCCCTCTGCCCACCCTCCTCTGGCTGCAGCCAGCACACAGCTGCCTGCTGGGCTGCAGGAGGGCACTGCTGGCTGCTGGGGAGCTGTTCAGCACCCAACACCCCTAAAGCTGCTCTTCAGGGCTGCTCCCAACCCACTCTGCTCCCAGCCTGGATTCGGGCTAGTCTGACCCAGCTGCAGGACAGAGCCAGACTCAGCCCTCTGCAGAACAGAGCCAGACCCCAGCTGTCTGTAGGCAGCTCAGAGAGGCCCAGAACATAACAGCCCAGGCAGAGACCTTTAGTGTTGTGGACGCCTCCAGAGGCTCAGGGCCTGACAGGTCCTGGCAAAGGGCTGCAGCAGCTGTCTCACAGTGACAGTCCCCAGCTGCCACCACAAGAAGACGTTCAGCACTCGCTCTGACCTCTCAAAGTCTCCCTGCCTGGTGAACTTGGACAGTCTGTACACGGCCCAGTTGTTGAGCTGCTTGGAGGTCATCCCCCTGCCATTGTCTGTCACGGCCACTGCTGGCTTCCCTTGGGACTCATCGAAGAGCTGTGGGGGCAGAAGAGGAGAAAACAAGGAGCACCAAACACAGCAACCCCCAGGCCCCCAGGGTGCAGGAGCCAGCAGGCAGCTTCCCCTCACCAGCTTGATCTGGATGCTCCTGATGCCAGTGTTGTGGGAGGTGGCCGACAGGGAGTTGTCGATCAGCTCTGCCAGGGCAAAGGCTGTGGGGAAGAGAAGGATAACAGCCCTGGCAAAGTCTTCTTCTCACCCAGGCACTCAGCAGCTGCTGCTCAGCCGGCAGGAGGACACTGCCTAGGCACTGAGAGGCACTGCCAGAGCCACCAGAACCAAACCTGCTCTGCAGAGACTTCACCTCTTGCTGACCAGAGCTCTACAGCTGGTAAGGACACGGCTGGTGGGCACTGCCCCTCAGGGCTTGCAGTTGGCTGCTCACTGCAAATGTGGCCGTGCCTGGGGACAAGTGTGTGACACTCTGGGGAACACTACGGTCTGTCAAGAACTGACTTCTGCAAGTGCAGCAGCACAGCTGAGGGGGAAAGACCTGGGAGAGCTGGGGGACAACAAGGTCCCCAGGGGCCAGCACTGTGCCCTAATGGGCAAGAAAGCCAAAGGTGTGCTGGGGGGCAGGAAAGAGTAGCAAGCAGGGCAAGAGAGGTTCTCCTGCCCTCTGCTCTGGTGAGGCTCCAGCTGGAGAAGCACCTGAGGAGGTTCCTCTGTAGACCTGGACCACTTGGAGTCCTCTTTGAAGGACAACTTGCACGGAGAGCAGTTAATTATCTTTGGAGTCAGGGGATGGGTCAGGTTGGAGGGCACTGTAAAGTCCATCCAGTGCCAGCCCCTGCCATGGGCAGGGACACGTCCCACCAGCACAGCTTGCTCCAGGCCTCATCCAGCCTGGCCTTGAACACCTCCAGGGAGGGGGCACCCACAGGCTCCCGGGGCAGCCTGTGTCAGGTTCTCCCCACCCTCATTGTAAGAATTTCTCCCTCCTCTCCAGTTTCAATCTGTCCTCTCCCAGCTCAAAGCTTTTGTCACCCCAGCAGCCCTTCCCCAGCTCTGCTGTAGTCCTCAGGCACTGCTGGGCCACAGCTGAGGTGCTGGAGCGCAGCCCCCGGCAGCAGCAGCGCTTGGCAGCGGGCACTGACAGTACTCACGCAGGGGGTTGTGCCCCTCGCTGGCATAGTACTCGTACATGCCACTCTTCACCAGCGTGTCGTAGTGCGGCAGGAAGTCGATACGCTCCTTGGTGGCTGACAGCAGCATCTGGTCCACGCTCTGCAGCAGGTACAGCGTCAGCCCATCCTGCACCACCTCACCTGCAGCGACAGCCCCACGGGGCTCTGGGCACGGCTGCAGCCAGGCGGCACAGGGCCGCACCTACCAGCGCCATGGGCAGTGCCTGCCGCCTGGGCTGGGCACTCAGCAGTAGCACTCACTTTGCCTGCATGCAGCCAGCTGCCAGGCACTCACTCATCTGCCATGCCCTGTAACCCAACAATTCCTCCTGTCCGTTACAGAGCCTGGGACAGGAGGCTAATCGCTGCCCCCGACTCAGGCCGCCAGGAGGAGCAGATGTCCAGCACCTGCTGGAAGCAGCTTTGGCCCCACTACTGGTGCAGTGCCGACAGCCACTGCTGTCACACACCACCAGCAGGCATCCTGAGGGCCTCACAGGCAGCAGCTCAAACAGCTGTCCGCATCTGCCTATGCAACATCCCAGAATCTCAGCATAGTGTGGCTGGAGGGGACCTATGGAGCTCCCCCAGCCCTGCCCCAGCAGGGCACCCACAGCAGCTTGCCCAGCAGCACAGTGCCCAGCTGAGGCTGGAAGCTCTCCACACAAGCACACTGCACAACCTCTCTGGGCAGCCTGCTCCAGCCCTCCAGCACCCTCACACCAACCAACTTCCTCCTCTTCCTCAGTTGGCACCTCCTGGCTTCCACTGTGTGTCCCTTGTCCTGTCCCTGGGCACCAGTGAGCAGAGCCTGGCCCCGGCCTCTTGCCCCACTCAGGTGCTTCAGCTGTTGCTGAGCACTGAGAAGCTCCTCTCATACTCACTGAAGTTGTCTTCTGTAATTTCCTTCCTGTTGGTGGTGGTAATAACAAAGGCTTCCTCATCAGCTATGCCAAAGGTCTGCAAAAGGCAGAGGTCACCCAGTCAGTGGAGCACTCCAGAGAGCTCCTGGCAAGGAGACTGGACAGCAGGGGTTGGCTTGGAAGGTCCTCTGTGCCCTCCAAAGGCCCTTTCCAAGGCAGCCCACCCTGTGGAAACTAAGAAACTTCCTCTCCTTTCTCGCTCGGCCAGAACTGTGCCAGAGCCCTTTGGTTTCCCAGCAGCTTCCCATCTGTTCCAGTGAGCAGCAGGAGTGTCCAGAGACACCCTCTGGGGAACCACCCAAGGGCAGGGCAGCAGGCCCCTGCCTGCCCACTGCTGTAGAGGGTGCCCCAGGTTTAGCTGCACTCAGACATCAAGGCAAAGCCTCCTGGCAGTTGGGTACACTGGCTCTGCAGCCTGGGAAGGTGTTCGTGCAGCTCTGCACCTTGTGCTGCTGGCTCCAGGTGTCACTACCCCCGAGTCCCACACTCACCTTTCCGCAGACAGCCACTACATGCCTCTTCCCCTGCCTCTCTGTGTCTTTGAGACTTGAGTCCAAGTCAGCTCTGGTCCCCCCTAATCCCTCCAGGCCTGTGTCACCATTCTGCAGGTAGCTTCTGCCCTTCCAGCTGGACTCTTCCCTGAAGCTCTTGGGCCAGCCTGTCCTCGCCATTCCCCACACCTTCTCTCATTCCCTAGCATCCAGAGTCTCATCTTTACAACACTGCTGAAGGTCTCCCCAGAAGACAGCTTTCAGTGCCCTCCTCCTCAGCTGTGACCATGCCCCTCAGCACAACTGCCAAGCTGCTCATGGCACTTGGTGCAAGAGAACCCAGTGGAGATGCCACCAAGAGATGGATGTCTGGAGCAGCTCTTGCTTTTATTCTAACCCAGATAACCCCACCTGGACCTCTCCCATCACAACAGCTTCTATGTGGCAAACTTGTGCAGGAGGAACCCAAACATAAGCCGTTCAGAGAAAGGAAAATCACTCCAAAAGCCACCTCCAGCAGGCAAAGCCCTTTCTGTGCCACTGGAGGCTCCCAGCTGGCACAGCGCGGCTGCAGAGCTTTCTACAGCTCTTCGCCCTCCAGCTACCATTGCAGCTTCCCTGCCTTCCCTACCTCCCAGAAGCTCTCCTGCTCTCCAAGCCCTAGGAAGGGTCTAGGGTTGCCTCCAGGGCAGCCAGAAGTCAGAAGTTGGCAGGAGCAGCCTCCTCCTAGTCCTTGCCCCCATTCCACAAGCTCCAGAGCTGCTCAGGCAAGCCCAGCACTGCCATGTCTCATGGCAGCAGGTCCATCCTGTCTCACTCCAAAAGGCTGCTGGACCAAGGCTGGCAGCCCTGACTGCAGATAAGCCCTTCCTGGTGTCTGTGCCAGAAGAGTTCTCACGGTGGTGCCCTACAAGCCATGGCAGCCTGTGCCAGGCAGCAGTCTGCAGATGTCCCATCCTGTGGATGTGGTCTCCAAGAAGAGAAGGAGGTCACCCCTGAGTGAAAGTGAACCTCCTGGATGACTTCCTTCAACAGCTACTGTGCCTTTTGGCACTGGTCTGATGCCTCTGCTCACCAAGCCCCTCTCAGGCAGAGGACATGACAGTGCCTTGGGCTGACCTGACAGCAGGTTCAGGTCTCGCTCAGCCTCACGCCGTGCCCTTCTTCAGCTAAGTGCTGAAGGTGCACACAGTCCTTGCTCTCAGCAGGTGTGCACCACAGGCCTGTTGGTTGTTCTGCTGCAGCCTGTCCAGATGGACAGCCACAGTCAAGCTTTTGATGTCACCCTGGCCAGGGAGCGGTCAGCAGAGCGGCTGTGCTCAGAAGCGTGCCAGCACTGTCCCGGGCAGCACGCTGGCAGCAGCTGTGCTGCAGCAGCCAGGCAGAAAGGTCTTCTTCTAGGGGGAAGCAGGCACAAGCTGCAAACCAACGCACGGCCTAGGAGAAAAGACAAGACACCTTCTCGGGTGGACAGGACTCCTCGCCTGGCATCACCACGTGCCAAGGCGGTGGCCAAAGCAGCCTGAGGACAAGAGCTACCCACAGCAGAAGTGTGAGCAACGAGGAAGGGAGTCAACAAAAGCCACAAGTGATGTATCCCCGGTGCACACCCCCGAGGCGGGAAGGCGGGAAAGTTGACTGCTCTGCTCGCCCTGCGTGGTGTGCGCGGAACAGAGCAAACCCAGGCCCAGAGCAGCCTGTGCTGAGGCAGCCAACCCCTCCCTGCTGCCCAGCGAGAAGGCTACAGCAGTGCCCCATCGCTGCGTCCCACGGCTGGCAGCGATCACCACGGCAGAGGGGCAGACAAAGACTGCTGCTAGAGCAGTGATGGCTCAGGATCCAACTGCTCCATCCAGGTGTCCCTATGCCGCTGTTATCTGCTGTGGGAGAACACTCTCCCTAGGCAGGGCATGAGCTGTAAACATCAGAGCTCATGCTGCGAACTGTCCTTGGGCTCTCTGGGGCCCAGGACAGTAAGCTGTAAACAATGAGCACCCCACGCACACCTGCAGGGGGCTGAGCTTCCCATCCCATGGGGTGGACACCAGGGGATTAAGTGACCTATGAATACTTTGTTTATAACTCTGAACCAATCTGTACCTCGCACTTATGTAAACCTCAGCTAGTTGTGCACACCTCTTCTAAAGGGGTATATAAGCTGTTGCACTTCCAGAATAGAGCTGTACTGTACTAAACTGCACTGAGCATAAGGCTGCTGGCACCTAACTGAGTCCTCGTCAGTACCCCGATCGATTCTCGGCCTCCCCCGGCGGCCTGCCTCCCACAGAATGGCGCCCGAACGGCTAGCTTGAACCCTCCCGTCGCTTCGTGGCTACGAATTTGAGACCTCCAGGCCACGATCGATGGGGCGCTGAGCCCAGCACTTACACCGCTGTGGCCCTGACAGGACCTGCATCGGTGATCCATCTTCGTTGCGGTAAGCTATAGCCGGCCGTGGCTGAGAGACGATCGGACTTTAGACACCCCCGGGTGGGGTACGCCGCTCTGCGCGACCCGAAATAGGCGGACCCAGAAATGTGGGCCAGACAGGGCGGGCCTGGAAGTGATGTGATCAGACGGTGACGTGTGCGGAAATTGGTGGGTTAAAACCGCAGTGAAGGCAGGCCCGGAAGTGACGTAGGCCCGAAAGTGAAGCGGCCCGGAAGTGACGTATACAGAAGCAGGCGGGTTTCAACCGCAATGAAGGCGGCCCGGAAGTGACATATACGGAAACAGGCAGGTTTCAACCGCAGCGAGGGCGGGCCCGGAAGTGACGCAGGCCCGCAAGTGAAGCGGCCCGGAAGTGACATGTGCGGAAACACGTGGGTTTCAACCGCAACGACTCGGCCCCGGAAGAGGCGGGTCAACCGCGCTACCGTTTTTGCTCCCCGGATAGCACGGGTAGAGCTGGTTCGGCCACGGATAAAGACGTGGCATTCTCTCTGCTATCGGATTTCTTACACAAGTGAGGCGTGTCATTGACAAATAAGAAGTTGACCGCCTTGTTGCATTACAGACTTGTATGAGGCCATTTTCAGACCCCGGACTCCTTTTCTGATGAGTCCGCATGGAGCCGGTATTGCGTCGATCTCTGGGACCTGGTTATTGACGAGGATGAGCTGGCGAATGAGCTTAAAGCACCGTGGCGCTCTGTCATTAACTGTATAAAGACATATAGACTGGAGCACGGCACAGCCTGCACCGCCCCCCTCTGCTCCGGTGTGGCCAGCTCTGCTCCCTCCTGCTCCAATGTCGGCGCCGCCCCCCCCCCCCCACTCAGATGCTGCCGGCGCAGGCACCGTCCACTCCAATAGTATGGCTGCCGCTGCCCCTCCCGCCGCCCACGGCTGCTCCAATGTTGGTGCCGGCACCCTCTGCTCTAGCGCGGCCGCCGCCGTCCCTCCCGCCGCCCACGGCTGCTCCAATGTCGGTGCCGGCCCCCCACCCTCAGATGCTGCCGGTGCTGGCACCCTCCGATCCGATGGCGCAGCCGCCACCTCCCCTCACGCTGCTCACAGCCGCTCCAATGTCGGTGACGGCCCCCTCCACGCAGATGCTGCCGGTGCTGGCACCCTCCACTTCGGCACAGCCGGATCTGCCACCCATGGCCGCTCCAATGTCACCGCTGCCATTTTCGGTCGCTCTGTAACAGACTGCACCGCGTCCCCCCTCCACACCCAGCTGCCTTGGTCTTCCTGTTGCTGCCCTATGCTGTTCCGGCTGCTCCTCTCTCCGCCGCTCCTCTGCAGCAGCCGCTTCCGGTCACTTAGATACAGCCCACACTGCCCCCTCCTCCAACCCCAGCCTCTCCGATTTTCCCGCCGCTGCCCCTTGTTGTTCTGGCTGCCCCTCCTGCAGCCACTCCACTGCAGCAGCCGCTTCCGGTCACTCTGGCACAGTTCGTTGGAGCCACCTCCCCTCTGCGCCCGCAGAGCTCAGAAGTTCGGCGGAGCCACCCCCCCCAGCCCATGGAGTTCGGCAGCTTGGTGGAGCTTACCCCCCCCCCCCCCCNTTGCTTTTTCTTCTATTCCTGGATCTTTAACTTGCTGAGATAATTTCCCTCAGTCTAGGGGTTTGTAATATGACAATTGTGGATTTTAGTATGTAAGAATGTTGTGGGATATTTTCTAGATTTTTTTTTCTGTATATTTTTGATACTGCAAGAATAAAAAAAAAAAAAGAGGGGGAAAAAGAAGGGCAAAAGATAGTCTGCAACTTCTGTAGTTACATCACACAGACAAGGAAGATGGATCTGTTAGCTGAGGCAATGAATATGTTTGCATCTGTTTTTGTATTTGTTTATGCTTGTTCATTTATGTTCACAGGTTTTTTGTTATGACCATCCTGTTTTCTTACAGTGAGCAGAAAATCTTGCTCAGATGGCAGAGTTGTGGTAAGATTTTGAAAGGAGTTTTGAAAGGATGAGTATAGATTATGAGGTTTTGATCATGGCTAATGAAATTAGGTAATTCTGGTTTGACAAATGAGTAACTGCAAAATAGAGATTAGATCCACCTGTTGTTAAGGCCCAAACCCACTTATTGGCACAGATGGCAATGTGCTTGTTATCTTTTTGCAAAGGGCCCTGCAAAAAGATGAGAAACACTGCCTTAAATTTTTAAAATAAACAAAGAGCTGTGGAAACAAGGCCTGAAAGTAACATCTAGGGCATATCTTTGTACTAGATTTAGAGGTTAGTGGTTCTTAAGCACAATAGACAGACGCAGCTCATAGCTAAGGAGTGTAATGAAAACATCAAGATTTCTGAGAATTACAGAGTGACTCCAGAACAACAGGAGTCTGAGGAAGATCCCTGGACAACTGCTACATCTGCCACTCTACAACATCGACAGCCACAGAGGATCAGTGAAGGCGTGGCGCACAGGCACTTCATGTTCCTCTGGACTTTTGGTTTCTGAACACGACTTGCCGTCCCTTGCAGGAAAGACTTCGGGGGGTTATTAGCTAAGCTTGGGTGATTAGCCTACCAAACTTATACTACTAGCAGAAAGCTCTAACAGGTGTATTCTCTTTCTAATTTTAGCATCATTGATTTGCACCTGTGATGTTCACACCTGTGTCAAGCACAGCCTTTGCAAAATCAACCGTGGGTTGCTCAAGAAAAAGAAAGGGGGAATTGTGGGAGAACGGTCTCCCTAGGCAGGGCATGAGCTGTAAACATCAGAGCTCATGCTGCGAACTGTCCTTGGGCTCTCTGGGGCCCAGGACAGTAAGCTGTAAACAATGAGCACCCCACGCACACCCGCAGGGGGCTGAGCTTCCCATCCCATGGGGTGGACACCAGGGGATTAAGTGACCTATGAATACCTTGTTTATAACTCTGAACCAATCTGTACCTTGCACTTATGTAAACCTCAGCTAGTTGTGCACACCTCTTCTAAAGGGGTATATAAGCTGTTGCACTTCCGGAATAGAGCTGTACTGCACTGCACTGAGCATAAGGCTGCTGGCACCTAACTGAGTCCTCGTCAGTACCCCGATCGATTCTCGGCCTCCCCCAGCGGCCTGCCTCCCGCAATCTGCCCCTTGCCAACCAATGTGCGCAGCCTCAGGGAAGCAGAACAAAAGCCACCTGAGGCCTGGGAGACAGCGCCCGGCCGAGCTGACCAGCCCAGGCCAGCCTCTGCGGCCTGCCTCCAGGAGCCACTTGAAGCCCTTGCTCAGCCACCCTGGAGGGGCAGGCAGAGCTACTGTCACCTTCCAGAGCCAGTAGCTTGAGAGCCAACAGCAACCTCTTCAGGAGGACCTCAGCTGAAGCAGCTGAACATTGACAACTCTGGCAAGGACATCTTCAGTCTTGGGAAGGCACCTCTCAGGCTCATCCAGTCCAAGCCCCTGCAGGCAGCTCCAATCCCCAGCCAGAGCAGGCTGCTCACAGACCCAGACACCTGCTCTGGTGCCAGCCATGGGGCAGCTCCCACCTCCCTGGGCAGCCTGGGCCAGGCTCTCCCCACCCTAAGTGTCAAACATTTCTCGCTTCTCTCCACTGAGTCTCCCTCTTTGAGTCCAAACCATAACCCCTTGTCCTGTTGGAGCAAGCCTTGAGAAAAAGTCTGTCCTCAGCTTTCTGAGCAGCCTCAAGAAAACCACCAGAAGGTCTCCTGGAGCCTCCTCCTTCCCAGGCTGAACAAGGCTCTCTGAGCTTGGCTTCACAGCCCCTGGAACCACACATATACGTTTTTATACCCCCACCCCTGGATCGCTGTGGTGGCCTCCTCTGGACCTGCTCCAAGAGGTGCATGTTCAGAGGACCCGTTAAGCAGCATCAAGACACTGCACAAACCCAGAGGTGGGACCCTAGAGAGCAGGTGACACCGACCAGGATGCTAAAGGTCTAGGGCCTGACTCAGTGCCCAGCTCCCAGCTGCCTGCCCCAGGTACTTCCCAAGCCAACTGCACGCAGCCAGCAGCACCAGGGCACTCACTGCTGGAGCAGGCCTAGGCCATGCCCCTGCTGTGTCACAGCAGAGCCACCAGACCACCTTCCACAGGCTAGGGAAGGAAGAGAAGTGAGAAGAGCCAGCAGCAGAGCAGCCAGCTGGAGAGGCTATGTGGGGTACATGAAGCCAGAAGCCAGCTGGAGGGGCTACATGGGGTAGATGGCAGCAGCAGGAGGGTGGGCTCTGAGAGACAAAGAGCAGAGCATCAGCTCCTGTGGCGCAGGGTCAGAGAGCTCAGGGCTGGAGCAGCTGAGACCTGGAACTCAGCTACTGCCGGCACAGTTGTGCCTCCCTGCCTTGGCACTGGTCTCGGCAGAGCTGCACTCTGACCTCAAAGGTCCAACCAAAACGATTCCACAGCAGACAAAGAGCTGGCAGCCAGCAGCACCAAAGCTGCTCTGGGATTCCCGCAGAAGCTGGCAGGCCCGGATACGCCTGAGAGCCCTTTCCTTAGGGCTCCACGGGAGAGGCAGCATCGAGCAGCCTCCAAGAGGAGATGCTGCGCAAGGACAGAGATGGAACTCCAGCGGAGGCTCACCTGGGGCACCTCTTCCATTAGATTAGCACCCAAGGGAAAAGCTCCGCGAGAGTGGCTCGGCAGAAGGCTGCCAACGACCCGAGGGTTCGGCAGCAGCTGCTGCCTACAGCCCCAGGAGCTGTGTGGGGACCAGACACGGGCTCCAGCCCGGTAAGCGCGGGGAGGCAAGGACGCGCGGTGCCAATGGAGCCCCCAGCCATGGGGAAGCGGCTCCGCAAGAGCTGCACGGCTGCTGAGGCCGCGCCGCGAACAGCACAGCCCCACTCCGCCCGCCGAGTGCTGCCCCGGGACGGAGTCGCGGCTCGTTCGCCTCCCACGGGAGCTGCTGAGCCGAGCTAGGAGAACGTGGAACACCCGGAGACCTGCCGGGCCCGCTACTCCCTCCTGGCCCGGCACCGGGGCTGCTCTGCTCTCAGCCCGGGGAACACCGCGAGGAGCTGCCGCGCCCGCTACTCCCTCCTGGCCCGGCACCGGGGCTGCTCTGCTCTCAGCCCGGGGAACACCGCGAGGAGCTGCCGCGCCCGCTACTCCCTCCTGGCCCGGCACCGGGGCTGCTCTGCTCTCAGCCCGGGGAACACCGCGAGGAGCTGCCGCGCCCGCTACTCCCTCCTGGCCCGGCACCGGGGCTGCTCTGCTCTCAGCCCGGGGAACACCGCGGGGAGCTGCCGGGCCCGCTGCTCCCTTCCCGCCCACCATCAGGGGCTGCTCCAGCCGCAGCGCCCCGGCCGTTCTCAGGGCCGCGGCAGGTCCCGTAACCGGTGGGAAGCGGCCAGCGCGGCCTCCTCCCGAGGCCCAGACAGCAGCTGTCCCGGGGAGACAGGGCCTGAGGCGGGAGGCCAGGCTTGGCGGCAGGAGGAGGGGGATGGAGAAGGAGAATGAAGGAGGCCGCAGGGCCACCGGGACCGACCCCCTCGCGCCTCCTCTCGCACGTGGGGCACGGCGGCAAGCGCCGGCTCCCTCCATCACGGAACCGGGAGGAACGAACAGCGGAGCCCGTTGAGCACCGCCGGCCCGCCCGATCCCGGGCCTCAGCGCGCTCCCCCGCCTCCCGGTACCTGGCAGACGGCGCTGCGGAAGGCGCGGTAGTTGTCCGTGCCGTAGCTCAGCACTCTCTCCTCACGGTCCGCCTGTTCCCGCCGCCGATCGAAAAGAAACACGGTGCGGTCCCCGCTACCGCCGGGGGTCAGCAGCGCGGACCTGCGACCTCCACGGCTGCCTCCAGCCGCCGCGTCCGCTGCCATGTCGGGGAGCCAAGGAGACGCGAAGCCGTCCCGCAGCGATGGCGGCGGGGGAGGCAACGGCGGCAACCCCGGCCCGGCCCGCGAGCTCCCCCGCCCGGCGGCTCCGAGCCGAGACCGGAGGAGCCAGGCGGGGGCGGCCCGGAAGCGGCGGGGCGAGAGCGGGAAGCGCTGAGGGCGGCGCTGCGTTCTGGGAAGATCCGCGGGCGAGGGACCTGAGGCGGCCGCTTGCTGCTCCCGGCTGCGCGGGGCCCGGCCGAGCCGTGCAGGCCGCGCCGAGCGCAGTTCCTCGCCGCCGGCTTCTCGGCTCTGCCCGCCGCATCTCGGGCCCGCTGCCTCACAGGGACCCGTCGGGCTGTTCCACACGCTGCCGGCGACGGTACGGCGCCCCGGCGGGAGCAGCTAGCGCCTCGCCCTCAGCCCTGCCCGGCGCTTCCCGTGCACTCGTCCAGGGGCTCGCCGACTTGTCGGGGTGTCGTCAGCCGGCGAGAGGCTTCTGAGAGCCGCGCTAAATGGCCGCTGCTGGCCTCAGGGGGCGCCAGGGCGGACAGCAGAAGAATCTTCTTCCGTGAAAAGGGGCTGAAGGCCTGGCCCAGACTGGGCAGCAAGGTGGTGGAGTCCCCATCCAAGGAGGGGTAAAAACGAGATCGAAGTGACCACGCAAAGGGGTAGAGTAGCACAGGAGAGGCCCTTTAGAAAGATGCACAGCAAAGGTCACTGGGCACAGGCCCTGGTTAAGAACACTTTTTATTCCATTGCTAGTTCCAGAGCCGCGTTTGCTCTCCACACCACGGGCAGGGCAGGAATGGCTGCTGCTGAGGTCAGCACTGAGCTCCCCCCAAGGAAGATCCTGGTCAGGGTGGGGTTTGTGCCCCACTGCTGTGTGCTGCAGGAATCTGGTCGGTGAAGACACGGAAGTTAGGGTCTGTGCAAAAGAGAGAGGAGGACAGGAGGGAACTGTCCAGCCGAAGGCCTGGGAGTAAACACAAGAGGAGGCACAGCTCTAGCGCAAAAGAGCTGGCAGGCAGCCTGGAGCACAGATCCCTGGCACAAGCACTTGTTAAAAGCAACACTAAGGTGTGGGGCTGGGTCAGCCCTGGGAAAGAAGACTGCTTTAGATTAAAAAAGCTCCTAAGGAGCAGGAACAGATTGGGTAAGACTGGAAGAGAGAAGGGAGTTTGGAAAGGTAAAGTGAAAGAGGACAGGGGCAGGGAGAGACACTGCCCAGCATCAGGCTGTCAGACTTGACAGGCACAAATCCCCAGAGGGAGAACCCTGAACAATGGCATCATCTCACTAGCTGAGGCCACCTGCAGCCCGCAGCCCTTCAGCCTTCTTCTTGTAGCGTTCTAGGATCATGGTCAAGGGTGACAAGAGGTCTTCAGCCATAAGCTCCTCATAGGCTCTGTCAGTCTGTGTGCTCTGCTCATCCAGGTATTTCTAGAGGAGAGGCACAGAAAGCTCATAAGAACAGTCCTGGTCTCCCCTGCAAGATCTGCCAGGAGCAGGATGGCACTGCTGGAGCTCAGTGAGCAGCCAACCCCTACCTACAGCAGCTGGGCTTGGAAGCTCTCCAGAGGAGAGCCCAACTCCAGCTCACCTCTATGGACACCACATGAGTAGCAACCACTTCCAAAAGGTGGTCCAGCTTGTCTCCAGTCCTCCTGCTCTCCTCTGTTCTGGTTTGCAGAAGAACTTGGTACCTGCAAAGACAGCCAGAGAGCCCCATCTGCATCTGGTTTTGCCAGAGGTGCTCTGTGAGCAGAGACCTGGACCAAGGCAGATTTGCCCATGAGTACTCAGCACAGGAGGACCACATTTGCTAGCTGGTCAGCAAGAAAGGACCTTGGGGGATGGGGAGATGGGACTGGCTCTGCACACTCCAGGCTGCCAAGTGCAGGCTCAGGTGTTTGGACACAAGCTCCTTTTCTCACTCTAGGCCTGAAGCCCCCCTGGTAAGCAGAGCTGCTGGTGGGGCAGAGTCATCTGCTGGCTGAAGGTTCAGTGAGGATGAGAAATATCTGTCAGCAGTGCCACTGAGATCTGGAGAGGGCCACTGAGGCTGGTCCTCCCTTACCCCTGGCACACAGAGCCCTGGCTGAGCTGCCCAGGCAGCTTGGATTCAGGCCCTTACTGTCGCTGCAGGTCCTGCAGCTCCTTGGTGGCTTCATCCAGGCCCTCGTTGACACCACCCTCCAGCAGCCTTTTGTGCTTCTCCAGCAGCTCCAGCTCATCTGCCCACTTCTGCTCCTCTTCTTCTGCCTCCTGCAGACACCAGAGGAAAAGCCCAACCCTGCCTCGTTCAGGAGCCATAAGGGGTTGCTGTTCTCCAGTCCATCAGCCCCAAGAGGCCTGCCCCAGAGCTGAAGCTGTAGAGATCTGGTGCCACCTGCAGCCCAGCCCAGCCCAGCCTGGCCCAGCCTTCCTTCGGTTCCTCTGAAGCATCTCAAGGCTGCTGAGGTGAACCCCAAAGGGAAGAGAGCTGCACAGTCACTGACCCAGCCCAGAGTGCCAAGAGCTGGGCAAGTAAGCTGCTTGTCCACTATGTCCAGAGGAGCAGGAGATGGGAGTCACCACCTCTGCCAGGGCAGTGCCATTGGTGACACCAAGCTCAAGTTAAGCTTTGCCAGAAGCTAAATGTCTACTGTGGGCACTCACTGACAGCAGCCTTCAACACCACTGGCATGCTGCGGGCTCCTAGCTACCACCTGAGATCTGACTCCCTGAGCTCCACAGCCACAGCTTCTTGGAGCTATCCAGCAGCAACCAAGTGATGTCTGAGCTCACCTCAGGAGAGCAGCAGAGCAAAAGGGACAGCTCAGGGGGTTTGGAACAACAGGAAATGTCTGCAGCCACCAGGGCAGCTGTCAGCAGGGCAAGGACTCTGGGTCCTGCTTCCAGCAGGAGTCTGGATGGGAGAGGGTCCAGAGTCATGGAAGCACTTGGCTTGGCAAAGCCCTTCCAGCTCACCCACTCCAACCATTCCCTAACTCCGTCCAGGCTAGGGCTGAGCCATGGGCCTCAGCATCACAGCTCTGCCTCTTGGGAACACCTCTGGGGATGGGGAATCAGCCACGCCCCTGGGCAGCTGTGCCAGGCTCTGAGAGCCCTTTCAGTGAATTAGTTTATTCTGATGTCCAACCTAAACCTCCCCTGGGGCAGCTTGAGGCTGTTTCCTCTTCTCCTCATTTGTTCCCTGGGAGCAGACACAATCCCCAGCTTGCTGCAGGCTACTTCCAGGGAATTCAGAGCAAGTCCCAAGTCTAAGCACAAATGGTCCCCAAACGTCCTGGGGCAGTACAAACACAGGAAATGAAGGACAAATTTTCCTCAGCCAGGAAGTTCTACCTTCAGCTTCTGATGATAAAGCTCATCCAGCTTCTCAGCCTCTTCCTTCAGCACTTTCACACTATTGTTCTTTTCCACCACCATAGCATTCAGCTGAAATGAAAGCAGGGCAGGGTCACCCACAGCCTAGAGCACTGTGGAGGGAAGGGAGCTCTGGAGCTCACTCAGCCCAGGCCTGCTCCAGCAGGGCACCCACAGCAGCCTGCCCAGCAGCACAGTGCCCAGCTGGGGCTGGAAGCTCTCCACACAAGGAGACTGCACAACCTCTCTGGGCAGCCTGCTCCAGCCCTCCAGCACCCTCACACCAAACAACTTCCTCCTCCTCTTCAGCTGGCACCTCCTGGCTTCCACTGTGTGCCCCTGGTGCTGTCCCTGGGCACCAGTGAGCAGAGCCTGGCCCCAGCCTCCTGCCCCCCACAGGTGCTTCAGCCCTTGCTGAGCATTGCTAAGCTGCCCTCTGGGGCTGCTCTTGTGCAGGCTCTCAGCCCCAGGGCTCTCAGCCTGTGCTGCTCCCAGAGCTGCTCCAGGCCCCTCAGCAGCTCTGCAGCCTGCCCTGGGCTCTCTGCAGCAGTTCCCTGGCTCTGGCACTGGGCAGCCATCACTGGCCCCAGCACTGCAGCTGTGACCCCAGCAGGGCAGAGCAGAAAGCAGGAGGCTCCAATCCTCACAAGCCCTTTTAGCTGCCATCCTAATCAAAGCCATCTTCTCACAGCTTCCCTCTCCCACTCCCCAGGCCTCACCAAGCCCAGGCCACTAGCAAGGCCTGCAGCCCAATACAGGACCTAGCCCAGACCAGAGGAGACAGCAGGGAAGCTCCTGGTGCCTCAGCCCTGGACTTGCCCAACCACAGACCTGTTCCAGAGCTTCCTCCAGAGCCATCTTCCGCTGGGTGGCATCGCGGATGTCCTCCTCCGTCTGGTTCATGATGTCCATGAGGGGACCCTGGGACACCGACAGGACATCGCTCAGCACAGGTGGGGAGCTGAGCCCAGACCTGCCCCAGACCACGCTGAGGCACTGCAACAGGCTGTCTGGGCTGCCGAGGGGCCCCCAGCCCTGACGCCCGCAGTGGCCCGGTGCCCGCCGTGCCCCCTGACCTTGATCTCCCTGCAGCGGCTGAGGAAGGCGGCGCCGTCGTCGGGGCTGAACTGCAGCGCCAGGTCGTAGCCCTTGGAGTGCTCAGCGCTGGCAGGGATCAGCTTCAGCTTCCGGGCCAGCTTGTGGTACTCTGCCAGCTGCAGCTCCAGCTGCTCGGGCAGGACAGAGTGAGGCTGGTCAGAGGCTCCGCTGGGGCTTCCCGGCAGCTTTGGAGCTGCTCTGTCAGCCTGATCCCACCGCAGGCCACGGCATGCAGGAAGCTTTTGAATCCCACTACTTCCAGGACCACATCTTCCCATTCTGCTTCACGGGTGGAGTTTGGCCCACAGAACCTCCCAGAGCTTCTGTACAAGGGAGCCCTCTGGCCCTCAGCACAGCAACTGCAATGCCAAGCACTGGCTGGGCCCTCTTTGCTGTGGCACCTCCACACTAGGGGCCAGCCCAGGGCAGTGTAACCACAGCAGCTGCCAGCTCTATCTGCACGTCCCAGTCCTGTCCCTCGCGGTGCAGAAGAGCACCAGCAGAGGATATCTGTGTGGCGCTAATGCCAGAGGACAGCAGAGCCCCACACAGTCCAGAGAGGTTCTGCTCCCTTCAGCCTCCACAGCTATCTGCTGCCCAGGAGCTCCTCGATGCCCCCTGCCTAGAGGTGTTCTAGGCCAGGCTGGATGAGGCCTTGAGCAAGCCGTGCTGGTGGAAGGTGTCCCTGCCTGTGGCAGGGGGCTGGCACGGGGTGAGCCCCGAGGTGCCTTCCAGCCCAGCCGCTCGTTGGCTCTCCGGGAGCGGTGGAGCTATCACCTACCGCCTCCCTGCTCCGCGCATACTTCATCTCCTCGTTCCACAGCTGCTGCTCCTCGGCCTCCAGCTCCTTGCTGAGCTTGCTGATGGTCTGCTGCAGCTCGTTCTTCTCGCGGTAGATCCTCTCGATGTCGGCCACCGAGTACTTCTGGCTGTCCAGCAGGTGCTGCAGCCGCGCGTTCTCCTGCCGCATGGCCTCGGCCTCCAGCTCTGTGGGCACAGGCGGGGCCGGCGGCTGCGCCTCAGCTCGGGGCTGTGCCAGCTCAGCACGGACTTGTCTGCCTTGGGAAACGCCTCCAGGATCATCCAGCCCCCGCCCAGCACCACCATGGCCACCAAACCATGGCTGCCCCCTTATTGAGCTCCTCCAGGGATAGGGATTCCACCACCTTCCTGGGCAGCCTGTGCCTGCCCCTGACCACTCCTGCAGACCAGAAATGGTTCCTCATGGCCAACCTCACTCTCCCCGGCACCATTTCAGGCCATTTTCTCCCCTTCTATCAGCTGACACAAGGGAGCTGAGCACAACCCCAGCTCCTCTCAGGAAGCTGCAGAGGGCAATGAGGTCCCCCTCAGCCTCCACTTCTCCTCACGGCATCCCCCCAGCTCCCTCAGCTGCTCCTCCCCAGCCCTGTTGCCCTTATCTGGCCCTGTCCAGCCCCAGTCTGCTTCACCTGAGGCCCAGTCCTGCCTTCAGTCTCCTGCTGCAGACCAAGGCCTCCTTACCTGCTGCCTCCACCTCCTCGGTCACAGCGTCCAGTTTCTGCTCCAGGAGGGCCACGTGAGACTCCATGTTGGCCAGGTAGGCCTGAAACTTCTGCACATCTTGCTCCAGAGAGGCTTTCAGCTTCCTCAGGGCCACCCTGCGGTCCTGCAGGGGGGCAGGAGAACAGCCACTGCCACAAGCCACCACCAGTGTGCCTCTGGGCAGGGCCAGCACAGATGGAGCCTTCCAGAATCTCAGTAGATGCTGGCCTCTGTGGCAGCTAAGTGGAGCAAAGTCCCACGACCATCACAGCAAGAAAGGCTGGAAGCAGGGCTTGTGCCATCAGCCTAGCACCAAGAAGGTTCTTCCTGCAGGGCACCCGATGCGGCATGCCAAGGGCAAGGACAGCTGCGGGCACCAGCAGCACCTCTGTGGGAGGCACCTTGTGAGCTGCACAGCCACCACCCCATTTCAAACTGATACCAGAAGCAGACCCCAGCTCCTCCAACGCCCCTCAAAGGTGTCGCTGCTCTGAGTGCCACCCCTGCTGCTCTCAGCTCTCCCCGTGCCAGCACCAGGTACCAGGGAGAAGAGCAGGGAGCCTGCGAGAGCTCCGCGGCCTCTGGGTCAGGACAAGACATGGTGCCTCAAGGGTTCTCTGACTCAGTTTCAGTGGGAGTCCCACAAAACATGTGCCCAGGGCCAGAGGGGCTGGAAGCACCTCAGCAGACCCCTGTGGTGCAGGTGCAGTGCCCAGGCTCTGGCTACTCCTGGTGAGCAGGGCGCAGGGCAGAGGGACTCACCGGCTCGCTCTCTTTCTCCTTCTCCAGCCTGGCAATCTCCTCACTCAGCCTCCTGTTCTCAGCCACCAGCTCCTCTGTCCTGGACTCATCCACCTTGAACAGCTCCTCTGACAAGGGACAGGAGGGCAGAGGCGGTCAAAGTGACCTCAGCAGGCACCATCACCTGGACAGTGATGCTCAGCTGCAGCCACCCCTGATCCAGCAGGAGCAAGCCCACCAAAGGCTCCTGTAAGGAGCTCCAGAGCAGGCTTTTCCCACGGCTCCCAGGAGCTGAGCTCCCTGGCTTACAGCTGCAGCCCTGCTCAAGGGGTGGAACTTCACCTACAGAGCTCTGCAGTGCTCCTCACAAAGGCACCCGACACAGGAAAGTGGCAGCAAAGCATGCCCTACTCCTCCAGCAGGCTACACAAGCAGCTGAAGAGGCTTCGGTCCAAGGAGCTGAGAGGTGCTAAAGGACTTTGGTTCCCCAAGCCCAGATGACTTCCCTCAGCCAAACCCCTCCTCCAGGGAACAACTCACTGAGCTTGGCCTCCAGCTCTGCATCCTGCTCCTCGAAGGTGTCTGCCCCCTTCATGAAGAGCTCGTAGCACTTCACAGCATAGTCCATGAAAAGCTGCAACAAGGCCAGAAGGTCTCATCTCAGTGCTTGCCAGGGCATTGCAAGAGCTGGAGAGACCAAAGCTTCCCACTCCCAAAACACCTTCAATGCCTTGAGCAAACTGCTGCTGGAATCAGCTCCTCTTCCTCTCCTGGAGGAGCTGTCAGTGGACATCAAGGATGTTCCCTGTCCTGTCCCTGGGCTCCACTGGGCAGAGCCTGGCACCAGCCTCTGCCCCCCACAGGTGCTTCAGCTCTTGCTGAGCATTGCTAAGCTGCCCTCTGGGGCTCCTCTGCTGCAGGCTTTCAGCCTTTGCTGCTCCCAGAGCTGCTGCAGGCCCCCCAGCAGCTCTGCAGCCTGCCCTGGGCTCTCTCCAGCAGGTCCCTGTCCCTCTGCACAGGGGAGCTCAGCTAACCAGCCCTGGCTGTCCCTCCTACCTTGTTGTGGATGATCCCATCCTCTGTCTCTCCTCCCCAGCTCTGGTCATCGTCGAAGGCTGCTGCATTCTCCCTCATGGCAGAGAAGAGCTGCAAGGACAGGTGGGGAGAGTGAGCAGTGAGACTCCTCCCATCCCACCTCCGTGTTCAGGAGGACACTTGGGTAACTGCTATGTAAAAGTCCATCCTCAGACCTCAGAGTGGGAGCTGGCAGAGGGCATGAGGAGATCAGCCCTAGAGGTACAGGACTGGCCTGAAGTCACAGGCTGGGTAGGGCTGGAAGGGACCTTAAGGATCATCCAGTTCCAACCCCTGGGCAGGGGACACCTTCCTCTAGAGCAGGCCGCTCAAGGACCCATCCAGCCTGGCCTTTAACACTTCCAGGCTTGGAATGGAGCCTTCACAGCTTCTCTGGGCAACCTGTCCCAGTGCCTCAGCAGCCTCCTGGGGAAGCATTTCCCTGAACTCCTCCATTTTGGCGTCTCTGAGTTGTCCTCTCTCCTTCTCTCAGGCACAAGGTGATCTGCTGCACACAGCCACTGTCTCACCAGCATGCTAAGAGCTCAGCAAGGAGGGACACCTGCATTTGTCATGGGATCAGGGAACTGGGTGGAAGAGGCTCCGCAGATCATGGAGCCCAACCCTTAGCCCAGCACTGCCAGGGCACCACCGACCCACAGCCCTCAGCACCACAGTGCCAGAGGTGGAGACCCACTGCCCTGGGCAGCCCAGGCCAGGCCTTGCCAGCCCTTTTGGGGCAGAAATATTTCTTTCTGCAAGCATGAAAGCAAAATGTGCCAGAGGCATTTCAGAGATGGGCCTGCAGGGGCCATGCCTGGCTTGGAGACCATAAGCCTTACCTTGACGCAGTCGATCAGCCAGACCAGAGCCGCCACGATCTGGGGCCAGGTGTGTGGAGCTCCCACCGTGTACATGGAGCTCTTGGACAGGGCAAAGGGGTACCTGCAGGGAGGGAAGGACACCGAGCTGCTGCAGCAAGGAGCCGAGCCCAGCAGGGCCTCCTACAAGGGAGAACAAACTCAGCTGCCCTTTATCCTGCACCTGGAAGGGACAGGAGCCAAGTCCTGAGCGCATGGTTTGAGCCCTTTGTGAACTCCACAGCTTCTCCAGTGGAAAGGAATCACCAGGACCATCACATCTGAGTCCCTGCTCTTCCCAGGACTACCCAGCACTAAACCATCTGACTGAGGCTGGAGCCTCTCTGCTGTGAAGCTAGGCTGAGAGTCAGGCTTGCTCATCCTGGAGAAGAGAAGGCTCCAGGGTGGCTTTAAATGCTCAAAGGGTGATCAGAAAGCTGGGGACAGACTTCTTCTCAGGGTCTGTTGTGACAGGACCAGGGGTGAGGGCTTAGACTCAGAGGGAGATTCAGAGTGGAGAGAAGGGAGAAATGCTTGATGCTGAGGGTGGGGAAGGCCTGGACCAGGCTGCCCAGAGAGCTGGGAGCTGCCCCATGGCTGACGCCCATGCAGGTCAGGCTGTTTGGGGCTGTGAGCAGCCTGCTCTGGCTGGGGATGTCCCTGCTGCCTGCAGGGGGGTGGACTGGATGGCCTTGGAAGGTCTCTTCCCACCCAATCCCTTCTATGACAGCTGCTGCTAAAGTGACAGCTCTAAACAAGTGCCCTGGAGGCTGGCAGCACTTGCAGCCCAGCTCTGCCCTGCACTGTTGTCAGCTAAGGAGCACCACCTTACCCCAGCTCTTTAAAGAGCCTAGGGATTTCCTCTTCAAACTTGGAGCCAGGCAGCTCGTAGGAAGGGCAGAGGAAGCCATAGATGAAGGTGAAGATCTTGAGGAAGTCCTTCACTGAGGGAGACTGCAAGGACTTGATGGAAACGCTGTGGGCATAGCCGTTTTCGGCCAGGAACTGGCAAGGAGCAGGGTGGGCAGTGAGCGACCAGCCCAAGCCCAGGACCAAAGCCACAGGCAAGCTGTGCCTTGGGCAGTGCCCTGCGTGCCCAGCGGGCAGGCCTGGCACTAGGAGTCACCTCAGAGAGCCGCTTGATGCACTGCTGGATGAAGGCCTTGTCGTGGAGGGGCCTGGGGTCCTTCATCTTCTCTGTGCCGAAGACGCCGAACTGGCTGCTGCGGGAGCCCCCAGCCCCGCTGGCTCTGAGCGGACAGCAGGCACAGCTTGGGACAAGGCTCCAGGCCCCCAGCTGCTCCTTGCCAGCCCTGCTCCCCAGACCCTGCCCCAGCTTGGCTGCCCTTCTCTGGAGCTGCTCCAGCCCCTCAATGAAGCGGAGCTCTAGAGCAGCAGGGCACGCAGGGCTGGAGCACGCTGGAAGGCTTAGGTCTCAGAGACAAGGACAGCAAGGCAGAGCTCACTGCAGATGTGCTGAGGAGTTCAGTCCTGCAGTCCCCACCATGCTACAAGCTCCATACCCATGCCCAGCATGGCTCCATACCTGTGCCCAACAGAGCTGATTTTCCTCTCCGCAGTGCCAGGTGTGGGCTTGCTCATGCTCAGCTTCCCAGACGTGCCTCTATCCTTCCTGAGAGGCAAGGAGAAGGCTTCAAGGGACTGGATATGCATCACAGGCAGACCAACGGACTGAAGGGAGCTCCTTGCAGGACTGGAGCACTTCCCATGCAAACCACCTCTGCCGCAAGGAGCCCTTCCCTCACTGCTCCCACTTTGCTGCAGCCCCTGCACGCCCGCTCAAGCCCACCCCAGGACGCCTGCTCAGAAGGGGTTTCCAAGTCCAGCAGGAGCCACACCACCACTTACATCTGGGGCGTCTGGAGGCCCAAGAGACCCATCCTGTTGCTGTCCTGCACCCTCAGAGCCGTGATGGACTGCCGGCCGCTGCTGCCGGCGATTATGGAGCTCCTCCTCATGGTGACCCGGCTGGAGAGAACAACACCGCAGCAGCCAGGAGCGAGGAGCGGTGGCTGCAGTGGGCACACAGGCACCTCCGAGAGGGGCAGGAAGAGCAGCAGAGCTCTGCTGTGGGACTAGGGCAGCTTCCAGAATCCTCGGGTTCTCCTTAAAGAAAAGCAGCCGTGAGCAGGGCAATGGTGCCGGTCAGACACAGCCTCTCGAGTTAACCCTTTCCCCGGCGGCAGGGCCAATCTGACTGCTTGTCCTTCGGACTTGCTCACTTCTAAGCCACGGATGCCCTTCTCCGGACCCGCTCCAGCCCCTCAACGACCAAAACGGCAAGAGCGCGACAGAACCAGGCACAACCACCCGCACCCGCAGTAACACCGCCGTTAAACCGCACCGAGCCCAAACGGGGCGGGCAACGACCCGATGCTGCGGCTCGCCGCAGCTCCACAGCCTGTCCCCACTCCACAGCCCCTACCCGCTGCTGCTCCCCTTGCCCCACGCAAGACGACGCAGCAACCTCCCCCACTTACCGCTGCTGCCGCCTCCCGCAGTTTCAAACCACCCGCCAATGCGTCACACTACGCGACGCCACTGACGCCAAAAGCGAGCGCCGGGGCGACGAGAGGTGTCGTCACTTCCGCTCGCCCGCGAACCCACTTCAACCGTCACGTCCGTATGATAAGATGGTGGCGCCCGGGGGCCGCGGAGCGGTGGAAGTGCGTGGGTGAGACGCCTCCGCGCCGAGCCTCAAGGCTCACAAGGACTAACGCGGGCGGGGAGCAACCCTGTGGCGGTCTCAGCCCGGCACCGCACCGGCTGCAGCAGTTCCTCCTTTTCCTCTTGGTGTCGCGACACCTGCGCCCGGCGTCAGGCCGCGTTGCCTGCTTGCGGCCGGGGTGAGGCACGAGCGGTGCGGTTTGGACTACGAACGGCCCGTTCTGGAGAGAGCACCGAGCTGCTGGGCCCGGTGCGTCTATGCTCTGCCGAGGGCGCAGCAGGCACGGATGGATGCGGTGACTGCGCACAGCCGGAGGCAGGAGCGGCTGCAGCACGTCCCGAGCTCTCTGGCCGCGCCGGCAGTAGCTCAGTGCTGCCTCCTGACCCGGTGACGCCTCGGAACCCCCCCAGGTTGTGCTCTCAGGCGGTGCCCGTGCTGAGCAGCCCCGGCTGCAGATGGGCATGGCTGTGGTGCACCGGCTGGCAGCGGGCTGGCTGGTAGATCACCTCTCCTTCATCAACCAGTGCGGCTATGAGATCTTGGACTCCTCTGCCTGCCCTGCTGCTGACACTGCCGGTGCTGCTGCCAGGTCTCCTAGAGGCTGCCGTGCTGCTGCTGCCCTTGCTGCCACCTGCTTGGCAAGAGATGGGCCAGAGCCTGGCAAAGAAGCAGGAGGTGAAGCGACCAGAAGGAGATTTGTGTTTCGGGAGGAGTTCTTTGACATATCTCAGCCCCACATAGCTGCAGCTCCTGGGGAGCAGCTGAGTCAGGGATGCCCTGACCTGAGTCCCACAGCAGGAGAGGCCAACGGCAGCAGAGAAGAGCAGCCAGGAGGAGCCCAGAGCAGCACTGGAGGCTCTGTTTGCAGTGCTAGGAAGGTGAGTTCTCGTAGTGCACTACCCTGGAGTCTCTTCCTGGGAAGGGAGAGGCCACGTTGGCGCCTTGCTTGTGCCTGTCTCATAGAGCCATGGGACTGCTTGGGGTGCAAGGGACCTCGAGATCATGGGGGCCAACCCTTACCCCAGCACTGCCAGGGCACCACAGCTTTGAAACTCCTCCAGGGCTGGGGACTCCACCACTGCCCTGGGCAGCCTGGGACAGGCCTGCACAACCCTTTGGGGACAGAAATTGCTCCTCGTGGCCAACCTGAACCTTCCATGGGACAACCTGAGGCCACTTCCTCTTGTCCTGCCTTCTGTTGCTAGGGAGCAGAGCCCAAGGTCCACCTGGCCCCAGCCTCATCGCAGGGCACTGCAGAGAGCAGAGGTCTCTCCTTAGCCTCCTCTTCTCCAGGCCGAGCAGCCCCAGGTCTCAGCCACTCCTCATGCAGGAGAGCAGCAGCCTTTGCACAGCAGGATACATGAGAAGTGCAGGCCCTCGTGAGGAGGCCCTGGGGACCCTGTGTCAGTGGTGAGCACTCCATGCCTTGGCAGCCTGCTCGCAAATCTGCCCCTGTCTCTGGCCAGGCACCTGAGCTGGCACTGTGGCTGCTGCCCAGGTTTGTGCAGATGACCCAGAGGGCAGGGCCCCTCAGCGGGCTGTCCCCAGGGAAGCAGGACAAGGAGAGCTTCAGCCCCACAGGGATTCTGATTTTGTTCCCTTGTCCTCCCTGCAGAAGCGCAAGAGGCAGCGGGAGCTGAACTCGGGGGAGATGCAGGCCCTGCAGTACCACTCCAAGGTGGGGCCAGCAAGAAGCAGCTGTCACGTGCATGGGACCTCACCTGGGGTCAAGTCATGGCTGCAAACAAGCTGCTCTTGTAGCTCCTTCCACTGAGGGGAGTCTCCAACTCCCAGCTGGTGTGGTGGGAAGGCAGCTCCAGAGGTGAAGAGGGACCTGCATGAAGTTCTTCCCCACCAGCCCAGCCCAGGCAGTGCCTCAGCAGAACTCCTGGGAGAAAATCCTGTGCTCATCCCCTAGACTCACACAGCTCCAGCTGGTGTGGTGGGAAGGGAGCTCTGCAGCTCCCCCAGCCCAGCCCTGCCCCAGCAAGGCACCCCCAGCAGCTTGCCCAGCAGCACAGTGCCCAGCTGGGGCTGGAAGCTCTCAGCATAAGGAGACTGCACAACCTCTCTGGGCAGCCTGCTCCAGCCCTCCAGCACCCTCACACCAAACAACTTTCTCCTGCTCTTCAGCTGGCACCTCCTGGCTTCCACTGTGTGCCCCTTGCCCCTTGTCCTGTCCCTGGGCACCAGTGAGCAGAGCCTGGCCCCAGCCTCTTGCCCCCCGCAGGTGCTTCAGCTCTTGCTGAGCATTGCTAAGCTGCCCTCTGGGGCTGCTCTGCTGCAGGCTCTCAGCCCCAGGACAATGGTTTGGTTTCTGTCTCATTTCCTGATCCAGGAGGTACTTGAAGCATTTCCCCTGTTTCTTGGTGCCCATCCAGGTCAGGAAGCTCATCTGGGAGGGCACCCTGGGCTTGGTGCAGGAAGGCCTCAGGAGTGGATTCCTTCGCCCCACTGCTGCAGGACTGGGCCACAAGAGGAGAGCTGTCCCTGGGCACGCTGGCTGTGGGCTGGCTGAGCTGTGTGACATGGCCAAGCAGTTCCCAGCTGTGGGGGCAGGCCAGCAGCACCCTGTGCAGGTGCTGGGCGAGGAGAGCTCCCTTCCAGAGCAGGACCTGCTCTGCTGCCTCATGGAGAACCCCTCCAGCTCTGCAAAGATCATCGTGGTCATGGGGCAGCAGTACCTGGTGCCACCAAGGAGCAGCTTCCTTCTCTCTGATGTCTCATGCCTGCAGCCCCTGCTAAGCTGTGAGTCCTGCAGGTGCTGGAGCATGGCGACTCTACCACTGCCCTGGGCAGCCTGGGCCAGGCCTGGACAAGCCTCAAAGGGCAGAAATTGTTCCTCGTGGCCAAATCTTCTCTGGTGCAACCTGAGGCCATTTGCTCCTGTCCTGTCCTGGGAGAGCGATGCCCAGCTGGCTCCAGCCTCCTTTCAGGGAGCTGTAGGTGGGAAGAAAGTGCAGAGCTGGTTTGAGGCTGCCCATGTCCCAGCTGGCTGCTGGAAGGTCCAGCAGCAGAGGAGTCTGGCACTCAGGGCTGCAGCCCATCGCTGCCCCTGCTACACAGCCCCTGCTGGGAGCCTGCAAGCAGTGCTCACCTTTCACACCTGCCCTCTGCCCAAGGCCCCCGGATGTTCAGACGCTCTTGGAGGGATCTGACTCAGGTCACACAAAGGTCCTCTCCTAGGGTAAGCAGCCTAAACACCTCTGAAGCCAAGCACCACACACCAGACTGCAAGGGGCTGGGCTGGGGCATGAGGGGAAAACGCTTCCCCACCAGGGTGGGGAGGTAGTGAGACAGGCTGCCCAGAGAAGCTGTGGACTCTTCAAGCCAGGCTGGATGAGGCTTTGAGCCAGCTGTGCTGGTGGGAGGTGTCCCTGCCCGTGGCAGGGGCTTGGACCAGGGGATCTTGAAGGTCCCTTCAGCCCAACCCACTCTGGTTTGTGTGGCTGAATGAGCACAGCCGTGCCTGGAGCCCCTGGCCTGGGCAGAGGAGCAGCAGGCTCTGGGGGGCTGCTGCTTGGCCCTGGCAGACCTATTTACAAACTCCTTCTCTTGTCTGTTTGCCCTTCCACGGCCCAGGCAAGAAGAAGTTCGATGTCATTGTGCTGGACCCGCCCTGGGAGAACAAGTCCCTTAAGAGGAGCAAAAGGTAATTGTGGCACTCGGGTCCCAGAGAAATGTCAGCTCAGCTTACACAGCTGAGGGACACCTCGGGGCAAGCCAGGAGCCCAGCAGCCATCCGCTGCCACCAGCCTGGAGGGCAGCAGAGGGAACTGCTCCTGCAGCAGTGAGGGGCTGAGGTTGGAGTCTGCCCCCATCCTCTGCAGCTGGTTGGAGAAGTGGTGGCTCTTGGGTGATCTTTCAGCTTGCCACTCACACAGCCTTGCCCTTGCCCAGGTCCTTGCCGTGCCTCTGTGCTTTTGCAGCAGAGGGCTTGGCCCTCTGAGCACGGAGCTGGCTGTAGAGCTGCTCTTCACTCAGCAGCTTGCTCCTGGCCTGCAGACAGAAGATGCCATCTCATTTGGGAGCTCTCGAGGGCAAGGTGGGCACCTGGGCCTCAGAGCCATAGCCCAGGGCGTTGCTCTGGGGGTATCTTGGGCTGCTTTGACTTGGGAGGGTCCTGAAAGCTCAGCTAGGCCCAGACCCTTGCAGTCAGCAGGGACGTTGGCCCGAGGGAAAGGTGCTCAGCCTTGGGCAAGGCCTGCAGGGAGCAGGCAGCAGTGCATGGTGAGCTGAGGGTGGGGCACAGGCTGGTGGCTCACAGCTGGCACCCAGCGCTGCGGCCGTGGGTGCCAGCCCTGGGCGCTCATCCAGCCCCTGGCTGCGTGGCTCCTGCAGCAGCTCTGCTGGGCCCCATGCTGGCTGCTGGGGCCCTGTGCTCACTGCTGTCCTGCTTTCCTTGGCCTGCAGGTACAGCGCCCTAGCACCCTGGCAGATCAAGCAGCTCCCTGTGCCAGCACTGGCAGCACCCAGCTGCCTGGTGCTCACCTGGGTGACCAACAGGCAGAGGCACCTGCGCTTTGTCAGGGACCAGCTCTACCCTCACTGGGCTCTGCAGCCGCTGGCAGAGTGGCACTGGGTCAAGGTAAGGGTCAGCTGCTGCTTTCCTGGCAGCTGTGAAGACCACAGGGACTTCTGCTGGGCATCACAGAATGGCTTGGGCCGGCAGGGGCCTCCAGAGCTCCTCTAGTCCAGCCAGTGCCTGGTCTCCACTGTCTGCTTTGGCATCCGAAGGGCCTGCAGGCACCAGCACCTCCCTTTCAGGCAGGGGAGAGGTGGGAGGTGGTGTGCTGCAGTGGGTGACTGCTGTGCTCCCTCCTGCCAGATCACCAAAGCTGGAGAGTTTGTGTTGCCTTTGGACTCGCTGCACAAGAAGCCCTACGAGGTCCTGGTGCTGGGGAGAGCTCCAGGAGACGCTAAGGAGGCCCTCAGGTAGGGCGGGCTGGTGCTGCTGGGTACCTTTCTTTGAGGCTGTGGCCATGCCACCTGTGCACAGCACAGGGTAATGGCCCCAGGTCTCCCCCAAGGCACCTAAACGGGGGGACACTGGAGGGTGGTGGAGCCCTTGGCCTGCTCCTTGTGCCTTCTTCTGCTGAGAACCTGGCTCAGAGCAAACCCTGCTGGGTGGAGCTCCCTTTGCTTGCAGCTCCTGGTGGAGCAGGAGTCCTTGGCACAGGCTGATGCTGTCTGGGGGATTTGGTGGTGGTGTCCACGTGAGAGCATCCAGGAGCACGCTGGTGGTTCCCAGGGGCCTTGGGGCTCTGCTTAAGGACTTTTTGGTGCCAGTGCACAGGGGTTTCCTAAACCTGCTGTTCTAGGTTATGGCTGAGCAGCCTTCAGACTCCTGGGGGCTTCTCTGCCTTCTCTGAGCGTTTTCTGTGCCTCCCCTGCCAGCTGCAGGGCGGTGTGGGAGCTGCAGCACCACTCTTGCTCAGCTCAGCGCTCTCCTCTCGCTGTGTTTGGGCAGGAGGCCGGAGGCCGAGGCTGCCATCCCCGAGCAGAAGCTGATCGTCAGTGTGCCCTGCAGCCTGCACTCGCACAAGCCCCCCCTGGCCGGTAGGTGGGGCCTGCTGGGCTGCGGCCTGGGGGCTGAGCCGGGCAGCTGGCATGAGGAACTGCCCTGGCTGAAGTGCCTCAGCTGCTTGCCCTCAGCACTCCTGAGACTGTTCTCATGCCCCTTGGTCGCAAGATCCCCAGTCACAGCATTGGGGCTGAGGAGGGACCTCTGGAGCCCACCCAATGCACCCCCTGCCAAAGCAGGGCACCCACAGCAGCTGCCCAGCAGCACAGTGCCCAGCTGGGGCTGGAAGCTCTCCACACAAGGAGACTGCACAACCTCTCTGGGCAGCCTGCTCCAGCCCTCCAGCACCCTCACACCAAACAGCTTTCTCCTCCTCTTCAGCTGGCACCTCCTGGCTTCCACTGTGTACCCTTGCCCTATCCCTGGGCACCAGTGAGCAGAGCCTGGCCCCAGCCTCTTGCCCCCCACAGCTCCTTCAGCTCTTGCTGAGCATCGCTGAGGTCCCCTCTGGGGCTGCTCTTGTGCAGGCTCTCAGCCCCAAGGCTCTCAGCCTGTGCTGCTGCCAGAGCTGCTGCCGGCCCCTCAGCAGCTCTGCAGCCTGCCCTGGGCTCTCATCAGCAGTTCCCTGGCTCTGGGGTGCCCAGCACTGGCCCCAGCACTGCAGCTGTGCCCTGACCAGAGCAGACAGAGGGGCAGAGACCTTGCCTTGCTGGCAGCTCTCCTGGAGCCCCCTTCAGATACTGGAAAGGCACCCGAAGGTCTCTGGAGCCTCCTCTTGTCCAGGCTGCACAGCCCCAGCTCTCCCAGCCTGAAGGGTTGGTCTGTTGGCTCTTGGCCATTGCTCACTCCTGGTATCTCTTCTCTCTCCTCCCTGCCAGGGGTCCTGGCAGAGTTTGTCAAGCCAGATGTGCAGTGCCTGGAGATGTTTGCCCGCAGCCTGCAGCCTGGCTGGACCAGCTGGGGAAATGAGGTCCTGAAGTTCCAGCACATGGATTATTTCACTCCTCTAAGGGATGAGAGCTGACCTGGCCCTTTGTGCCTCCACTCTGGAGCTCCATTCCTTCTCCTCAGCCTGCTTCTGCCACTGATGGTGTGCTCAGAAGGTACCAGAACCCCAGCATGGGGAGGGGTGGAAGGGACCTCTGGAGATCTTCTAGTCCAGCCGTGGTCACCCACAGCAGCCTGCCCAGCAGCACAGTGCCCAGCTGGGGCTGGAAGCTTTCCACACAAGGAGACTGCACAACCTCTCTGGGCAGCCTGCTCCAGCCCTCCAGCACCCTCACACCGAACAACTTTCTCCTGGGTTTCACTCTGTGCCCCTTGGCCTGTTGCTGGGCACCGCTGGGAAAATCTGCCCCCATCCCACCCCCTTCAGCTCCTGTCTTGCACCCCAAGCTGGTTGTGCTGATTAAAGTTTTCTTAGCAGTGCCCTTTGCTCTTCTCCTTGGACTGCTCCAGGCCAGCAAGCTGCATTTGTCCCTTCTGATGCTGCAGCAGCATTTGGGTGAACAACAGAAGAAAAAAGGAGACCTCAGTGAAGCTTCTGGCACTTGCTGGCTGCAGCAGGAGAGGCAGAGCTGCTGCAGGAGCTGCTTGTCCTGATGGCAGCAATTCAGCAGCCCCCCAGCAGGGCCCCAGCCAACTCCCATCCCTCCTTATCTTCATTCCCTTGGGCTGGCCTGAGGAGCTGGGCAGCTTGTGGCGTTCACCGCGAGCTGGCGGCAGCAGAGTTTGGAGTGGTTGTGTCTGCACTGTTACTGCCCACAAACTGGGCAGTGGCTCTGCAGGGCTGCTGGCGCTACTGACCCCCCAGCAGCTTTTCTGCCCTCACTGCCACGTGTTCCCTCCAGTACAGCTTTTTACTTCCCACTCCCAGCTTGGTTTCTCCCCACTAGGAGGTTGTTTTCCCCCACCAAGCAGTCACTTTGGAGCAGTGAGGCAGCTCCCAGACTGCTCTTGCCCCGCCTGTGAGCAGCCCACATGTCAGCCACGTCAGCAGCAGTGACAGCCTTGTCTGCTCCACATCCTCTCCAGACCCTCCTGTAATTGCCAATAAAGGGAAGGGATGAGCAGGTCAGGAAACCACCTTCCTGCCGCTGCCAACCCTGCGAGGGAGCAGCCAGCTCCCGGCTCTGCATAGGACAGGCTGGGGGCTGAGCTGCTGGGGAGAGGGACCTGGGAGTCCTGCTGGAGCCAGCTGTGTGTCCTGCTGGCCAAGGAGGCCAGAGGTGTGCTGGGCAAGGGAGCTTCTGCCCCTCTGCCCTGCTGAGGGCATAGCTGCAGTGCTGGGCCCTCTGCTGGCTGCCCAGAGCCAGAGCCAGAGCCAGGGAAGTGCTGCAGAGAGCCCAGGGCAGGCTGCAGAGCTGCTGAGGGACCTGGAGCAGCTCTGGGAGCAGCACAGGCTGAGAGCCCTGGGGCTGAGAGCCTGCACAAGAGCAGCCCCAGAGCTTCTCTTGGGTGGAGAGGTGCTGCTCTGGTGCCAGAAAGGGCAAAGCTGCTCTGAAGGGTTAGAAACCTGGGAAAAAATGAAGGAGCATGGGAGAAGGTGAGGCTGGGGGAACATAGGAGGGTGGCAAGGGGCTGAGGAGGGCAGGTGAGGAGCAGCAGCACCTGCACAGAGGCAGTGTCCCTCAGACAGCCTTGGGGTTTTCCTTGGTTTTAACCACAGAACCCCAGAAGGGCTTAGGCTGGAAGGGACCTCAGAGCTCTGCTCCAACCTCCTCCATACCTAGGGACAGCTCTCAGCTACACTCAGCTGCTCCAGGCCTCATCCAGCCTGGCCTGCAACACAAACAGGCAGGAGGCAGCCACAGCCTCCCTGGGCAGCCTGTGCCAGGCTCTCACCACCCTCACACTCAACAGCTTCTTCCTCAGCTCCACTCTCAGCCTGCTCTGCCTCAGCTCCAAACCATTGCCCTTGGCCTGGCTCAGGCCCCCTCAGCACCAGTCTCTCTGCAGCCTTCCTGCAGGCTCCCTTCAGGCCCTGGCAGCAGCTCTGAGGTGCCCCTGGAGCCTTCTCCTCTGCAGGCTGCACCCCCCCAGCTCCCTCAGCCTGTGCTCACAGCAAAGCTGCTCTGTCCCGGCTCAGTTCACCAGGCAGCAGGGAGTTGGGAGCTGCCTCTTCATGCCAAGTCCATCAGGTGTCATCATCCAGCTGCTGAAGCTCTGCTTTGGAGGATGATCTGGAAATGTCTCATTAGCATCTGACCTTTATTGCTGCTTTTGAGGCTTCTCTGAAGGCAGGAGGACTGCACCAGTGCAGGTGGCTTGGAGCAGTGATTGCTGGGGGTGAGCTGTGCAGAGCAGAGAGGGTCCTGCAGGAGTGAAGGTTGCTTGGGAGTGGAGTGAGTGAGCAGCTCCCACCTGGCCGTGCAGTTCAGCCTGGTGGAGTTGCCTCTGGCACAGCCTGAGGCTATTTCCTCTTGTCCTGTGCCTTGATAAATGGGAGCAGAGCCCAACCTCAGCTGGCTGCAGCCTCCTGTCAGGGAGCTGCCGACAGCAATGAGCTCTGCCTCAGCCTCCTCTTCACACTGCACACCCTCAGCTCCCTCAGCTGCTCTTCTCCAGACCCTGCCCCAGCTTTACTGCCCCCTCTGCCCCTGCTCCAGCCCCTGCCAGTGCTTCTGCCATGCTCTCCAGAGGAGTCCCCGTGGTGCCCTGTCTCACCAGCCTGTTCCCCTTTTCCCGGCCGCATTGTCAGCTGAGGGTCGGCAGCAGGCACTGCAGCCCGCTGATGGTGGCACTAGAAGCCCATCCCTCTGCTCTGCTGCCCAGGAGTTGATGAGGAACCTCCAAACTAGCTGGCATCAGGCCAGCAAGGATCACCAGGAGCAGCAGGTGGTGGCACCCTCCTTTGCCTGGGGTCTTATTCTAGCCCCAGGGCTGGGAGGGGGCCCTGGGTCAGTGTGTGGGACCTGCCCTGCCGCCAAAGCAGCTCTGGTTGCTGAGGAAGGTGCCTGGGGGTGAGCAGCAGGCACTGAGGGCAAGACCCTGCCCATGCAGGGTCCTGCTGGGCTGCTCCAGTCCTGGCTGGTGGCTTCTGCTGGCTCCGGTCCTGCCTGCCTTACTGAGCACATCTCCCCTGCTGCTCCAGCAGCAAGGAGCTGCCCAGGCCCTGCCCTTGGGTGGCACCAGGGCTGTGGAGGCTGTTGGGAGGCTCAGGAAGAGCTCCTGCCTAAGGAACCGTTGAGGAGCTTTGCCTCCTGCTTTGGACACCTGCAGCAGGTTGCCCAGGCCCCTTGCTGCCCTGCTGGTGTCTCAGCACAGGCTGCTTGGAGGGCTGGCAGCAGCCTCGGCTGGGGTCTCCAGGCCTGAGGTGCTGGTGGGGCCCTCGGACAGTCCAGTGGCACTGGTGGCTATAAGGTGTGGCAGTAGCCCCAGAGGTGCCCATGGTTCTTGCCTGAGTGAATGCCAGCCCCTCTGGGTGTTGAGGGACACCTGAGGCTCAGCACTCTGTCCCAGGGCTCCCAGAGCTCCAGCATCTCCTCAGCTGGGCTTTGGGTTACATCCAGTTGAACCCAGTGGCTGGGGAGATCCTGCTGCTGGAATGGAGCTTTTGGGTTGCTTTCATCTTCTCCTCCTTCCTTAAACCCATAATCGAGAAAAGAAAGGGAAAGAGATCTGGAAGGGTTCCTGCTCCCGTGCCCCTTTGCTGAAGTCACTTCCAAAGACCTCCACAGAAAGCCTGGGGAGCAGCTGGTGCTTGGCTCCACAGCAGGGACTGGCTCTGTCCCGCCGGGCTGCACCTCCCCATGGCCACCAGTGAGGAGCCAGAGCCTGCTCTGGCCTGGCCTTGGGCTGCAGAGGGCTTAGAAGGAGACTGTCCAGCTCCGAGGGCATGGAAGTGAAGTTCCCAGAGCCTCCCTTCTGGTGGGGGTTTGGCTGTGCCGAGGCACGACCTGGACAGTGAGGGGCTGGAGCAGGGCCAGAGGAGGGCAACAGGGCTGGGGAGGAGCAGCTGAGGGAACTGGGGGGGTGCAGTGTGGCAAAGAGGACGCTGAGGGAGACCTCATTGCTGTCTGCAGCTCCCTGAGAGGAGGCTGCAGCCAGCTAGGGGTGGGCTCTGTTGCCTAAGAGCAAGGCACAGGACAAGAGGAAATGGCCTGAAATGGTGCCAGGGCAGGGTGAGGCTGGCCACGAGGAACAGTTTCTGTGCTACAGGAGGGTCAGGCACTGGCACAGGCTGCCCAGAGAGGTGGTGCGGTCCCCACCCCTGGAGGGGTTCCAGAAAGCACCTGGGGCCGTGGTTTGGGGGCCGTGGTGGGGCTGGGCTGGTGCTGGGCAGGGTGTTCTCAGAGAGCTTCTCCCCCCAGGCGGTTCTGTGCTTCCCTCGCCCCTCTGCCGAGCTGCTTCCATGATCTTCCCCGCTCTGGAGTAGTTTCCATGACGACCCCCCTGTGTGACACCATCTTGTACAACTCCTTTGAATGCAGCCAGCAACTTCCAACCCCCCCAAATGCTTCTTGGAGCAGCATCTCCTGTTGCCTTGGCAACTCCCTGCCCAGCACCCCCAGCGCGTGGATCTCGCCAGGGAAGCTGCCCCGTGGCACACTCTGCCTACGGCAGCTGCCAGCCCCTGCACTGCTCCCATTCCAGGGCTGCTCTGGGAGCTCAGATCCCATTCCCTGGCCCTGCTGCCTCTGCCTGCTGGGGAAGCAGAGCTGTGGGAGCTGCCTGCCCCTGGTACAGACACCCGTGGCTTCAACCAGGCGTGCCCAGGGTGAAGAGTGGCACAGCAGGGGCACTGCTGCCGATCCAGGGGCTGTGCTGGTGGAGATGGGTCCTGGTGGGCAGTGGTGGGTGCAGAAGGGAAGCTTGGGCCCCTCTGGCCTTCCTGGTGCACTGCATGTCAGAGAATCCCCACAGAGGGGTGGGAAGGGACCTCTGGAGATCATCAGATGAGGCAGGCTAAGGAATCAGAGCCATGGAATGGTGTGGCTAGAAGGGAGCTCCGGAGCTCGCCCAGCCCTGCTGCAGCAGGGCACCCACAGCAGCTTGCCCAGCAGCACAGTGCCCAGCTGGGGCTGGAAGCTCTCCACACAAGGAGACTGCACAACCTCTCTGGGCAGCCTGCTCCAGCCCTCCAGCACCCTCACACCAAACAACTTTCTCCTCTTGCTCAGCTGCCACTTCCTGGCTTCCACTGTGTGCCCCTTGGCCTGTCACTGGGCACCTTTGAAAGGAGACTGGCACCTCCTCATAACACCAGACCAGCAGCTCAGAGGTCAAATCTTCCTCCTCTCCCAAAAGAAAAATCCAACACTGCCCCATGCTGGGCACAAACTCTGGCAGGAGTTGGTAGCTCCAGAGGCCTTCCCTAATAGCACTGCCCAGAAAGGCTGGGCAGTCTCCTTGTCTGGAGAGCTCAGCCACCTCCCTGGCCTCTGCCCTGGTCTCAGAGGTCTCTTCCAAGCTCAGCAGCCCTAGGAGCTGGAGCTGAGGTGCTGACTGCGAGGCAGCTGTTGGTCTAGCCATCACCCCTGCACCTTGTGTCTGCTGCTCCCTGCCTCTCTCCTGGCAGGAAATGATCTGCTGAGGCCATCAGACCTGGCTCTAAAGTGCTGCACAATGGAAGGCTCATTAAGGGCAATGAATAATTAAGGCCGAGGAGATCAGGGTGGAGAGCTACGAGTCGGAAGCCCTGCTGGAAGGACCTGTGCTTGTCCCTGCTTAAAGGGACCCCAAGCGTGGCAGCTTGGGTGGGATAAAGGATAAGAGCAGCAGAAATGACAACAGGAGAGCAGCAGAGCTGGGCAAGGGTCTGGAGAACAGGGCTGGGGAGGAGCAGCTGAGGCAGCTGCGGGGGTGCAGTGTGGGGAAGAGGGGGCTGAGGGAGACCTCATTGCTGTCTGCAGCTCCCTGAGAGGAGGCTGCAGCCAGCTGGGGTTGGGCTTTGCTGCCTAGGACAGAAGGAAACAGCCCGAAGTTACACCAAGGGGAGGTTTAGGTTGGACATGAGAAGAACCTTCTCAACTGAAAGGGCTCCCCAAGCCTGGTCCAGGCTGCCCAGAGAGGGGACTCAATCTCCATCTCTGGAGGGGTTCCCAAGAGGCACCTGGGACTTGGCTTGGTTTGGTTTACTTGGCCATGAGGAGCAGTTTCTGTGCCACAGGTGTGACCGTGGCACCTGGGGACAGGGTGTGGTGGCCGTGGTGCAGCTGGGCTAGTGCTGCACTGGATGACCCTGGAGGGCTTTTCCACCCCAAACAATCCCAGGGCCCTGGGGACCACCAGGCTGCCCCCAGCACTTGGGCTGCACTTGTGGCCGTCCCTGCTGCTCAGGAACAGACTCACTTCCAAGAAGAGTAAAAACGGGGGGGGATGGAGAGAGTCCCGGTGGGCGGCAGGACTCCAGAGAGCACACAGGTGGTGCCAGTCAGCCCTGCAAAGCTGAGGGTGTCCTCGGGGGGTGCAGGGAGGACAGAGCCGAGCAGCTGTGACTTTAAATGCTGCTAATTCAGGAGATGCTGCTCTGTTATTATCACAACTCATAAAAAATGTATGGTTGCCATGGCAGCTCTCACGTGTGGGGCTGCCTGAGCAGCTCCTCTGCTCTGCCACCAGCCAAGCCACGGACCCCCCTGGCATAGCTCCCCCAGCCGTGGCACATCCTGCTGCTGGGGTGAATTTCAGTGCCCTTGGGTCAGGGTGCTGGTCTGCCAGCCACTCCGACACGAGCACTGAGGCACTCAGCAGCTCTGTGCTGACACCAAGCTCTGTGCTGCAGGACTGACTGGAGGGCAGGGATGGCACCCAGAGAGGTCTTGACAGGCTTGAGAAGTGAGCCAGTGCCAACCCCATGAGGTGCAACAAGGCACAGGGCAAGGTCCTGCAGCTGGCCCGGGCCAAGCCCAGGCACAAATCCAGGCTGGGGGCAGAGTGGGTTGGCAGCAGCCCTGAAGAAAGAGCCTTGGGGATGTTGAGTGCTGAGCAGCTCCCCAGCAGCCAGCAGTGCCCTCCTGCAGCCCAGCAGGCAGCTGTGTGCTGGCTGCAGCCAGAGGAGGGTGGGCAGAGGGCAGGAGAGGGCATTGTGCCCCTTGGCTCTGCTCAGACCTCACCTCCAGTCCTGCCCCCAGCTCTGCTGTCCCCAGCAGGAGGATGGCACAGAGCTGCTGGAGAGAGGCCAGAGGAGGCCACAAAGGTGAGCCCAGGGCTGGAGCAGCTCTGCTGTGAGCACAGGCTGAGGGAGCTGGGGGGGTGCAGCCTGCAGAGGAGAAGGCTCCAGGGGCACCTCAGAGCTGCTGCCAGGGCCTGAAGGGAGCCTGCAGGAAGGCTGCAGAGGGACTTGTGCTGAGGGGGCCTGAGCCAGGCCAATGGTTTGGAGCTGAGGCAGAGCAGGCTGAGAGTGGAGCTGAGGAAGAAGCTGTTGAGTGTGAGGGTGGTGAGAGCCTGGCACAGGCTGCCCAGGGAGGCTGTGGCTGCCTCCTGCCTGTTTGTGTTGCAGGCCAGGCTGGATGAGGCCTGGAGCAGCTGAGTGTAGCTGAGAGCTGTCCCTGGGCATGGCAGGGGCTGGAGCTGGAGCATCTTTAGTGTCCCTTCCAGCCTGAGCCCTGCTGTGGAGATGTTCACGTTCATGCAGTGTGTTGCTGGGGCTCTGTGCTCCAGTGGGATTCAGATTTGGATCTCCTCAGTGGATCCCCATTCATTTTGCTAAAGAAACCCATCCCTTAGTCACTGAGCACTTCATCAGCCCAGGAGCAGGAGGAGGCAGTGACATCAGAGAGCTGAGTCATGTCTGCCACACTGGTGGGGAAGGAGGCATGGAACTCGGTGGAAGCCTCCAGCACAGGACCTGTGGAAGGCAGAAGAAGATCAGAGCTCAGTTTCCCTGGTGCCTGCTGGCCCAAGGGCTCCCTAGTAGAAGAACTTCTTCACTTTGAGGGTGCTGGAGGGCTGGAGCAGGCTGCCCAGAGAGGTTGTGCAGTCTCCTTGTGTGGAGAGCTTCCAGCCCCAGCTGGGCACTGTGCTGCTGGGCAAGCTGCTGGGGGTGCCCTGCTTTGGCAGGGCTGGGCTGGGGAAGCTCCAGAGGTCCCTTCCAGCCCCTCCATGCTGGCATTTGTGTTCCTGTCACTCTGTGTTCCTGTACTTGATTTCCCCAGGACCCATGTGGCCAATCTTGTACTCCCCAGTGAAACCTTCCCTGAAGTATCTCTTCCCCTGTTCACAAACTCTGCTCCCTCCTTTCCCCAGGGGCCTTGGCTTGGGGTTTGAGGTGAGCTGGGATGGGGCTCTGACAGCCTAATCTTCAAGATGCCCAAGATGCTGAGCCCTGATCAGCTGAGTCTATCTGAGAGGTGTCCCTGCCTATGGCAGGAGGCTGAAGCAGAGGAGCTCTGAGGTCCCTTCGAGCTGAGCCACTCTGGGGTTCTGTGTCCCTGCTGAGTGCAGGGGGGGTCGGCTCAGGGGACCTTTAAACCCAAACCATTCCTGAAGCATGCCCAGAGTGGAACCTCTGGACCGACTGCCCACTTGGGGGGTATCCTGGGCCCAGCATTTGCTGCCTGGGCTGTTTGGGGCTGCCTCAAAGACCTCTGCCTCGGGGCCGGGGATGCCTCACTTCGCTCCCAGAGCCAGCGTTGTGTAGCACTGGCATGAGGAGGCCTCCCAGGCTCAGCTTCCAGCCGGGGCCACTCCGGCAGTGGCGCTGTGGAGTCCCCATCCCCTCGGAGGTGTCTGAGGGCTGAAGCCAGGCAGGAGATGCTGTCGTTTGTCTCTCTAATCCAATAGTGCAAAGCAGCTGCTTTGTAGGGCTGGGGCAGGCTTTGATGTGATTACATCAGGGGATGATGGATGAGAGCAATTTGTGTTCCTGATGAGAAGAGCACCCCAAAGAGGAGCTTGTGATGGATTCCGTCCTGCCCTGCCTCCCTCCACGCTCGGAAGGCAGCAAGCTGGCACAGGGCCAGGTGGAGAGCAGCAAAACAAGGGCAGGATCTGCCTGCCTCCTGCTCCAGAGCAGCCCTGGCGCTGCAGGCGTGCGGGTGGGAGGAACTTCCCTTCTCTGCTGTGTGGGGAAGGGTCTGGTCACCCCCACCTGGCTGCTTCCTGGGCTGGGACGAAAGGGGAGAGCAAAGCAGTCAATGGGCACAGCTCATCTGATAGGCCCCAATGACCAGGAGGCCCAGGGGAGACCTTGCTGCCCTCTGCAGCTCCCAGAGGGGAGGCTGGGGCCAACTGGGGCTTAGTGTCCTCTCCCAAGGAACAAGTGACAGGAGGAGAGGAAATGGCCTCAAGTTGCCCCAGAGGAGGTTGAGGTTGGACTCAAGCAGAAACTTCTTCCCTGACAGGGTTCTCCAAGCCTGGCCCAGGCTCGGTGGCTGAGTGCCCAGCCCTGCAGATGTTCCCAAGAGGCAGAGCTGTGGTGCTGAGGGCCATGGCTCAGCCCCAGCATGGGCAGAGGTGGAGAAGGGTTGGATTGGGTGAGCTTAGTTTGGGCCTTTGTAGTCTGGACTCTGGGGTTAAGATCAGCAGCATCCAACCTCACATCTCTATGAAGACCTGAGCAGGTCTTCTGGCCTCTTCCCTCGTTTCCTGCTCTTCTCCCCAGCACTTCACAACCTCTTCAGCAAGAGCTGAAGCACCTGTGGGGGACAAGAGGCTGGGGCCAGGCTCTGCCCACTGGTGTGGGGCTGCTGGCTGCACTGGATGGTCCTGGGGGTCTTTTCCCAGCCACACAGCTCTGTGACACCCTGACCTGCCCTCTGGGGAAGGTTTGGTGGCCATGCTGGTGGGGGGCTGCTGGCTGTACTGGATGACCTTTGGTGCCTGCTCCAGCCTTAATGACTCCCTGGGTCTCTTCTCTCACTCCATGGCTACGTTGAATCCTGAGGATGTTTCCTTGCTGGTTTAGAGGCACTGAAACAGCCAACTAGGTCCATGTGTGGTTGGAGCTCCTGCTGGAGGAGGCTTCTCCATCTGAGTTGACAGACAATGCTTCCAGCCACAAGGCACCTCTGGGTGCTGAGCAACACATCCAGCCTGCTGGCCTGCTTGGTTCCTCTGCCACCCCAGGCTGCCCTTCCAGCAGCAGCCCCTCCTGGCTGCTGGCCCAGGCTGCTCTCCTGCTGCCGACTGCCAGCCCCACAGGCTGCAGCGGTGGTCGGAGGCAGCAGCAGAGCCTGAGGCTGTGCAGGTTCAGCCTGACAAACAGAGGACAATTAGAGCCGAGGCAAGAGACAGCTACGGGAAACATGGGGCAGGCTGGGGGATGCTGAAAAGAGCAAGCTCCATCAGCAGTGTCTGCAGCTGCTTGCTCCGTGTCACCATGCAGCTGCAGCCCAGCAGGGACCTTCTTGCAGAGCACATTTTGGTGCCTCTGGTTTGGGACAGAAAGTGCTTAAAGGCTGAGGAATTCTTCAACCAGCACTGTGCCCTGCTGGCCAAAGAGGCCAGAGGTGTCCTGGGGGCATGAAGGAGAGTGTGGCCAGCAGGGCAAGGGTGCTTCTCCTGCCCTCTGCTCTGCCTTGGCCAGGCCATAGCTGCAGTGCTGGGGCCAGTGCTGGCTGCCCAGTGCCAGGGCCAGGGAAGTGCTGCAGAGAGCCCAGGGCAGGCTGCAGAGCTGCTGAGGGGCCTGGAGCAGCTCTGGGAGCAGCACAGGCTGAGAGCCCTGGGGCTGGGAGCCTGCACAAGAGCAGCCCCAGAGGAGACCTCAGCGATGCTCAGCAAGATCTGAAGGAGCTGTGGGGGGCAAGAGGCTGGGGCCAGGCTCTGCTCACTGGTGCCCAGGGGCACAAACTGAGCACCTCTTGGGTCTCTTTTTCCTGCTCCTCCTTCTCTGCTGGAGGAGTGGAGTGCTGGGGCAGCTGCTGGAGGTTTTCCCAGGTACAGGCTGAACACAGAGGTCGTGGAGACCTGGAAGGAGATGTGGGCAGACTCTGGTGATCAGCTCTGCAAAGAAAGCCTCAAAACCAAAATGCTGAGGCTAAATGTGCTGTGCAGGAGCAGATCCCAGGCTCCAGGAGTGCTGGGGAGCTCCTGCCAAGAAGCTCTCAGCTGATTGCCTGAGAGGTGAGAAAGGTGGGGAAAGTCCCCTCCAAGGACCAAAGCACAGCAGAACAAAGAAGTCTCCACGGAGATTGGGCCTGGAGGGGCTCCTGCAGAAGCTCAGGCTGGGCACGGTTTGTGTTCCAGCAAGCAATGATCCTCTTCAAGAGCCTTGGTGTGGGCTCTGGCAGCTGCGGAGCAGAGGGCAGCTGAGCGGAGGTGCCCAGGCTCAGACTGAAACCGCTGCTGCTGGCAGCAGGTCAGTGGGAGGCGAAGGTCCTTGAGCAGCAGCTCAGGGGAGAGACCTCTCAGTAGAGGAGACCCCAGGTGCTGCAGGTGGGCTCTGGGAGGCAGCACCTTGGCTTCAGTTGAGGGTTCCCACCCAGCACCTGCTGCCTTCCCCTGGGCCTGCCAGAGGGCAGGAGCTCAGGCTCAGAGCCCTGCAGCCGGGGCTGAAGCCAGAGGGTTGGGTCCCAGCCCTGCCTTGTGCCCTAGGCTGGGTGGGAGGTGTCACTGCTCATGACAGGTGAACCCTGAGGCCTCTGCCAGCTCAGGCCGTTCTGACTGGGTTTGAGCAGGAGGCTCCAGCAGCCTGGAGCAGGCAGATGGATGCCTCAGCCCTTTACATGACTCCAGCTGCATGCATCCAGGAACCCATTTCCCTGTAGCCTCCTCCAGGAGCTCTCAGCCAGCAGCCATCCCCAGCTCTGCGATCTCCTTGCTGAAGATCTCCCTCCTTTTTTCTCCTTGCCTCTGTCTCCTGTCTGGATTAAAACCCCCATGAGGCTCCAGGAGTCTCCTGAAGCTTGCCAAGGGCTGGTGAACCTCTCCGAGCTTGAAACTGCTCTGGATCTGCAGAGTTGCTAATGCTGATTTCAGATGCAAAGGAGAGAAATCATCGCTGTTGTGTTGAGCATCTGCAGGCCTGGCTTTGTTCAGGAGTAAAAAGAAATAAAGATATTGGAAGGGCTCCAGGGAGTAGATTACTGGGGGAGATTTTAATAGAAATGGGATTAGTTCTGGGACTAATAAATAGAAGCAGTTTTGTGGCTGGGTTGAATTCCAAGTAGGTGATTCCCTGTCCTCTGAGAGCTGCTCAGAGAGTGCAGAGCTGCTGCTGAGGGTTGCTGGCAAGGGCAGAGGGCTCTGGGGCTGGAGCAGAGGTTGATGGCACAGCCATAGGTGCTGCACAGCCTTCATCTTGGGATGCTGTAGGTGGGAAGGGACCTCCCTAGGGTGCAGAGTGCAGGAATGGCTCAGGTTGGAAGGGAGCTCAGAGGTCATCTGCTCCAGCCTGCTGGGGTGCAGGGACACCTCCCCCCAGCCCGGGCTGCTCAAGGCCTCACGCAGCCTGCCCATGGAGGGGGCATCCACAGCTCGCCAGGGCCCCCTCTCCAGAAGCCAACTCCATCCAAGTGGAGCAGGAGCATTTTCTAGTTGCCATGGCACCCTGGAAGATCTGCCAGGAGGATGCTCCTAGGCTTGCTCACCCCACAGGAGAAGTCAGTTTGATTCCACCACCCTTGCAGGGGAAGGTGAAGGTGGTGCTCCTGTAGCCAGCAACGTGGACTTTGCTCGTGGTCTGTGCTCCCAGGGCTTCATTTCCATGGCTTGGTTAAGCACATAGCTTCGGGCCCAGAACTAGCCCTGAGAGGAAGAGGAGCCTGTGGCCAGGCAGTGGCACAAGCTGCAGGTGCTCAGGATGCCTGTGGAGATGGCTCTGCCCTGCTGGCCACAGTGCTGGGCTGGTGCTCGGACCTGAGGGTCTCAGAGGCCTTTCCAGCCCGGCTGGGTCTGCTAAGACAGGGGCTCCTCAGGCTGGCTCCTGAGGCTGGGTGGCTGTGGGGCTGCTGGGTCATGCTTGGAGGCCTGGGAGGCTTCCCCAGCCTCAGTACTCTGAGCAGAGGCAGCCCAGACTCAGAGCTTTTACATCAAACCTCTCTTCAGAGAGGCCCCAAGAGGTCCTGAGAAGGCTTCTCCTCTTCAATCAGAAGTGTCTGAATCACAAGAAGGAGTTTTTGCTTGCCCAAGCCAGACACGGGCTGGGGCAGCCCCCCCAGAGCCAGCGTACTGGTGCTGTGCTCTGCCAGGAGTCACAGTTGTGACTACGAGCTTCTCACCAGCACCGCCGCCGGGCACAGCCTGCTCACTGCCATGCCCTGCACCCTGCACAGGGCCAGCTGCTGCTCACGGCCCATCAGCAATGGCTGCTTAGTGCTTGGAGATGGAACTGTACTGAAGAGTGTTTGTCTTCGTTCATCCCTCCCTGCCCTGAAGAGCTCCAGTGGCTGCCCCATGCTGTGGACAAGTCCCTCTGCTCTGCCCTGCTGGGGCGGCAGCTGCAGAGCTGGGTCCAGCACTGGGCTGCCCACTCACAGAGGCAGGGAACTGCTGGAGAGAGCCCGGGGGAGGCTGCAGAGCTGCTGCGTGGCTCCAAGCCTGGCTGCACTCAGAGGTGCCTTCTCCATGCCCCTGGAAGGTTTGCAGCCCCTGACGGCTCCACACACAAGCTCTAGCTTTGCCCCTCCAGGTTTTCAACCCTTCCAGTCCCACCAACAGGCCTTGTCCCCTGGGGGCATGGCCCTGCTCACCTCCGGGGTTCCTGGATGAATTCCAGGCACTTGGTCTGAAGGTGGGGAGGGGAAGCCCAAGAAATAGCAGATGTCAGGGCAGAGCTCCCCTTTAGCCCACGTTAGGAGCCCACCGACAAGCTTCCCTCAGCAGCTGCAGCAGCCCCTGCAGGGCTTGGTTCTGCTCGGTGGCCTCAGCAACTCTTTCATCCTCCCTGCTGCTGTGATCAGAGGGCAGCTTTGGACTCCTTTTCTATTTTCAGTCCCAATTAAAATTTCAAACCTGCCCTTGGCTGAACTTTTGGCCAGAGGGAAATGTGAAGGCATCCCCACTGCTGTTCAAGTGCTCTGGAACGTGGTCCCTGGGCACCAAGGCTTCAAAGAGAAGGTGCTGCTGGTGGATCCCCTCCCTGCTCTGCTTGTTACAGCCCTGGGGGAGCCCTTTTCTTTCAAGCCTCTTTCTCTCCTAGGTGAAATCCAAGTGGAGAGCTGTGCCTGAACATCCCTGACAGCAGCAGCCAAGCAAGCAGCCAGGCAAGCAGAGCAGCTCTCAGAGCTGGAGGAGCTCAGGGCTCAGGGAGATGGCTCTGCACCACCTCGAGGCTCTGCACACACAGCCCCTCAGAAGCCATTTGGACTCCCAGGCTTGCCAGAGGCTTTCCTGACAGGGAAGATGTTGGGCCTCCAGTCTGAACTGTCTCAGGTGGCCTCCAGAGCTAGGCCTGTCTTAAGGCTGCTGCTTATTAGGACAAGGCTTGGCAGACAGACCTGGCTGTGCCTGGGAACACAAGGAGCAACCAGGCCCTGAGCAGCATGGGCTAGCAGGAGGTGTCCCTGGCTATGGCAGGGCTGTTGGAACTGCATCGTCTTGGAGGTTCCTTCCAACCCAAACCATTCTGCGCTCATCCAGTCCAACCATCAAACCATGTCCCCAAGCGCCACAGACACTGCTTGAGCCCTCTGGGGGTGGGCACTCCACCACCTCCCTGGGCAGCCTGTGCCAACCCCTGGCCCCTCCTGCAGCAAAGCGATTGTCCTCGTGCCCAGCCTGACCCTCCCCTGGCTGATCCAGTGCCAAAAGCTACCAGAGTATAAGCTGGGCAGCAGCTGAGCACCTCCTGGAGCCCCCCAGGCTCCACCACGCACGGCAAGCCCTGACCAGAGAGCTGGTGCTCAGAGCTGCCTGCATGTCCCTGCACTTTCAAGGTCAGAGTGGATGTGGGGCAGCCTGCTCTGCTGCAGGGGTCCCTGCTACCTGCAGGGCAGTGCACAGGATGACCTGAGGCTCTCTTCCAGCCAGTGCAAGCCGTGAGCCTGTGCAAGCACAGCAGCTTGGGCTGGCTCCTCCTGGGCTTCTGACTTAGTGCAGAAGAAAGAGAATCTCCTTGATGCTGAGGACTCTGCCAGCTGTCACCTGCCTTTTGCTCCAGGGCTACAACAGCCCAGAGGCTGAGAGCTTCAGTCCTGCTGTGACAGCAGACACTGCCAGCCCTTCATGGTCTCGTTTTTGGCCCACACTTGAGGTCTGGAGCTGCTCAGGGCCCCAACCACCTCCCTGGGCAGCCTGCGCCAGGCTCTCCCCACCCTCACTGTGCAGAGCTTCCTCCTGCTGCCCAACCTACCTCTGCCTGCTCCAGTTCCAAACCACTGCCTCTCGCTGTCCCATCCCCACAGGCCCTTCTGAGCAGGGACATGGGCTTGCTCCTGCAGATGCCCTCTATGGGCTGCAACTCCCTGTTGGGCATTTGAGGGGCACCTCTCCTGCCTGCTCCTCCTCTCAGGTGCCAGCTCTGCCTCCCTGCACCCCTAGGTGGGGCACAAGCTGTGGCAGTGCCCTTGGTGTGCCCAGGCAGAGCTTCTCCCAGCTAAGCAGCAGCCCCTGGCTGTGCCAGCCTGGCCTGAGCTGTAGAGAGTGGGTCAGGGAGCAGAGCCTGACCTGGGGAGCCCCAGCCCTGAGCAGGAAGGGGCTCAGCTCCATTCATCTCACCCCAGGTGGTATTTTGGGGAGCCCCTGGCACCACAGACCCCACAGAGGAGGGACTGCCTGCCCTGCGGGCCAGCTGGCACCCCACGGAGAGCAGCAACAGGAGCCAGAGCTCTCTGCGAGCGGGGGGGGGGGGAGACACGACACACACACGACTGAAGCTGAAGCCTGGGGGCAAGCGGCCGTGAGCTGGGGGCTCCGTGAGGCTCTGCAGGAGGGGGCAGCTGCAGGTACACACGGAGGAGCAGGTAAAGCAGCAGAGCAGAGCCCACACCGCCAGAGAGGCCAAGCTGCTCTTGGCTGTGCCCTGGCGCCCCCCCGGGGAGCCTGCAGCCGCGGCGCGGCGCCGCTCCCGGAGCACATCCCATCTCCATGGGAAACCAGCCCCGGCAGATGCAAACACCTTGCTGCTGCCCAGCTCTCCCAAACTCGTTCTGACTGCCTGCAAGGTCCCTTCCCCCACACCGAGGTCCTTAAGGAGCACAAGCCCATGGAAGCCTTCCTCTTGTTGCCCCAGGCCCACTCACCCTGAGGAAGTCTCTGCTGGCTGGTCCTGCAGAGCAGAGCAGCTCAGGCTCCTCAGCAGCTGGGTGGCTCTCTGCCACCTCTCCTGATTCCTCAGATGGACACTTGCCTACATTCCTTTAACGCTACCAGCCCAAGCTTGAGGCTCTGCCATAAACCACAGCATGGCTCAGGTGGGAAGGGACCTCCAAGCTCATCTGCTCCAGCCCCCTGCCACGGGCAGGGACACCTCCACCAGCACAGCTTGTTCCAAGCCTCATCCAGCCTGGCCTGGAACACCTCCACGGAGGGGGCATCCACAGCCCCCCTGGGCAGCCTGTGCCAGGCTCTCACCACCCTCCCTGCCAAGAATTCCTTTCTCCTCTCCAGCCTCATCTCCCCTCTCCCAGCTCAAAGCCATTGTCCCCCGTCCTGGCACTGCCAGCTCCTGTCCAAAGCCCCTCCCCAGCTCGCCTGCAGACTGTTACAGAGCCTTTGTCCCTGCCTGCAGCATCCTTGGCTGACCCTTTTGCCCCAGCTGAGCACTCCTGCCTGGTGACCATTCTGGTGGCTTTTCTCTGTGTTGCTCCTGACCTTTCTCTGAGGTAACACAGGAGGGAGCAGGGCTCCAGCCTGGCACTCTCCCAGCAGAAGGGCAGCCCACTGGCAGCCTATTTCTGGGCTTTCCCTGCTGGCTTTTTAATGGGAAATGTGTTCCTGGAGCCATCGCACGCTGAGCTCAGCCTGGTGGGAACTGCATCTCCTTATCAGAGGCACCAGGTCCAGGGCAGGGGTGGTGATGGACAAATGGAGTGGGAGAGCTGTGTGAAAGAACTGTTAGATGTCACAGCGAGTCCTCCCTGGGGGAAATCAGCCTCATAAAACACAGACAAGTCTTTGGCTCCACTTGGGAAGCTGACAAAACACTCACCCTGCCTGCTCTGGCAGAGGTCTCCTCCCCAGCACTGCCACACATGAGTAGCTCTCAGAAAGTTTCTCTTTCACCAGTGCTCCACACAAGCACCTGCAGAGCAGGCTCTGTGCTGTGACACCTCCCTGGTGACCCCTGAGGTCCCTTCCACCCGCAGCAGGCAGCGATGCTGTGCTAGGGTCCGTGAAGCTTTTGCAAGGCCAGGCTGGATGAGGCCTTTAGCAACCTGATCTAGTGGGAGGTGTCACAGCCCACGGCAGGGGATTGGACCTGGGTCATCTCCAAGGTCCCTTCCAGCCCAGCACATTCACTGATTTTATGGTTCTGTGAAACTGAGAATAACCTTCCTGCAGGAGAGCAGCCACAGAGGGCACCTCAGCAATGCTCAGACAGAGCTGAAGCACCTGCGGGGGACAACAGGCTGGGGCCAGGCTCTGCTCACTGGTGCCCAGGGACAGGGCAAGGGGCACACAGTGGAAGCCAGGAGGTGCCAGCTGAAGAGCAGTAGAAAGCTGTTTGCTGTGAGGGTGCTGGAGGGCTGGAGCAGGCTGCCCAGAGAGGTTGTGCAGTCTGCTTGTGTGGAGAGCTTCCAGCCCCAGCTGGGCACTGTGCTGCTGGGCAGGCTGCTGTGGGTGCCCTGCTGGAGCAGGGCTGGGCTGGGGCTCCAGAGGTCCCTGCCCATGCTCCCGTGCTGGGACTGGGGGTTCTGTCACAGCCTGTGCACCTCACTGTCTATGGCAAACCTCCCCTGTCCCAGTCGCTTGCAGCAGATGTGGAGGAGCCCCACAGAACAAGCAGGGTTTGGCCCTGGCAGGCCCCACCCGGGTGGGCAGGCTGGGACTGCCCCAGCCCCCTGAACTTTGCTTCCCCCCATGCCCATGGCTGCCCCTGGCCGTGTGTGCAGCATCTCCCCTGGCAGGTGGCTCTCAGTAAAGCCTCCTCCTGCTCACCCACCAGGGCAATGAGCCCCAAATGGTGACCATCTCCTAGCAGAGACCTGCATGTAATTAGCATGCAATTAGCACCAGCAGAGCCTCCAGGAGGGGCAGGGCTGGGGCTGCAGTCTGGGATTAATTGAGAGGAACGGTGTAAAGCAGGCAGCAGGGCACGGGGCACAGCTGTGCACAGCAGGCCACAGCCACCAGGGACCCCGGGTGTGATGGCAACAGCATAAGGTCCCTGTCCCCCTCTGGAGAGCAGCAGACCAAAGGTCACAGCTCCGGTAATGAAACAGCTCGGGGGGGAGATGCTCCACAAGGCTGCCCGAGGTGTCAGAGCAGCCGCGGGGAGAGGAGAGTGCCACAGCCCCCAGGCGGGCAGCGGTGGGGCAGGGCTGTGACACTCAGAGGGGACGGCAGGGGTGGAGCTGGCCAGGGTGGCCCTGAGGGGTGTAGGCTGGGTCGGGGATAAGGAGATAGGATCAAAGAATACCCAAGTCCCAGCGTGGTGGGAGTCCAGTTTGTGTCCCTTGTCCTATCCCTGGGCACCAGCACACAGAGCCTGGCACTTTCATCTTGCCCCCAGCCCTCAGCTATTAGAGCCATTGCTCAGATCCCCTCTCAGCCTCCTTTTCTCCAGCCCGCACAGCCCCAGGGCTCTCAGCCTCTCTTCCCAGCAGAGCTGTTCCAGTCCCTTCAGCATCCTCACAGCCTCTGCTGGGCTCTCTGCAGCAGGTCTCTGCCTGTATTGCACTGGGGAGCCCCACAGTGGGCACAGCATTGCAGGTGTGGTGTAAGCAGGGCAGAGCAGAGGGCAGCAGAAGCTCCCCAGAGCTGCTGGATGCAGCTCAGGACACCCTTGGCCCTCCTGGCCCCAAGGGCACTTTGCTGCCCGTGCAGAACTTACTGCCCAGCAGCACTCCAAGGCCTTTCTCCATGGAGCTGCTTTCCAGCAGGACCACCCCTGGGCTGTGCTGGTGCCTGGGATTGCTCCTGCCCAGCTGCAGGACTCTGCACTTGTCCTGGTTGAACTCCATGAGGTTGCTCTCCTCCTGCTCTGGGCAGGTCTCCTTGGGTGGCAGCAGAGCCTGGCCACCCTTCCCAGCCTGGTACCATCAGTCAGCCCTCTGAGGCTCCACTCTGTCCCCTCATCCAGGTCACTGATGAAGACATTGGACAAAACTGGACCCAGGCCTGACCCTGCTGGCCACAGCTGGGCTCTGCTGCTGCTGAGGAGAAGCTGGCCCAGAGGTGCTGCAGGCAGGGCAGGGCCCAGTGCCCTGCAGCCTCCTGGCTCTCCGGTGGGTGTTCTCACAGCCCTCCCCAGAACAAGCACCAGAGAGGTGTCTGCTGGGAGCAGGAGGGACAGACCTTTGCCTCCAAAATGCTGGACCTTCCTGGACTACCTCCCTGTAGTAGTCCTTCCTTTAGAGCAGTACCTTCCCTGCTCTAAACATCACCTTCACCATGTCCAGGAGCGCCGCTCTGGGCACTCTGTGCCGAAGCCACTCCCGGACTCCAGGCAGGTGCTCTGCAGCTGCCCAAAGCACACGATTGGACTTTCCCGGTTGCCTTTTCTTCTTTGCCCAGCACCTTGTGCGTCACTCGCTCAGGCTGCTATTCCTGATCCCCCCAGGAGGTGCAGAAGCAGTGGCACCAGGAGAGCTGCCAATGGACGCATTTAGCACTGCTCAAAAATAGCCATTTCCTTCTCAGGCTCCTCTTTATCTGCTATGCAGGCTGAAAAAGGAACCCGGGCTGGGAAAACAGGGAACAGGGGGACAGAGACACCCTCCTCGTGCAGCCAGTGTGGGATGCTGACACACTGCCTGCGTGGGGAAGGCTTCAGGCAGAGCAGACACAGCAGCGCCGAGCCCTGGGAGCACATCCACCTGCATGGGTAGCACCTCAGAGGGGTCCTTTACTGGCCAGAGTGTGACAGCAGAGGACATAGGGAGCCACAGCACCCCAGAAAGGCTCAGGCTGCGAGGGACCTCAGAGCTCCAGCTCCAACCTCTTCCATACCCAGGGACAGCTCTCAGCTACACTCAGCTGCTCCAGGCCTCATCCAGCCTGGCCTCAAACACAGGCAGGAGGCAGCCACAGCCTCCTGGGCAGCCTGTGCCAGGCTCTCACCACCCTCACACTCAACAGCTTCTTCCTCAGCTCCACTTTCAGCCTGCTCTGCCTCAGCTCCAAACCCTTCCCTTTGGCCTGGCTCAGGCCCCCTCAGCACAAGTCCCTCTGCAGCCTTCCTGCAGGCTCCCTTCAGGCCCTGGCAGCAGCTCTGAGGTGCCCCTGGAGCCTTCTCCTCTGCAGGCTGCACCCCCCCAGCCCCCTCAGCCTGTGCTCACAGCAGAGCTGCTCCAGCCCTGGGCTCAGCTTTGTGGCCTCCTCTGGCCTCTCTCCAGCAGCTCTGTGCCCTCCTCCTGCTGGGGACAGCAGAGCTGGGGGCAGGACTGGAGGTGAGGTCTGAGCAGAGCCAAGGGGCACAATGCCCTCTCCTGCCCTCTGCCCACCCTCCTCTGGCTGCAGCCAGCTCACAGCTGCCTGCTGGGCTGCAGGAGGGCACTGCTGGCTGCTGGGGAGCTGCTCAGCACCCAGCACCCCCAAGGCTCTTTCTTCAGGGCTGCTGCCAACCCACTCTGCCCCCAGCCTGGATTTGTGCCTGGGCCTGGCCTGGGCCAGCTGCAGGACCTTGCTCTGTGCCTTATTGCATCTCATGGCGTTGGCACTGGCCCATGCTAGTCAAGAAGAATCTGGAGTAAAACAAACCCTAGACATGTAAAGCCCAATCCACGAGCAGACTCTGAAATATCACCACTTAAATATAGCTCTGTGCTGCTGCCTGACTTGGGCTTCACACAGACGTGAACAGGATGAATCAGCCACGGCCTGGTTTGTGTCCTACACATGAAGTGGATGTCCAGAATGCTCCCCCTCCCACCCCTCCATAGCCAAAATCAGCTCCGTGGGTGACAAGCTGAAGCAGGAGCAGAATTTCCCCAGGTGGAAGGCCAGGCCATGGGCTGCAGGTGCTGACCCCAGGTGTGGGGCCAGCCAGGGCAGCTGCCCCTCGGCTGCTCTCAGCTGGATCTCAGCAGGCTCAGTGCAAAGGGAGAGGCTTGGTGAGAGGAGCTGCTCCTGCTCGGGCTCCTCTTTGGACTCCTGCTGGCCCTGCTCCTCTTCCTCCTCCCAAGGATGGTCTTCGGTGTGCTGTGGCTGCAGGACATGCCCTGGGGGGAGTTTGTCTCGATGTGCTTCATGTTGGCCTCAGCACGAGTGTGGATCCGTTTTCATTGCACCCCTCGGGTCTCCACTCCCTCTCCTCTGCTGGGCAGGGCTCGTCGGGTGCTGGGTGCTGGAGGCTAGCCCCGGGCAAAAGCTCACCACAGATGTGGAGCCCTGCAGTAAGAGTTGTGTCCTGAGCTGGCTCAGGCCAGAGCTCATCCAAGCAGCCCTTCTGCTCTCAGCAGCCAAGCCAGGGCTCGCCAGCACTGGGGGACAGCAGGGGTGCAACTGCTTTCTGGCAGGGAGCCCCAGATCTGGGCCAAACAAAGCTGCATGGCTCTGGCTCCAAAGCAAGCAGGTCTCACTGGCGGCTCCCCTTGCTTGTCCAGAGCCTCTCCTTGGAGAAGTTGGGTTCCTTGTCATGGCTTGGGTCTTTCCATGCCCTGAGCCGTGGCTGCCTTCGGCCCCTGGGAGAGCTGCTTTGGAACCAGGTCGACACTGAAGCTGTTTGGCAAAAGCCCCTCCCTGCCCCTTCCTTCCAGGAGGCTGTGTTGGCCTCCTCCCTTGAAGGTTTTCAAGGCCAGGCTGGATGAGGCCCTGAGCCTGGCTGAGAGGTGTCCCTGCCCATGGTGAGGAGGTTGGAGGAGATGACCTCCGAGGTCCCTTCCGAGCCGAGCCTTTGTGTGCTGGGCAGTGCCCGTGGCACGCTGTGGAGTGCCGCTCCGGACCGGCAGGCTGGGTCTGCAGAGGCAGCGCTGCTCCTCACCTCGTGGGAGTGATTTGACAATTTATCTTCCCTAATTGGGCTTCAGTTCAGGTCGAGGGATTCAGCCTGGCCTGCTGCCCACCCTGATCAGAGCAGCCAACAAATTACCATCAAGAGATGACTGCTCAGGCTCCAGCTCGGCTGCCGTGGAGGTCACATCCCATTGCTTGGGACGGAGCTTTAATTTCTCATCATCTCGCTCTACAAAAGCCTGCTGTGAGGAGAAGGCTGGGGCTGTCACAGGAGCTTTCAACAGAGACATCCAGGCAGGCTCTGCTGGCTTTGGGGCATGACTTGGATGCTCCTCCACTCCTCCCAGAGTCTCACAGCAAACCACAGAAGGGAAACTACCTTTGCTCTGCCACTTCACCTACTGGGGGATGCTCAGCACCTGCGAGCAGTCCATTCATGGAATCTCAGAATGCCTTGGAGCAGACCTAAAACATCCATCTCCAACCCCCTGACATGGACACGGACCCCCTCCCACTGGCACAAGCTGCTCAAGGCCTCATCCAGCCTGGCCTGGAACACCTCCAGGGAGGGGGCAGCCACAGCCTCCCTGGGCAGTCTGGGCCAGTGTCTCCCCATCCTCACTGCCAAGAATTCCTTTCTGCACAGCCCTTGTAGATGGAGCTGTTGGAGAAGCTCCTTGTCTGTCAGAGCAGGTGTGGAGGTTGGGTGCCACCACTGCACCTCCAGACACCCAAGGAGCAGGGCCAAGTGCTGAATGGCAGCAGTGGCCCAGAGTGCATCTGCAGGGACAGTTCCCATGAGCTGCTCATGGTCTGGCTCACACCAGAGCAGCTGGGGTGGCTTCACAGGAGCTGAGCTGTGTCTTTCAGGCACATCCAGGAGACTGCTGCTGCTTAAAAAGCCTCCAAAGCCTGGTTTTGGAAGGGTCAAAGTGGGGAGCTGCCACCTGCGGGAGGGAGCAGTGCGAGCAGGACCTTCTGCAGGTCGTGGAGACTGCTTGCAGTAAGGTCTGCCCAGCAGGAGTTGCCGGTCCAAGTGCTTCCTGAATGAAGGGCAGCTCCCCGTGCCCAGCCAGTGCCCATCGCTTTGCCTCAGCTCTTCCGTGCTCTTCAGATGCTGCCCAGCATGCTGCCCCTTTCGTGCCAGGCTTTGCTCTTCTGACGCTGCCCCTTTCATGCCAGGCTTTGCTCTTCTGACACTGCCCCTTTTGTGCCAGGCTTCTAAGGGCAGCTTGAACTTTCGTATCTGAAGCCCAGGCTGGCATCGGTGTGAATGGAGGTCCAGAATCATTTGTTTCTTGTTGCTTTCATTGAGTTGCAGGAGATTTATGACCTTGGGGGTGGTTTTTCAAGTGATAAAGCTGTAGCCATAAAAGGGTAAAGAGCTCAAAATGCCAAAGCAGCTTTCTGCAGCCATCAGTCAGAGGGAACCTACAGCAAACTCGATTTGTTAGGGTGCAGGATGACAAAAGAGCTTCAGTGCACGGCAGCAGTCCTGAGCCCAGCTAATGGATGCAGCAATTGCTCTGCTTGCCAAGGCAGCAGGCACTGAGTCCAAAGGGGCACGGAAGCTGCAGAGCATGGGTGCTCTAGGGAGAGAACAGCCAGCTCCACAGATCGCTACCATCCAGTGCAGAGGTGACCTCTGAAAGGTCATCTAGGAGAAGCCTGACAAGATACAAGAGAGTCCAGGTCTCAAAGCAGGACACTTCCACAGCTTTTAAGCCCTGGGCAACATCTCAAATGTGGGTTGGGTTTTTTAATGCCTTTTAAGTGTTCTCCTTTGTCTTTGCTGCTGAGGTGGTAGCTGCTTGGCCAAAGCAGTGTCCTCAGAAGAGCGTAGTAACTGGCTGCAGCAGGACCTGGTGCTGGGGCAGCTCCACCAGTAATGGGCTGTGCCCGAGCAAGGGACCAGCCCAACACTCCCCCAGCCCCAGGGCTTGAAAGGCTCCTGGCAGAGCAGGCAGCAGCAATAAGAATGCCACAACAGACTTCTCTGCTCCCATGGAACGAGTGGACTTGGCCTCAAGCTGCCCCAGGAGAGATTTATGTTGGACGCAAGGAACAACTTCTTCCCCAAAAGACTTGCCAAGGCCTGGCCCAGGCTGCCCAGGGCTGGGATGTGTTTTGTTGTGGAGTGAACCTCTGTCCTGGTCCAAGGGGACCTAGGCAGGAGGTGGCAGTGCCCCAGCAGACCTCCTGAGGTTGATGAGGGCAAACTCAGCTGTGCAGGAACGAGGAGCCCCTGGTGATGGGACAGGCTGTGCCCAGGGAGCTGCTTTGTGGCCAAGGGCTCTGGTGTTTGAGGGGCTCAGGGGTGGGACAGGAGCCAGCAGTGTCCTGCAGCAGTATGGCAGCCCATTACACCCTCCTGGACTTCGTTGGTAGCATCTCAATCAGCAGGCCAAAGGGGGGAAATTTGACCAAACCTCATTCCAGCTGTAGGCAGCCTAAAGAGCTGAGGGGAAGAGAAAGGGATGGAAGTCCATCAAGGCAAGTGCATTTGGAAAGGTCACTCTCCAGCTCTGGACTGTGTCCATCTGAGCTGCTGCCTGAAAAGCTGCTGCCTGCCTCGCAGCATCTGCTCCAGAACGAGCTGGAGCCAGGCCCAGGCTGCCCAAGCAGCAGCAGCAAGGAGGCTGCTGCTGGGTCTGAGGGAAAGGTTCGGTTCCCAGAGGAGCAGGCTGGAGGGCTGGCAGGTGTCAGGGGTAATAAAAGCTGGGCTCTGGCAGGCCCACAGCCAGGACTTGTGTCAGAGCAGTAGCGCTGCTGTTGGGAAGCTTGGGCTGCCTGCAGCTTTCCCGACGTGTCCCCACCACAGAAGCCCTAAGCTGGCACTTCAGGTGGCAGTGTAGTTAGCCTGGACCTCAGCCCGGCCGTGGCAGCAATGGTAGGCTGGGAGGAGGCAGAGCTGCAGCAGGAGAGGTTTGCAGCTGCCAACAGAAGCTGAGGTGGTTCTGTAAAAGCTGTGGGAGATGTGAGGGAGGAGGAGGGGCCCAGCCACACTGCCCTGCGTCCGGGTGACATCAGGTGTCTCAGCATGCGCTGCTCCACTGGCTCCAACGGGAGCCTTAACCCCACCGTGTGCCAGCCGCGGGGTGGGTGGGCAGGGCATGAGGAAGAGCCACAGGAAGCCGCAACCTGACCCTGCTGCTCTGAGCTGAGCCCCGAGATCAGGATCATGACCACCAAGGCCATGTCTCATGCAAAGGTTTAAGCTGAAGCAGACTTTGTAGTAAGACTCCATGGTGGACACTGACCACTTCAGACAGGGGTGACTGAGAGCTGAGTGAAGGCCATAGCTGCCCTGCCTGCCCACTGCAGCTCTCCTGGAGGCAGGGCAAGCTCTCAGCTGGCTGCCCTTGGCAGCACCCAGCCCTGGCTTGCTCCCAGCTGGTGGATGAATTTGCTTTCTCCAGCTCTCAGGGAGGTGGTGCAATGTTGATGCTGTTCCAACCAAATGCTGGCAAGCAGCTGGCCCAGCTCCTCCGCAGCAATGCCCAGAGGCTGCCCGAGATCCAGGACACCCTTCCCTTTGGCAGAGCACCTCCTGCTCCTGTGGAACAAATTGTAGGTGCCACAAGATGATGAAATCCTTCCTGAGCCTCTCGTTCCCAGTCCATCCTTGCCTCCTGCCTCCTGCTTCCTGCTCCCTGGCTGGTGGCCAGCAGGAGGCTGCAGGAGGCTGTGCAGTGCTGTGCCAGCTGGAGTCACCAGGTCCACAGCTCCCCTGTGCTGCCAGCATGACACAGCAGCTCTGGGAGGCTGCTGAGGCTGGCCTTGAATCTGACAGCAAAAGAGGAGAGGACCTCACCGGAGGGTTTTGGGTGGTCTGCAGGTCAAACTGGCCACCGACACACATCACCACTTTGACCAGAAGGGGACTGCTGAGGCCCACAGCACTTTAGATGAAGATCTTATTTCCAGCTGTGAAAGCAGCTCCTGGTGGCATGGCATCAGAAGAAGAGGTGACGAAGGATACCAGGGGGACTTGTCACAAGGGCCTGCAGTGATGGGATGAGAGCAGATGGGCTGGACCTGGAGGAGGGCAGACTGAGGCTGGAGAGGAGGGAGAAAGTCTTGAAAGTGAGGTGAGGAGACACTGCCACAGGCTGCCCAGGGAAGCTGTAGATGAGGCCTTGAGCAAGCTGTGCTGGTGGGAGGTGTTCCGGCCCATGGCAGAGTGATGGAGCTGGATGGTCTTGGAGGTCCCTTCCAACCCAAGCCATTCTGTGACCTAAATGGAGACCCTACCCAGCTGCCTGCCCTGGGACAGAGCCAGGTCTGAGCCAGCAGTCAGCCCCTTTGTGATCCAGCAGCTTCCATGCAGCCAGGGTGACTCAGAGTGGTGGATCCTGGCACTGCTGGGCAGTGATTCAGTGCAAGCATCACTGCAAGCAGGCAATTACTGAGTGAGGAGATCACCCACAGCACACAATTACTCAGGACAGGAATATCACAGGCTGCAGGCAAATATTGAGGCAGAGGTTTGACAGGGACAGCAATCAGTTGATAAACAACCTTAAGCGCAGCAGCAGTGAGCCCCTGGGCACAGCAGCAGTGAGCCCTTGGACAGCCTGCTCCAATCCTTGAACACTCCTTCCATGAAGAAACCCTTCCCAACATCCAGTCTAAAGCTACCCTGGCACCAGCTGACTGGAGGTGGTTCTCCCGTGCCAGGAATGGGCTTTACTCACATGGCCTTCAGCTGCTCCTCTGTCACACTTGTAGTCCTTTGCTCTCCACCTCCCTTTCTCAGGAGATTTCAGAACTTGCCTTTTTTTCCTCTCTGAAAGTGCTTTGGTCTCTAAGTTCCTGCTCCTGCTTTAGCCCCCAGGTGTCTGCAGTACTGTTTCCAAAGTCTCAATCCCTTTCTTTCTCATGCTGCACTTCCACATCTGCTCTTTCTGTCTGGGGGAAAACCTCCTGCTCGTGTTCCCTTCCAGCAGCAGGAGGCAGCTCTGGGCTGGGTGCTAGGTTGGACTGGATGATCTTGGAGGTCTCTTCCAGGTTGATTCTATTCTATTCTATTCTATTCTATTCCTTCAGCCCTGCTCCTGCCTGTGGAGGTGCTGGTTCCATTCAGCACAGTTTGGGTCTCTATGGGTCTGGATGCAGAGATAGGAACCAGATCTGGTACAAAAGACAGCAGGGCAGGAAAGCTGCTGGTGGGACCCCGTAGGGAGGAGCCACACTGGGCACAGTGCTGCTGCTGCAGGGCAGGGCACGGGCACCACGAGCAGGGCTCCCAGTTTATCTGCACCAAGTATTCAGCACAGGAGGCTTTGTAGAATCACAGAATGGGATAGGATGAAGGCACCTTCAGGATCATCCAGTTCCAGCCCCCTGCCCCCTAGGTGATCTTGAAGGTCCCTTGAAGGACCCAACCATGAAGCTATGAAGAGGAGAACAACTGAAGTCTTACTGCACCCTCTCATCGCCATGCTTCCAGCCCAGCTTTCCCAGACACTTGCTTCAACCCTACCACCAAAGCAGCTTCAGAGAGGTGTAATCAAGTTTTGAGTCTTATTTCTTCTTGTGTAGATGTGGATCAGGGCCAAAATTAATGCAAGTGAGAGAAAACCCTGAGCAAACCCAACGAGACAGCTTGAGGGAGGAAGCTCAGCCCTCCCCTCCTGCAGCCACAGTGCAGGCTCCAGCAGGTTCCTGCATCCAACACCATTTTTCGTCTTTGTCAAAGATTCTTCTTGGAGCTACTCATACTTCTTCTTGTCTGGGATCTTCATTGAGCCAACTTGTCACAGGGCTTCAGTCACAACTCAATCGACTTCACTGCTTTGAAGCTGGAATCAATCCTCAAAATTGTCTTCAGAAGCTGCTTGCACACTGAGTTGGGCTTTTTCCTATCTTCTGGCTGTGAAGAGGAAAGGATTTGCTGGGAAACTTCACTCGTGCTGGTGCCAAGGGAAGCAGGAGCCTGGCTGTGAGTCTATAGAATCCCTCCCACCCCATCGGATGGGCACTTGTGGGGTTGGGATCTGACCCCTGGTTCACACCTGCCCAGTCCATGTCTTTTGATTGTTCCCTTTGCCACTGGGATGAAATCCTGGACCTTTGGGAGCCTGGCATGGTGGCAATGCAGTGTGGTGGTGCAGTCTCACCTTGCTCCTCAGGGTTGGTTCACAGGAAGTCTCTCAGGCCAGAGGAGGATGCCTTGTCCTGTGCTGTGAGCAACGTTGCTCCTCAGCTGCTCCCAAACCAGATCTGACCTCACCCAGGAGGCTCAGCTGGTGGGCAGGGGGAGCTGCTTTTCCCAGCTGAAGCTTTTACTGCCAGGCTGATGACATTGGCACCCATTCGTACCCCTCACTGTCCCACAGTGGGCACTGCAATGCTGGGCAAGTTGCTGAAGCAAGGGTTTGGGCTGGTTGGGCTCCAGAGGTGCCTTCCCATCCCACCAGGCTGTGTGTGATGTTTTGAGGGTAATGTTTAAAACCTGGGGTGCTCTGCAGCATTCTCCTTGGGGTCACCCTCTCCCTTTGTGTTGGCTTCCTTGGAGAGGGAGGTCTGGCAGGGACGAGGCTCACATTCCTGCCTCTCAACCCAGTTGGCCTTCTGCAGGCATGGCCATTGGGAACTGGGTTGTCATAGCTGGGGGCATGGATGGGATGTGCAGGGCTGGGCAGGAAGCCGATAAGCGAGGCTGCCTGTGGCACAGGAACACCTTCTGTGATCCATCTTCATTGCAGTGGGCAGGAACTGCTCTCACCTCTACTCCCTGGTGCACAGCTTGGTCCTGTGTCGCGGCACAGACAGCTCTGAGTGGATACTGGATCCACCTAGATCCTGACCAGACCAGGGAAGGGGCAGAACCCTGGCAGGTGTGTCTGTGACCACCCAAGGAGCAAGGGAAGTGACCCAGCCTTCAAACCTGGGCTGATTCCAGCCCCAGCTCTGCCCCAGGCTCTGCAGCGCTCTGCTGGGTGCCATTGGTGCTGCTGAGCTCTGCAGAAAGGAACTGCTCAAGCCTCAGCCCTCCGCTGGGTTGTTGTAGGGTCCCAATGGTTTGGACTGGAGGCGACCTGAAAGATCACCTAGTTCCTAAAGATTCCAACCCCACTGCCATGGGCAGGAGCACCAGAGCAGCTTGCTCAAGGTGGTTTTGAACACTTCCAGGCTTGGAGTCTCTTCTGGGCAGCCCGTTCCAGTGCCTCACCACCCTCATAGAGAACAGTTGCTTCCCAATGTCTCATTTCAGTCCAGATTCTTCCAGTCTGAAGCCATCACCCCTCAACCTGTCACTGCACACCTTTGTCCAAAGTCCCTCCCCAGCTCTCCTGTAGCCCCTTCAGGTACCGGAAAGCTGCTCTAAGGTGTCCCTAGAGCCTTCTCTTCTCCGGGCTGATCAGCCACAATTCCCTCAGCTTGCCCTCAGAGCAGAGGTGCTCCAGTTCCCTGAGTCCTCAAACTCCCCAGTTCTAAAGACAAAATCAGCGAAGCTCTGGAACTGTTGAACTTCAGCAGAGGTTCTGCAGGGTCCATTGCCCAGGCTGGGCTGTAAGTCGCTGGTCACTGCAGGCAGCACTGGCACAGGCTGGCTGGGGAGATGGCAGAGTCTCCATCCCTGGAGGTGTTCAGGGAACGTGTAGCCATGGCATGTGGGGACATGGTTTGGTGGCCATGTTGGGGTTGGGTTGCTGGTTGGACTGGATGATCTTGGAGCTGTTTTCCAGCCCAAAGCATTTTGTGATTCTCTGGAGATCACTGCCAGGGAAGCACTGAGCTGAGCGCTGTGTGTTGGTGGAGAAGGAGGTTTTGTTCTTCTTTCACTTTGTTTAATTTCTGCACAAAGTCCTGGTGGAGAAATGTCCTGCGGTGAGCTGATCTTGCTGCAAATGATGATTTCAAACCCTCTCAGGCTCATTTCCAGGCTGGGGAGGTGTGAGCAGGCTCCCAGTCAGACAGGCATTAGCAGCTCTCACAATTAGCCCTGCACGGAGCACGCTCGTTAGGCAGAACAGGAGATGAGCTGTGGGGAAATAAATTGGCTGCTGCAGCTCCATCTCCATTGCTGCCAGCCTGGGCCTTCATCACAGCTAATAAATAGCTCTGCTTACTCCAAGCATTTGCATCTAATCAAGCTTCATGTTCAGGGATCAAAGCTGCCCTCTTGTTTGCTTCTCTAACAGCTTTAGTGCTCTACTCCGCCTCTGGCACAGAGCTGCAGAGATCCTCACCTGCTTGTCTCAGCCCATGACACCAAGGAGCTTCGAGGCTCTCCATGTGAGGACCCTTGTGATGTCCCCAGGACAGACTTCCAGCACTTTCTGTCAGAGGGACTTGTGCTGATGGGGTCTGAGCCAGGCCAAGGGGGAATGGTTTGGAGCTGAGGCAGAGCAGGCTGAGAGTGGAGCTGAGGAAGAAGTTGTTGAGTGTGAGGGTGGTGAGAGCCTGGCACAGGCTGCCCAGGAAGGCTGTGGCTGCCTCCTGCCTGGGAGTGTTGGAGGCCAGGCTGGATGAGGCCTGGAGCAGCTGAGTCTGTCCTTGGGCACGGCAGGAGATTGGAGCAGAGAAGCTCTGAGGTCCCTTCCAGCCTGAGCCATTTTGTGGTGTCACACAGAGACATTTACCCATAACAACTCTGGAAAGCAGAGGTTTGAGCTAGATCTAAAAGAAATCACTGATGGTGTCCAAGAACCTCTCTTGGACTGGAACAAACTTCAGGAAGTTGGAATAAGAGAAGAAACTTCTCTGGTATGAAGGTGCTGGAGGGCTGGAGCAGGCTGCCCTGAGAAGTTGTGCAGTCTCCTTATGTGGAGAGCTTCCAGCCCCAGCTGGGCACTGTGCTGCTGGGCAAGCTGCTGTGGGTGCCCTGCTGCAGCACGGCTTGGGCTGGGTGAGCTCCAGAGCTCCCTTCCAGCCTCACCGTGGTATCCTCTGTATTGCCAGGGTGTTCTGGAGAGGGAAACCCAACACATGGTGAGTGAGCCACGGCCCTTGCTCCGTGTCAGAATCCCACAGCTGCCCATAGGGGTTGCTGCTCCTGAAGAGTCCCTTCCACCCGAAGTCGTCATAGCCCAGAAAATCTCTCCAGCAGGTGCCAGCTGGCTGCGGTCAGCCCTGGCTCTGCCCTCCCAGCCGCCCTGCCCTGCCGGGCGCTGCCGTACTCCCACCAGGTGGCGCCAATGGGTAGGCAATGCCTGGGCGCCGCAGCTGCGTGGACCTGCTCCTTGCCTTTCTGGATTGTTCTCAGGAGGGTCTTACGAGCCTCTTAGCCGTGGCCAATGTTTGCTCAGCCTTCTCCTCACCGTTTGTTGCAAAGAGCCTTTCACTTCATGCAGTGGGTTGGCTTGGAAGGGGCCTTGAAGAATGTCCAGCTCCAACCCTCTGCCATGCCCAGGGACACCTCTGAACTAGACTCAGCTGCTCCAGGCTACATCCAGCTTGGCCTTGAACTGCCCGGGCAGGAGGCAGCAACAGCCTCCTGGTGCTACCCACACGATGCCCTCACTACTTAATGAGTTTTCTGAGGGGTAGTCCAGGTTGCCCAGGCTGGATAAGCCTCTGCTGCTGCCAGGATGAGTTGCTCAGACCCTTGGCTGCACACCAGCAGGGTTTGGCTCTGCAAATGTTGCAGCTGCAAGTCACCACAGATGCTCCTCATCCTTCCCTGCTCTTCAGAGCCAGGCAGCCTGGGACCTTCCTGCCTTGCTGTCCACAGGATGAGCTGATTTGTTGGTCACTGAGTCAGGGTGGCTGCAGTTTGGGTTTTAGTGACTCACCTGGAGCTGGATTGCTTAGTAAGGTTCAGTGGGCCTGTGGAACATTTGAGGGGAGATGCTGTGCTCTGCGTGGGGGGGAAGCTCAGAGCCCTGGGTAAGGAGATGCTCCATCCTCTAAACACTGATCAGACACCTACGAATCCCCAGCAAAGGCTGAAGAACTCTATTGAGAAAAGAGCCAGTGGAAAAGGAAGGTTGCCCAGGCTGATGCCCAGCAAAGGGTGCTTGGTGGCCCTGGGTGTTATCTCTCCTTGGTGGAGCACTCAAGTGTCAGCTCCATCAAACTCACCACACAGGCAGCGAGTAACTGAAGGAGAGGCTGTCACCAGAATGAAAGATCCACCCAGCTGCTTCATCCATCTGCTGCTTAACCAGGCATGGAGAGCCCCTGCTGCAGGGTGAGTGACTGATGGGATGGGTTTGAGCATCTATCACTGTCCAGAGGACCTCAAATGAGCCCTGCCAGAACCAGCCAGGCAAAGTGTGGGGAGTGCATGGCAGGGCTGTAGAAGAGCAGGCACTAAGCTCCACAGAACGCCAGTGGGCATCAGCTCAGAAGGGACCCTCAGAGATCGTCTTGTCCAACCTGCCTGCAGACAGTAGGGACACCTCTAGGTAGAGCAGGCTGCCCAGGGCCACACCGAATCTGAGCTTGAATGTCTGCAGGGGTTGGACCTTGACCACAGCCCCGGGCAGCCTGTGCGAGCAGGTCCAAAGGAGGTCACGGAAATGAGCAGAGGCTGGAGAAGCTCTGCTGTGGGCACAGGCTGGAGAGCTGTGGCTGCTCAGCCTGCAGAGGAGAAGGCTGCAGGCAGAGCTCAGAGCTGCAGCTCAGCATCTGCAGGGCAGCTGCAGGCAGGCTGGGGAGGGACTGCTCAGAAAAGGCTGGGGGGACAGGCCCAGGGCAATGGTTTGGCAGTGGAGCAAGGCAGAGTTGGGCTGGAGCTGAGGAGGAAGCTGTGCAGAGTGAGGGTGGGGAGAGCCTGGCACAGGCTGCCCAGGGCTGTGCTTGAGGCCCCATCTCTGCAGCCACCCAAGCTCAGCCTTGCTGTGTGCCTGTGCAGCCTGCTCTGGCTGCAGCTGTCCCTGTGCCTGCAGGGGGTGCCCAGGGTGCCCTTTGTGGGTCACTTCCAGCCCAGTGCAAGCTGTGCCTCTGTATCAAGGAATGGTTTCAGAGCACTGCTGACCAGTCCCACCAGAGCCCAGCAGCTCTCACACAGCTCCTGCCTGCTTGGCTCAGTTCTGGGCAGTGTGGTTCTGCTCCAGGGAAGTGAGGCAGGATGAAGGCTCCTGGGAAGCCCTGGCTGATGCTGTCAGAAGGTGGAATTAATCAGGGAAGGACAATCTGAGAGATGCTTTTTCTCTTCCCCATTGGGTTCAGGCAGTCAGGAGAAAATTAAACAAAAGGGGGAAGAAGATGAATCAGACTCAGAATATGAATAGTGTGGGGAACAGGGAGCTGGGGATGAAGGACAGCATGATTCTCATTTTCGCAGCTCATCCTTCATGTTCCACCACCCATCACTGTCTGCTGCCACCGTGCCCAGATTAAACTCTGGTCCTCCATTTGTCTTCTGCTTCAGGGGAGCTCAGAACCAGGGACACTTGGGCCAGGCTCAAAGGGCTCTCAGAGCACACAAACCATCACTAGAGCCTCCCAGGAGAACCAGCCTGAAGGCAGCCAGGAACTCATGGCTGTGCTGGCACAGCGGGCAGGGAAGGACAGAGTCACAGAAGGGTGGGACTGGAGAGGATCCAGTCCAACCCTGTGCCAGAGCAGGGTCACGCACAAACGTGCCCAGGTGGGCTTGGACAATCTCCACAGATGCAGACTCCACCGCCTCTCTGGGCAGCCTGCCGCAGGGCTCTGCCACCCTCACAGTGAAGAAGCTCCTCTTCATGTCTAGGCAGAACTCCCTCTGATGGAGTTTGTGCCTGTTACCTCTTACCCTGTCACTGGGGACCACTGAGAAGAGTCTGGCCCCAGCTTCCTGCCACTCAAGCACTTCCATATGCTGTGACCTGGCCCTTGGGGCAAGGCTTAGTGGCCATGGGGGTGTGGGGGTGCTGGCTGGGCTGGACAATCTTAGAGGGCATTCCCAGCCCTAATGACTGCACAGGGAGAGAGGCACCCTGGGGCTGGCTCATGTGGTTTAGTGGCTGTGGCGGTGCTGGGCTGCTGCTTGGAGTCAGTGATCCTGGAGGGCTTCTTCCACCCAAAGAACTCCACAAGTCCATCGTTCTGTGAGAGGTTCCTGAGGCTGCAGCACTGCTCTGGGTGCCCTGGCAGCTGTGCCCAAGCACAAAGCCAAGGCTGCCTTCTGCTGCCTGTGACACACCCAAGGCTGGGAGCAGTCAGCAGCAGGCTCCTGGGCTCTGTGCCATGAGGGACGCCAGGAGTTGTTTTTTGTTCACCACGATCCCTTGGGTCTTGCCCACAGGACAGGAGACAGAACCTGAGCCAGGTCCCCTCCCTTATTTTCTGGGCCTTTGCCTTTAAGGAAGCTGCTCCGGGCCTGGATTCCAGCAGAGTGTGAATGAAATCACAAATCACTTGCAGAGGGCAGCAGGAGAGGACCTTGCAGAACTGAAGGCTGCATCATCACACCCCCGAGAAGAGCTGCCTGGGGACATACTCCACCTCATGCCACTCTGTCCAGGCCAAAACACTGCCCCACAGCAGGAGCTGGGAAGGGCTTTTTAAACAGGAATTGGGCTTGCTCCAGATTCTCAGCTCAGAGAGCGCCTTAGAAGCAGAGACTGGTTTGGGTTGGAAGAGACCTCTAAGATTGCCAGCTCCTACCTTCACCTAACACCACCACAGCCAGAAAACCTCATCCCCAGGGGTCATGGCATAAACTCAAGGAGTTGTTTCCGTTGGAAAAGCCCTCTAAGAGCATTGAGTCCAAACATCAATCCAACTACACCACAGCCAACCCAAAGGTGTTTCTCTCTTCATAGAATCATTAAGGTTGGAGAAGCCATCTGAGATCACCCAGTCCAACCATAACCCAGCCCTACCTGGGCCATCAAACCCTGTCCCCAGGCGCCACAGCCACTTCTTTCTTGAACACTTCCAGAGATGGGGACTCCATCAGCTCCCTGGGCAGCCTGTGCCAGTGCCTGACCCCCTTCAGGGGGTTGGTCAAGACAGCTTGTGAAGGTCCCTTCCAGCCCAATGCGATCTGTGAGTCTGAATGCGGCAGTGCCAGGCACTGGGAATGCACACCTGGCTGATGGGACAGCCGGAGGAGAGCCACCCCCTAGCAACGTGCTAAGGGCAAGAAGTGCTGCAGCAGAGGGGAGCGGCACAGAATGGACCCCAGAGCAAGGGTAAGTGCAAGCTGCTGGTGGTGTGCTGTGGCCCCCCAGGCGGTGGAGGCAGCGGAGCCGCCATGGACCCCTCGGGATGGGCGGGAGCTGCAATGAGCACGGCGCAGTGTTACCAGGAGATGGAATGTCCCGGGGAGCCATCGATCACGGGAAGGTGACCCTGTTAGAGGAGGCCCGGCAGAGGGAACTGCAGCAATTGGTTTGTGGAGGGAGCCGACAGGTATGCCACAGCCAGGATTAAGCGCTGGGTTATTAGTGGCCGTTCGCCAGGGTGTGCGCCCGGGCAGCAGCTCTGCTCTCCGTATCAGCAGCCAGGAAAGGGGGGATGGAGGTCAGGAGTTCAGCCAGCAGCCAGCCCTCTGCACCTGTGGCGCCAAGAACCTTCAGAGAGAGAAGACAAAGCTGAGATCTGTAAACCAGAGTGGGGCATGCACATGGGCAAGGGCAAAGCCCACAAGCAGGAGAGCAGGAATGGACTTGCCTGTGCTTTCCCAGGCCTCCAGGTGGGAAGGGTGGGCCTCATCTGGGCCACAGAGTGGCAAGCATTGGAAGTGATCTTTGGAGATCAGTGAGTCTGACTCTCCTGCCAAAGCAGGGTTGCCCAGGGCAGGTGGCACAGCTCTCTAAGGTGAGGGTGGGGAGACATTGGCGCAGGCTGCCCTGCCCAGGGAGGCTGTGGATGTCCCCTCCCTAGAGGTGATCAAGGCCAGGCTGGACGAGGTCTTGAGCAAGCTGTGCTGGTGGGAGGTGTCCTGCCCATGGCAGGGGCTTGGCACTGGATGGTCTTGAAGGTCCCTTCCAGCCCAACCAGTTCCACTACTCCGTGGTTAAAGTCAATCATCCTGGCACAAGAGCGCCTCAGATCCCCCATTAAAGGCAGAAAGGGGCATCTTCAGGGTGCTCCTAGGGTGCTAAGGCTGGAGGCTGTCTGCTGGTTCGCAGCAGGCAGGGTGCTGGCTGCAGGACTAATTAAAAGCAGGTAGTGTCTAAATGGACTGTCGAGTCCCCGCAGCGCTGGAAATTGCCTCCTTAGCAGTGTTATTTACTGACCAAGCAAGCCATGCCCTGCCTGGATCTCCACAACAGGTTGATTAGTCTGTCCTAATGGCCACTGCAGACAAACACTGCTATTTTGTTTCCCTGCTGCCTTTGGAAGGATGACCTAGAGATAGAAAAAAGTAGTAAAAATAAGGAAAAGGAAGCCAAAAGTGAAGGGAAAAAGCAGCCCCAACCCTGCAGCTCAGCAGGCTCCTGGCCAGGCTGCTGGGACTGCTGCCTGGTCAATAGCTGCCCTCCTGAGAGCTGCCATCAGTAAGCACTAAAGCAGTGGTGCAAGCTCGGGGTGAGAGGTGTCTCCTCCTGCAGCAAGTGGTGGTGGCTGAGGCAGTGCAGGCACAGCCCCTGTCTCTGCCGACTGGCAGCATTTCAGCCAAGTGTTCTGTCCTGCCAGCTCCCCTCCTGGTGATGCTGCTTTGTGGCTCGGGTGTCAGGGATGGGAGCTGGCTCCAATGTGAGGAGCAGCAACAAGCTTGTGAGGGGGCTGTCCAAGCAGAAGGACCTCTACATCCTCTTGCTGACAACCAGGACAAAGCCTCCTGCAGCTTTGTGGTGCCCTGCTCACCTTGGAGGGTGTGCAAGAGCCAACCCCCCAGGTGATGACTGTGGTGGAAGGCAGACATGGTTGTCTCCAGCCTGCTTTACAGCCTCGGCAGGACTCCCAGTGAGTGCAAAACCAGCACAGACAAGGAACCAACAGTGGAACAGGCTGCTCAGGGAGGTCGTGGATGCTCCTCCCTGGAGGTGCTCAAGGCCAGGCTGGATGACCTCCACTGCTCCAGCAGGAGGTGTCCCAGCCCAGGACAGGGGCCTGAAACTGGATAACTTTGAAGGTTCCTTCCAACACAACTCACTCTGTGGTTCCATGGAGTACAGCTGCTTGGCCCCTGTCGGTTTAGGGGCAGCTCCCACAGTGAGCTGTAGAGCAGGTGAGGAGCACACAACCTGCTCTGGGGAGCAGCTACCCTGCTGGGCTCCTGCCAGGAGCAGGAGGGCTGGCATCTGAGCTGCAGCCTGAGTTACGGCACCGGCAAGAAGGCAACAACAGGAGCCCAGGCCCTGAGAAACTGTCTCAAAATACCAGCTGGCACCAAGGGGCAGCCCAGCAGTGTTGTCTCCAGCTCCCATTATGTAACCTGTTTGTCACCAGGTTAGGCAGCAGCCATCTGGGCTAGGCAGGGGGGACACTGCCTCACTGAATCACTGAAATCACCTAGTTTGGATGTTTGCACAAAGCCCTGCAGCCTGGAAGGGGCCTTCTCCTGGTCCCAGAAAGCTTGAGAGGAGTTCTAAAGATAGCCTAACATTTGCTTTTGTCTTTGCAGCTGACAGGCTCTGGGATCTGCAGTCAGTGACAGTGAGAGGGGAGTTATCCACCCAAACCCCTCCTGCTGCTCTCCTCTTGATGTTCACATCTCGTGGGGATGACAATGCAGCAAAAAGCTGGAGGACCCCACTGCCTTCTGTGGTGCTGAAAAATGCTGACAGCAAGGGGCTGCCCCCAGGCCAGCCCAGGCAGCTGCAACTCCAGTGGAGTGAGCGCAGAGTCCTGCCCCTGCAGAGGAATAACCTCCTGCAGCAGTGCAGCTGAGGGGTGGCCTGCTGGGAAGCAGCTCCAAGGAGAAGGACAGGACACAACATTCCAGATGTGGCCTCAGCAGGGCAGAGCAGAGGGGCCGGAAAACAATTGAACAACTTCTTCCCAATATCTGAGTCTGCCCTCCTCTAGCTTGGATCCATTCCCTCCACTCCTATCACTACTTGACAGCCTAAAAAGCCCCTCCCCAGCTTTCTTGTAGCCCCCTTCAAATCCTGGAAGGCCATAAGTAAGTAGGCCTTCTGTGAGCCTCCTCTTCTCCAGACTGAGCAGCCCCAACTCTCTCAGCCTGTCCTCATAGCAGAGCAGCTCTAGCCCTCTTCTCATTCTCATTCCAGCACCGGACACAGTGCTCCAGCTGAGGCCTCACCAGAGTTGTGCCATCTGAAGGGTTCATCTGGAACAGTACAGCTGATGACAGAACAAAAGCAACAGAATGAAGCTTGTTGAAGAACAGCAACATTAAAACACCAAAGCAACCTGCAGAAAGGAAGCTGAGATGCAAACCCAAGTGTACCTAAGAGCACACAGGGACAATCACGAGCAGCAAATGGGCCTGGCATGAAGGAGCAGCACAGGAAAAGGGGACAGGCAGGGAACAGTGCAAGAGCCACTCGAGGAGCTGAGATGGGTCACAGCTGCTGCCAGTGGGCAAAGCCTTCAGCCTTCCCAAGGGGTTTTTTTGGGGCCCCACTCAGGAGCACAGGGAGCACAGCACAGCTGCTGCTGGGAAGCAGGAAGGCTGTTACCTGGGAGTGAAAGAGCACATCCAAACCTTGCCTTGGAAGCCTTTTCAGTGGCCTGTGAAGGCAGAACAAAGTCTTCCTGGTGGGTCTGGAGTTCAGGCACCGCTGCTGTTTGCTGCAGGCTTTTAAAGGCAAACACAGCAATAAGGGCAACAGGAAACAGCAGAGCTCCAGAGCCTCCTAGGCACTTTTGGGGGGCTCTGAAGCATTTCACTCAGCCCCTGCCGCCCTCCCAGGCCCCTCCACCTTCCCCAGGCAGNACCCTAACGTGGCCCTAGCAGCCGGGGGGCACACCAGGCCCCCCGGCCTTTGAAACCCTCCACCACACACCCGGTGCTCACCCGTGGGCACTCACCTGGGATGCCAGGCAGAGGATCCCTTGGCCCACAATGGGCCCAGCTTGGGGCTGGGGTCCCTCCTGCTGCACTTATAAGGGAGAGTGGGCAGGGAGGGCAAAGTGGCCACAGCTGGGGTAGGAGGAGACTCCAATAGAGCCCAGGTGCCTCATCCAGACTTTACTTGAACACCTCCAGGGAGGCCAACCCCACCACCTCACTGGGCAGCCCATTCCAGTGCCAATCACTCTCTCTTTCAAGGACTTCATCCTAACATCCAGCCTGGATCTACCACTTCTCTGGGCAACCTGCCACTGCCTCACCACTCTCACAGGAATAAATTTCTCGCTTTAAACTTTCCTCCCTGCACTGCCCCAGCAAGCTCTGCTCAATTCTGTCCCCATCCTTTTTTACAGGCTCTCTTTAAAGGCCACAATGAAGTCTCCCTGGAGCCTTCTCTTGTCCAGGAAGAGAAGGTTGGGGGGGACCTGCTGGAGAGCAGCTCCAAGGAGAAGGACTGGACACAACATTCCAGATGTGGCCTCAGCAAGGCAGAGCAGAGGGGCAGGAGAACCTCTCTGACCCGCTTGGCACAGCCCTTCTCACTCAGCCCAGGATGCCCTTGGCCTTCTTGGGCAGCAGGGCACATTGCTGGCTCATGTCCACCCTGTTACCCACCAGGACCCTCAGGACCCTTTCCCCAGAGCTGCTCTCCAGCAGGTCATCCCCCAGCCTCTCGTGGCCCATGGGGCTGTTCTTCCCCAGATGCCTTGGGCCTGTTGGATTTCATTCCGCTGCTCCCCACCCAGCCCTGCAGCCCATCCAGGCTGAAGGGCAGCAGAGCTTGAGGGGGTGTCAGGCACTCCTTTGAGGAGCAGTTGGACAGGCTCTGAGATCAAAGCCCTGCTGAAGACAAGGGCAGTGTCTCTCCTCATTTGGCAGGCGATGGATCAAGCCTCTTGCATTGTCAAAGCTGCCGAGATGCTTGCCTTGGCACAGAAGTGTTTGAAAACATGTTAGAAGCAGTCAATAAACAACTCCCTGGAAGTGCAGTAAATAAAAGCTGGCTGGTGAGAGCCCGTGGTGGAATTCCAGCAGCTCAACTCGATGAGAGCAGCAGAGTCAAGAATAACTCTGCAGTGACAAGTGGAGCTGGAGCAGCAGAGGGGATCGTAGCTCTTCTCCAGCTCAGCGGGATGAAGATCACCAGGGAGCTCCACCATGGCCACTTGGGGTTCCTGCCAGAAGTTCCCTCTAAATTGTTAAAGCTTCTCAAGGAACAGCTCCAGAGGGCGGCAGAGAAGGCGCAGACCTCAGCTCCTGGCAGCATGTGTGGCAGCAGCTGGCTGGCCTCGGCCCTGGGTTGTCCTCCCTTCAGTCACTGAAGAGCTCCTTTGCTTCCTGCATTGGCAATAGTGAGTGAGACTAACAGGAAAAGGAAGCATGGCCTCAAAACCACTCGTGCCAAAGGCTGCCCAGGCAGGCTGTGGATGTCCCCTCCCTGGAGGTGTTCCTAGACCAGGCTGGATGAGGCCTTGAGCAAGTTGGGCTGGTGGCAGGGGGTTGGCACTGGGTGATCCTGAAGGTCCCTGCCAACCCAACGCATCCTGTGGCTCCCTGAGGAAGCAGCCAGAGGGCTGCCAGGTAGCTCCAGCTGCTGCTGCTCTGAACATCCACCATCTGCAGAGGGTGAGCTGGACCCGGTGCTGACAGTGCTGCAGGGAAGCAGGCAATCCTCACACCACCTTCCTGGCCATCTGGCAGCAAGCAGGGGAAGTTCTGAGTGGGAAGCAGGGTCATGGACCTCTGAAACAAGCCCTCTCCCCCTGCTTTGAAGGGGACACCAAGCACAGAGAGCACGGGGAAGGGCTTCATGGTTGTTACAGCCCACCTTCCCCTCAGCTTTCCCCTCCAGCCCAAAGGAGCAGGACCTCTGCAGCAGGTGGAGGTAGTGTCCTCTGTCGGGGTGCTCTGACCCCCGCACCTCCAGGAAGGGAGGCATAGAGAGGCCTCCCTGGAGACAGGGAGAGGGTAGCATTCTTTGGTCAGGCTCAGCAGCACTGTAACCTGGTGCAAGCTATTTCTTATTTAGGGTAGAGTTTGTTTGCTGCAAATTAATCATCTGGCCCAGAGATATTTTTCTCTTAGGTGTGATCTGGCTGCTGTGAAAAGAGCTTTATGATCATTCTGCCTGAGCAGCAGAAACAGAGGAAGTGAAATACTGATCACTCTCAGTGTGCATTTCCATAGTGCTTCTTGGTCCACCTCTTCCTCCAGGATGTGGAGGGCTCACCAACTTAGATACCTTGTTGGGAAGCTCTTCATTGGGCACAACCCAGTGTTTGGGAGGGCCTTGGAAAGGGAACCAGGGACTGCTCACACCAACACAATGGCCCCTGCTGGGTACTATGAATACTTATAGAGTAAAAGATGCCTCTTGAACCAGGAAGAGCTTCTGGATTTCATGGGTGCACTGTATGAATGTCAGGGGCTGGAAGGGACCTCCAAAGCTCAGCCAGTCCAACCCCTGCCAGAGCAGCATCTCCTACCCCATATCACACAGGAACACAGCCAGGCAGGGGTTGACTATCTCCAGAGAGGGAGACTCCACAGCCCCCCTGGGCAGCCTGTGCCAGGGCTCTGGCAGCCTCACAGGTTAAAAATCCTCCTCCTGTTTCCATGGCACTTCCTCTGCCTCAGCTTCCCCCAGTGCCCCTCGTGCTGGCACTGGGCATCACCCAGCAGAGCCTGGCTGCAGCCTGCTGCCACTCACCTGCACACACTGAGAACCACTGCTGAAGTCCCCTCTCAGCTCCTCCTCTCCCAGCTCCCAGCCCCAGCTCCCTCAGGCTTTGCTCCTAACAGAGCTCTTCCATTCCCTCCAGCAGCTTTGTAGCTCTGGGCTGGACTCTTTCCAGCAGTTCTGTGTCCCTCTTGACCCAGGGGGCCCAGAACTGGGCACAGGACTCCAGCTGTGGCCTCAGCAGAGCAGAGCAGAGGGGCAGGAGAACCTCTCTCCACCTACTCACCACAGCCTTTCTAGTACACCCCAGAATGGCATCACACCTCCTGCCCACCAGAGCACATTGCTAGCTCATGCTCACCCACCAGCACCCTCAGAGACTTTTCAACCTGTCTGGATTCAGGGCTACTGCTTGATGAACAACTGGACACGAGGCAACAATGTGCACACACAACCCAGGAGGCAAACTGTGCACTGGCTAACAAGTTGAGGGAGGTAATTCTCTCCCTCCACCACCCAGACCTCACGAGGGCTACTGTGGCCATCTCTGTTGTCCTTAGTACAGGGAAGACATGGGATGCCACAAAGATGACCAGAGGGGTGGATTTTCTGTCCTCTGATGGAAGACTTAAGGCATTGATGTTGTTCATCCTGGAGAAGAGAAGGCTCCAGGGAGACTTCATTGTGGCCTTTAAAGAGAGCCTGTAAAAAAGGATGGGGACAGAATTGAGCAGAGCTTGCTGGGGCAGTGCAGGGAGGAAAGTTTAAAGCGAGAAATTTATTCCTGTGAGAGTGGTGAGGCAGTGGCAGGTTGCCCAGAAGAATGGGCTGCCCAGTGAGGTGGTGGGGTTGGCCTCCCTGAAGGTGTTCAAGTAAAGTCTGGATGAGGCACATAGTGCCATGGTCTGGTTGATTGTCTAGGGTTGGGTGCTAGGTTGGCCTGGATGAGGTTGGAGGTCTCCTTCCAACCTGCTTGATTCTGTGACTGGGGCATATTTTTCACTGCTGCACCAATGCACTGAAGAGCAAAGGGCAGCAATTACAGCCTGGAACACCCTCTGGTGCTCTCTTATTCTAAGTTCGTCACCTGAAACAACCTTTCCAGACAGCACACTTTCCTGGGTGTCTGCAGCAGTTTACCTCAGGGAGAGAAGTTCTCGCTCGGACAGAGGCAGTGCTGCTCTTTGCAAGCTTAGCTTGCCATTGCTGTTGAAGGGCAAAAGAGATGCCACGTCTGGAGACAGTGGCTGGCACCCCTGGCTTTCTGACCCCCTTCCACATCTTCAGCTTTAGGTGCCCTCATGCTTTAGGGAGCACCTCCCTCCTTTCACCAGCACCTCCCCTTTTCCACCCCACCTGCATTGTTTTCCCTTTATTTTCTCCCTACACCCCCAGAGCACCTGGGCTCTATTGGAGTCTCCTCCTACCCCAGCTGTGGCCACTTTGCCCTCCCTGCCCACTCCCCCTTATAAGTGCAGCAGGAGGGACCCCAGCCCCAAGCTGGGCCCATTGTGGGCCAAGGGATCCTCTGCCTGGCATCCCAGGTGAGTGCCCACGGGTGAGCACCGGGTGTGTGGTGGAGGATTTCAAAGGCCGGGGGGCCTGGTGTGCCCCCCGGCTGCTAGGGCCACGTTAGGGTCAGGTTCTGGCCAACTGCAACATCACCTTTAGCTCACATTGCTAAGTCTGTGATTGTGTTGAGGCTCAGCTCTGTCTAGGATTGTGCCTGCTTGAAGATCTTGCCCCAGGCTCTGCAATGGAGGAGATGGAGGAGGAGGAGATAGTGGTAATGGTAATGGTGGAGCAGGAGCTGGTAAGGTAGGGTGGAGGGCAGCAGGGGCTCCCTGGAGAAGAGAAAAGTGGGTTGGAGAGTGGCAGGGGCTGCTTGGGGGAAGGTGGAGGTAGGTTGGAAGGCAACAGGGGCTGCCTGGGGAAGGTGGAGGGAGGCTGGAGTGCAGCAGTGGCTGCCTGGGGAAGGTGGAGGGGCCTGGGAGGGCGGCAGGGGCTGAGTGAAATGCTTCAGAGCCCCCCAAAAGTGCCTAGGAGGCTCTGGAGCTCTGCTGTTTCCTGTTGCCCTTATTGCTGTGTTTGCCTTTAAAAGCCTGCAGCAAACAGCAGCGGTGCCTGAACTCCAGACCCACCAGGAAGACTTTGTTCTGCCTTCACAGGCCACTGAAAAGGCTTCCAAGGCAAGGTTTGGATGTGCTCTTTCACTCCCAGGTAACAGCCTTCCTGCTTCCCAGCAGCAGCTGTGCTGTGCTCCCTGTGCTCCTGAGTGGGGCCCCAAAAAAACCCCTTGGGAAGGCTGAAGGCTTTGCCCACTGGCAGCAGCTGTGACCCATCTCAGCTCCTCGAGTGGCTCTTGCACTGTTCCCTGCCTGTCCCCTTTTCCTGTGCTGCTCCTTCATGCCAGGCCCATTTGCTGCTCGTGATTGTCCCTGTGTGCTCTTAGGTACACTTGGGTTTGCATCTCAGCTTCCTTTCTGCAGGTTGCTTTGGTGTTTTAATGTTGCTGTTCTTCAACAAGCTTCATTCTGTTGCTTTTGTTCTGTCATCAGCTGTACTGTTCCAGATGAACCCTTCAGATGGCACAACTCTGGTGAGGCCTCAGCTGGAGCACTGTGTCCAGTGCTGGAATGACCTGGAGGTGCTGGAATGAGAATGAGAAGAGGGCTAGAGCTGCTCTGCTATGAGGACAGGCTGAGAGAGTTGGGGCTGCTCAGTCTGGAGAAGAGGAGGCTCACAGAAGGCCTACTTGTGGCCTTCCAGGACTTGAAGGGGGCTACAAGAAAGCTGGGGAGGGGCTTTTTAGGCTGTCAAGTAGTGATAGGAGTGGAGGGAATGGATCCAAGCTAGAGGAGGGCAGACTCAGATATTGGGAAGAAATTGTTCAGCATGAGGGTGCTGAGAGCCTGGCAGAGGTTGCCCAGGGAGGTGGTGGAAGCCTCATCCCTGAGGAGTGGGGGGCAAGTGGCTGGCGCCAGTCTCTTCAGTGGTGCACAGCAATAAGATCAGGAACAATGGATACGAACTTGAACACAGAAGCTTTCATCTCAACGTGGGGATAAACTTCTTTACAGAGAGGGTGTCAGAGCCCTGGAGCAGGCTGCCCAGGAGGGTTGTGGAGTCTCCCTTCTCTGGAGGCTTCCCAAAGCCACCTGAATGCATTCCTGTGTGACCTGCCCTGGGTGATACTGCTTTTGCAGGGGGATTGGCCTCGAGCTCTGGAGCCCCCTTCCAGCATCTCTCAGTCTGTGTTTCAAACCAGCTGGGTTTACTCGTTTAAGTCAAAATGTTGTAACAGCAGAACACATAACAGGCACCAGGTTCTTAAAAGAGAGCTGGCATAACTCTCAGGGCCTGCTGAGACTCATCCTTGTGTTTGATTAAAGCTTGGGAGCAGCTTGAAATCATCCCCAGAATGACACTCACACCTCATGGCACTGCTCAACTCACTTCGCTGTCTGACACTGGCACCTTCAGGTCCTGCCTTTGATCCACTCAACAGAACAAGGGGACACAGCCTCCAGTTGTGCCAGATCAAATCCAGGCTGGATGTTAGGAGGGAGTTGTTGCCAGAGAGAGTGATTGGCATTTGAATGGTCTGTGCAGGGAGGTGGTGGAGTCTCCATCCCTAAGCATGTTGAAGCCAAGCCTGCATGGGGCACTTAGTGCCATGGTCTGGTTGACTGGCTAGGGCTGGGTGCTAGGCTGGGCTGGATGAGCTTGGAGCTCTCTGCCAACCTGCTTGATGCTATGAATAGAATGACCCTCACACTGCGGTGTTTTCTCCTGGAAAGGCCTATGATTAGCAAAGGAGTGGACTGGAAAACCTCTCTAGAAAGCTTTATGTATTATAGAAGAAGTTCTTGGTGCCACCAGGACAGAGCTTCCCCCAGCATTTGCCTCTTCATTAAATGAGCTGTGTGCTCGTCTGCACTGTGGTAGAGTTTCTGTGGCATCTTGTGACAGAGCAAGGGGCACAAAGTAGAACCCAGGAGGTGCCACCTGACCATGGTGTCATAAATAAAAGGCATAAACTTAGGTTCATGCAAAATAAGGCTTTTAATAGAGTCACAGGGATTGAGCACTGCACAGGCCTGGGTGCGTGGGGAGGCTCCACTCTACCCTAGCACACAGCCTTTGTTTGCAGGTTTTTCTTTTGAGATCCTATTCTATTACACATTCATAGAATCATAGAATGGTTTAGGTTGGAAGGGACCTCAAGGATCATCCAGCTCCAACCCCCTGCCACAGGCAGGGACACCTCCCACTAGAGCAGCTCGCCCAAGGCCTCATCCAGCCTGACCTTAAACACCTCCAGGGAGGAAGCATCCACAACCTCCCTGGGCAACCTGTGCCAGTGCCTTACCACCCTCACTGTAAA
>WAAF01014981.1:124448-146191 GCA_013400475.1 Tricholaema leucomelas | reverse complement strand
GAGACCTTATAGTGGCCTTCCAGTATTTGAAGGGAGCCTACAGGAAAGCTGGGGAGGGACTATTTACACGGTCTAGTAATGTTAGGACGAGGGGGAATGGGTATAAGCTGGAAGGGGGGAAATTTAGACTGGATGTTAGGAGGAAGTTCTTTACAGTGAGGGTGGTAGGGCACTGGAATGGGTTGCCCAGGGAGGTGGTGGATGCTTCCTCCCTGGAGGTGTTTAAGGTCAGGCTGGATGAGGCCTTGGGCGAGCTGCTCTAGTGGGAGGTGTCCCTGCCTGTGGCAGGGGGTTGGAGCTGGATGATCCTTGAGGTCCCTTCCAACCTAAACCATTCTATGATTCTATGATTTTGCCAGGTCCCATGGACTTGTGCACATTCAGGTTCCCTGGATGTCTCAAACCTGATCTTCTCATAAAGTGGGCAGTGCTTCCCTCCTCGAGATATCCACAGACACATTTTAATGAGCTATTGGGAGATAGGGTGTTTATTCCACCTTTTAGGGCATGCTAGACCCCTATTAAGTTTGTTTGCTATTCATTACTGACTGGTTCCTGGTGTGACTTCCCAACTTCTTCCCCAAGCACACCCCAAAATCTAAACTCTGTCCAAGTCCTGGAAATGCACATGTTTCATTGATGTGTCACTCTTCAGGGACTTCAATGCAGGCAGTGAAATAACAATAAACGTGGAGGAAATGGAAGCAGTAAAGTCCACAGCTTGCTTTTCTCAAATCAGATGTCCACACAGATTTTTACATGAGTGAAGCTTTGGTTGGCAGGGTGGGGTTTGCTTGGGTTGGCTTGTGGGGTTTGCTTACCATGGGCTCCTGGAACAGTTTGTACAGATGAAGCCTCATTTTTTGTACTAAGACTATAGGAGTTTGTAATTTCTTGCAGAAGATTTATCTGAGAACAAGTCTGGATCCCACAGCTGCACGGAAAGGTGACTGAACCCCTGGCCTTCTCTTGCTGGTGGTAGTCTTCACCACAGCTTCTTATGGCCAGAAGGGGAGAGCTGAAGCTGCATTTTCTGTGATGCCTCTGGGCACCAGCGCTGAAAACCACCAGGCAATTTCACAATTTCCACTAGAGACCATTTCAGACAAGTTGTTAGGCTTGATAATGCTGATTTACATAGAGGTAAAGCCTCCCCCCGGCATGGGAATTGCTGGGTGGCATTCTCTGGCCTTCACGATACTCGAGGTCAGGCTGCTGATCAGAATGGTCCCATCTGGCCTGAAAATCTATAAATTCAGATCTGGATGAAATTGGGCAATTTTGGATTTGGATAAGCATTCATGAATTTAAATGAATAAATAATAATATAATAAATCATTCATCTTGCTGTTTAGTGTGCAAGTCCCCTCTAAGACCTGCAGTTCAGATGCAGCCAAAGTTTGACTACCTCTGCAATTAAAGCCAATGAATTTCAAATGACAGGGAGGAAGGCAGGGGAAAAAAAAAACACACCAAGACAAATTAAATGTTTGGGTAGAACATTTATACAAAACAACTTCTCCATCCCTGCAGTCTATTCAGGGCCTGGATGCTAAAGAGCTCGTTCCACTGCTGGCTCAGGGTAATGGCACCAGTGAAATCTTCTATGTCACTCTACATATACACAAGACAAGCAGGACTCGTATACCCAGCTAGTGCCAGATCTGCCATGTAGAAAGAAAGCTTGTTGTCTTCACAGCTAGCTCCACTGGGCTAGACGTGAGAGTCCATGACTCAAATCCAGGAAACAATGTTGAGCAAGTAAATTTCCTCTTCATTAGTTATTGTCAAGAAGAGCTTTGGGTAATGATTTACGGCACTGCAGAAACTGCTACAAAAGGTTTTCTTCACCAGGATAAAGCAATGTTTTGCACCACTCAGATTCAGGCTCTTTCCCATGAGCCAGAGGCAAATTTATGGGACAGTTAAAACAGTGGAAAGGGGAGGACAACAAACTGGGCTATGTCTATCAGAAGCAACCTCCACACCTCATCTCTCTCTACCAAGAGATCTTTCATCAATATCACTGACCAGTCTTCCCCATCTGCTCACTGCAGTTCAAAATCCTGACACTGTTTTATACTCCTTATCTCCCCTGGTAGTTGTAACCCCTGAAACCATCCTCAAATGGATTTTGTGCTGATTCTTCCTGTTGTGTTCCTGCCTTTTCCAATCCTCTGCATTTTATCTTCTCTCTAAGCCAGCTCTTGCAGCTTTCTCCAGTTCAGCCTCCTCTACTCATTTCATTAGCACACTGTTTACTTCTGCTTGTAGATCATTAATAACAATATTAAACACCTGGCAATTTGCCCAGGAGGCTGCAATCTCTGGGGTTGACGACTTGTTTTATTTTCCCTCTCTGAAAGAGCATCAAAAGTGGCAGAGATGGCTGGACATGGAAAGACCTAAGCCAGGTGCAAAGATGAGACAGGTGGCTTGTTTGCCGTTACTGGTAAATGTCCACTCCTTTGCACTCAGGTTCTCCTGTCGTGGACATGTTTCTGATACCTTCAGAAACATGGATTTTAGGACAGTATCTTTCCAGCTTCTCTGTATCAGAAATCCATCCTACTTTCCAGCTGAGAGATGAGCCAGCAAATTTATTTACTAATTTCATCCCACCAACCAGTCTGCTCAAGGATTTAACTCCTTGCAGGAAAGCCCACCTCCATGATTCAGATCCCTGAGGTTTTCATATCTGCCCCTCCCTCAGACAAACTCCCCCAAGGATATTTACATCACAGAGATGAAGGAAAAAATTAGGTTCAACTCAGGTTCTTTTTAGTAACCCAAATCAATTATGAAGTGAACCAAAGCACCAAAGTGATCAGCAGAGTAAGGATGAAGCTTAGACAAGGGCAAGAGGGCTTGGCACCATGTAATGGCTCTTCTATTGTGAACAGGGCAGATAACTGGCTGAATGTTTTCAGTAAACATTAATCTCTTTTTTTTTCTTTCTAATATGATTTTTTTCTTTCTTTCTTTCTTTCTTTCTTTCTTTTTTTTTTTTTTTTTTTTTTTTTTTTGGGCCAGGCAAAGCCATAAGGAAGGGCAAAGGGAAATTGGCACATTCAAAATCTTCCAGTATCTGGCAAAAATGTGAACAGAAATGTCATTGGAAAATTTTAATTCAGAATCATAAAATCATAGAATCATTTAGGTTGGAAAAGACCTCTAAAATCATCATTTCAACCATTAACTAGCTCTACCAAGTCTGGTGTTAAGCCATGTTTCTTAGTACCAGATGTATACATCTTTTAAACACCTCCAGGAAGGGAGGATTCAATTTCCTCCTTGAGGAGCCTGTTTCAGTGTTTGACAATCCTTTTCTGAAGAAGTTTCCTCTAATATTGTTATGAAGGGGTAATTAATTAATGAGAGATGATATTTTCCAGAACTAATATTGTTTATTTATTTTGATATGCAAAACTCTCGACGCCCCTGACTACTGATTTTAATAATAATCAGTTCTTGCATGGTCATGGAAACATTTTACAGATAATAACTAGATCTGTAAATAACTGGTAAAAATATAAACATTTTCTGAACTGGAAGAAAAGATTCTTGTGGCCAAATACTGCTTGCGGTCAATCTACCACTAGCCCACTAGATGGACTCAAGGAGCAACTTTCTGCTTATCATAGAATTACCGAATCATAGGATCAACCACGTTGGAAGACACCTCCAAGATCATCCAGCCCAACCTAGCATCCAGCCCAACCTATCACCCAGCCCTAGCCAGTCAACTAGACTATGGCACTAAGTGCCTCATCCAGGATTTTTTTGAACACCCCCAGGGACGGTGACTCCACCACCTCCCTGGGCAGCCCATTCCAATGCCAATCACTCTCTCTGGGAAGAACTTCCTCCTAACATCCAGCCTATACTTCCCCCAGCACAACTTGAGACTGTGTCTCCTTGTTCTATTGCTGGTTGCCTGGGAGGAGAGACTAACCCCCACCTGGCTACAGCCTCCCTTCAGGTGGTTGTAGACAGCAATGAGGTCACCCCTGAGCCTCCTTTTCTCCACCCCAGCTCTCTCAGCCTCTCCTCATAGGGTTTGTGTTCCAGGCCTCTCACCAGCTTTGTTGCCCTTTTCTGGACAAGTTCCAGTATCTCAACATCTCTCTTGAATTGAAGGGCCCAGAACTGGACACAGGACTCAAGGTGTGGCCTGACCAGTGTTGAGTAGAGAGGCAGAATAACCTCCCTTGTCCTATGCTTATGGCAGAAGGCAATGGTGAATCATAAAGAGGCTTTAAGTATTTACTCACAAAATATTATCCCCTGACTCGTGGGGCTAGCTACAGCTTCAGACAGTACCCAAATGCTTTCAGGAAATTCTGTCTCGTTGGCTGCTGAGACTTCTGATTCTTCCCAGATTTCTGGAGAAAGGAGGCAGACAATCTTTCACCTGGTCCTCTGAACGATCTGTGTATCTCTAGGACTTCTCATCTTGGCAGGAGACTTTCAGATGCAGGCAGAATGTCTTGCAACGTGCTGTCCTAGCACAGTGTCACATTGGCTATGCAGGCCGATCACATGCAGGCATTTAGAGTCTGTTCCTGGTAAACTCGCACCAGTAAAGTTTCCAGGCAAACAATAAGGCAGTAAGCAATGGCAGCAGGTAACAGCAGGCATGAACAGAATGGCTGAGCACACCTTGTGTTTACCTGTGCATCTTCTCTTATCAATGTAGCTGAGACTAATGAGATTTTGGACACAGAATAGCCAATCAGAATGGCAGTTAGCCGAGCTTGACTGTTCTAGGTCAAACCATATGCTTGCTGTATTCAAATCTGGGAAAAGCACAGGCCTTGCATAAGACAGGCACAAGCTAAGTGTGTGTACCTTGTTTACCACAGGACCAAGACAAGCCTGGGCAGGCCAGAGTCCTTAGACTGAGTAGCTCCAGGTTCTTTTGTCTTCTTTCCCATGGTTGTTTCTCCCCAAAACAGAAGGAGGGAGTGTCCTGGAGGTCCTGTGTACCCCAGAAGTTTCCTCTCCCTCTGTGGTTTGAATGGGAGAGGAAAAAGGCATGAAAATACCTGTTTCCCCCATCCCTGCCCGGCAGGCATGAAGGGGGGGAGCAGGGGGACCCTTCTGGCATGAGGGGTCCCCTGTGTGGGCCCGCGCTGCACTCGGCTGAGGATTGGCTGTGTGCTTTTCGCACCTAGGCAGTGGTAACTCTGCTCTTTGTCTGAGAAAGGGTATAAATATCGAGGGGTTCCTGCCTTGGGGTGTTCCCACCTTGGGGTGCTCCTGCCGTGGAGTTCATCCCCTCTTTGGATTGTGTTCCCGCCTTGGTGTGCCTGCTTGGAGTTCTTCTACCCCGGGCCTGGATAGCTTCTATGCAGTGAGCCTTTGACACTCCGAAGACAAGCTCTGAAGGACTTCACCTTAAGCACCTTATTGTGCTGCTTATTGTTCTTAATGACCCTGAAGCTTTCTGAAAAGACCACGGGACAGCCCTCTGAATCGTCCTTCTTTCAAGCCAGCGCCCTGTGGTGAGTAGCTTTGGGCTCAGCCTTATTTGATAGTGGGGAATGCTATATTTAATAGCTAAGCCTTTTCCAACTCCTGACTTCAAATTAGTCAAGTTTACCTGTGGCATCCTATTGTGTAGACATTCTCAACCAACCAACTAAGAACCTGCTAATTAAATCTAAATTATCTTCTGTATATAGTTTTGGGGGCAGGTTTTCGGAAAATAAAATAACTCTATTTTTATAAATTTCTGACTTGGCCTAATTAATTCCTGCCTCCACAACAGGGAGAGCTGAAAAACATGCCTGGGCAAGCCATGACATGGATAAGCCTAATTTTGGCCTATCAGGCCTACCATGACAAATATCCCACCTAAACTGCCCCCCGCAATGCAACTTCAGGCCATTTTCTGTCATCCTATCACTTGTTACTAGGGAGAAGAGATCAAACACTCACCTCACTACAATCAACTTTTAGGGAGTTGTAGGAGCAATAAAGTCTCCCCTCAGTCTCCTTTCCTCCAGGCTAAATAACCCCAGATAGCACACGCACCCCTCATAAGGCTTGTTCTCCAGACCCTTCTCCAGCTTCATTGCCTTGCTCTGGACTCTCTTCAGCACCTCAATGTCCTTCTCACAGTGAAGACACCAAAACTGAACACAGTACTCGAGGTGTGGCCTCACCAGTGTTGAGTACAGAGGGTCAGTCACTTCCCTGCTCCTGCTGGCCACACTATTCCTGATACAGGCCAGGATGCTGTTGGCCTTCTTGACCAATTGGGCACACTGCTGCCTCACCTTCAGCCTCCTGTTGACTAACATCCTCAGGCTTTTCTGCTGGACAGCTTCCCAGCCACTCTTCCCCTGGACTGTAGTGTTGCAAGGCTTACAGTGATCAAAGTGCAGGACCTGGCACTTGGCCTTGTTCAGCTTCATGCTATTGGCTTCAAAAACTGGCTCAGCCTGTTCAGGTCCTTCTGTAGAGACTCCCTGTATTCAAGGAGCCCAACATCCCCACCTAACTTGTAAACTTACTGGGGCTTCACTAAATGCCCTCACCCACGTAGATGATAAAAATATTAAAGAGAACAAGTCCCAGTACTGAGGTCTGAGGTGCTCCACTTGACTGGCTGCTGGATTTAACTCAGTTCAGTACAACTCTTCCTGTCTGACCATCTATCCAAAGCCACGAGTTAGCATCTCAGGCCTCTCAGCCTTCAAAAGTACAACTTTTAGTAGACATAAGAGCTATCACATACACATTGTAGAGGTTATGTCTTTTCCGAGCACCCTGATGGGTCCTGGGACAAACTTAGGAGGTGACACCTGGACAGTCTGTTTGGTGGTGGTAACTTCACTCAATTCAGTGGGTTTTGGAGCCTCTCAGCCTGCAAAATTAGTCTGAATTGCCACTGGGGTGTCTCAGAACAATGATTTTGTTCAGCCGCTCTGAGTATAGCAGTAGTTCCAGGCCGGAGCCCTTTCACACATGAGGAGTTACATTTCCACTGGCTATGCTGCTTCAGTGCAAAGATGTTGGTCACCCTTCCAGAAAAGAACGCTCTTTGGGGGCTTTTAGAAATACAGATCTTACCTGCCTTTTACACTCTTCTAAAGAATGAGATGCAGAGTGTTCTCTTCCCCAATGAATAAAATCACTGAATTGAGAAAAGAAGTGTACCAGGTGGCTCCCACTCGTTCCCACCTTTAAAAAAAAAGAGGGGGGTGGGGGGGAAGAAAGAAAGGGAAAAAAAGGCTTTGAGCTGTTCTTCAAAGGCTGTCTGATTTGCTTTGAATAATATAAAATGATGATAGAGGGAAAAAAGAGAATATTAAACTCAAGGCTGTAAAAGCTCTGCGCTCAGCGTCAGCCACTGACAAAGATCCACGTACGCTTTTCATAAAATAACCACAATGATCCCTTCTTTTCTCTGTAACAGCTGGGGGATCAGCAGCAGTGCAGAGCTGGGTCCAAACATGGCATGAATAACAAAACCCAGGGTGCTTCTTCCAAGAAGATGTTTCCTCTCCTGGTTGCATCCAAGTGCCCCATGCCTTGCTGTAGGTTTCTCAGCCAGGCTCCCCAGCGCTCAGAGGTCCCAGACATGGGATGCCAGATGCAGAGAAGAGGGAAAAGAGAGAAATGCAGGAAGAAGAGGAAATTAACAAAAAAGTATTTTCCTCTGAGCTCCCCTGAGAAAATTAGTGCAAAGCAGGAAGGAGCTGATTGCTGTCAAGGCCTGCCAAAGCCCAGATAGCCAGCTGCAGTCCCCAGGCACAAATGTGATAATAGCCAACAAGCTAAAATCATTAACAGTAGCAATTGCCTCCAAAAAGACCCCAGCACCTAGGAGGGAACAGTTGTAATTTCCTATGAGTATTTCTTTTCCCTTTATTTGCTGATGGGAGACCACAGGGAATGAGGGTGAAGAAAGAGGGTGAACTATTTCTTGAAAACAGCCAACACCATTAGCTGCTTCTTAAGGGTGCTGACCAATTAAAAAGGGGAGTCTTCTAGTTCTTGGCTGGATAAGCCCAGCACACATGATAAATATCTAGGTTGTCCCCATAGCTCACGGCATGTGACACAGAAGGAAGGGCAGAAGCGCTTTCTCCAGCAGATCTCCAACATTGCTTTGGAGGCCTTGGAGCTGGTCCTGCACAGTCCCAGGTTTGCCTGCCTGGTGAGCAGGTGAGCCATAAGGCTTAGAGGGTCTCCTTTTATCAACACTGCACTCTACCAGCCAGAGATCAGTAGATGCCATTTATGTCAACATTCTTGGATCCAGGCTAGAACCTACTGTCTGGATGGGTGAACAATGGACAGGTAAAAAGACAGTTGAATGTCTGGGCTCAGATTGTCCTAATGAATGGGTCAGACTTTGCATGGATAAAAAAAAGATAAATGTAATACTGCAGCGGTCTATTCTGGGACCTTTCCTATTTCAGCTCTTTGGCAATGACATGGAGGAAGAGATATACTTTGCAGTTGATGCCAGGTTAGGGAGGTTACCTGTCTGAGCTAAGCTGAGACTTATTGTGAATATAAGCAAGAATCACTTCCTTGTGAAGATAGTTAAGCATCAGAAAAGGATGTTCATATAGCCTATCCATCCCAAAACTAAAGTTATCCTCATCCCCAGAGGTTTACAAAACCCAGTCAGACAAAAGTCTGAGCAACTTGGTCCAACCTCACATCTGATCATGCATTTAGCAAGGTGTTGGGCCTCCCAGTCTATGTTATCCTCTGATCCAGATCAGACACCGATGCCATTGCTTTTAGGTACCCCTGTGAGTCACACAGCCAGCTCCACCAACTCTTGCTTAGCCACAGCACCTCTGTTCATTCCAACATCTTGATCTTTCCAGGAATGGCTCTTTCTTACCGAGGAATTCTGTGACAACCAAAATTGTAAAGGAGGCCATAATTAGTTTGTATGCTCCTTTTGCTTTACGCCAAAATGAACCATCCTCAGATTAGCTCTGTGTTCAAATAGCCTCCTTGAATATCAGCAATTCATGTACCCATCTGAAAAAAATTGAAAATATTTTTCTTGCTTCTCAACTTTTTACCCTCTCTGTGCTTTCTCTTTTTTTTCATTCTTCTCCCAAAGAAACTCTATGTGAGCCGCCTTTCATCAGTCAACTGCTTCTATGAGGAAAAGAAAACAACACTAGCTTTTAAAGCAAAAACAACAGACTTTGGCTCCAGTTTAATTTGTGAGAACATTTATCTGGCACCAAGGTATGGGATTTCATGCTTTATCTTGGTACAGTCCCACGTACCAAGTGGCTGTATCCTATCCAGGGGTAGATTTGCCTGGTGATGGAAAGAGAGAAAATTATGAGGCTGCTCCTAAACCATATGGTGCAGAGCACACTCTGCACAATGTAATGCTGATATTAGAGGCAGGGGGAGTACATTTGCCCTAAAACTCCCCAGTATAATGCAAGGCTACATTTATTATGTTCTTTTTTGACTCGCTTGCCTTCCTGCAAACAACAATGGCCTGCAAAGCCGTGGCTGATGTTCATGAGAGGTCAAAGTGGAGCATCAGCAGCATTTTGCATCAGTCAGTGAGCCTATTGCTAAGCTGCTTTGTGCAGAAGTTGTAGAAATCACATCCCATGCTGATGTTCACCTTTCTGAGGAGCTGGCAGGAGCCACTGAGTTCCCTTCCAAAGATTGTCAGGGCTCAGAAAAGTGTTTAGCGAAGCCACGCTGAACCTGATTGGATGCAGTTGGAGTTTGTAAAATGGGGAGTCCTTCTTCCAAAATTAATTCCTCAGTTTATATTCAAAAGATGTAAAGAGTTTAATTTTCCAGTTCAGAAAACTCAGTGCTGTTCCTTTAGTGAAGGGATAGGAAATATGCCCACTTTTGCTGCCCAGGACCAGCAAAAATGCCAATTCCCAGACTGCTCTTGAGAGGTTTCCTCCTGCAGCTTGTCTGCTTCTTGGAGCATCTCCAAGTGTCCTTCAGTCTCAGGTTTAGTCTTGTGCTAAATCATGTACCAGTGGCAGCCTGACTGGCCAAGTGAGAGGCTGCATGATCTGGTAACATGGAAAATTGTCAATGACCTACAGGATTTGTTCTAGCTACTTCATGATCTACTAAATGATCTTCAGAGCAACATCTTGGATGACATCTGTCCTTAGCACCCCCAGCCTGTGAAATAGTTGGGGCAATTAATGAGGCAGAAATTATAAAATATATAGTTGTTTTATTTCTGGAAAGCTTTGCCCACAGCCATATACAAACCAGTAAAATTTGGGCTCTAATTCAGTTGGGAAAAACTTCACAAGGATGCTTATGGGCAATTTAGTAATTTAGGAGAATCATAAGATTGGAAATGTTTAGCCACAAAATGGCTCCTTTGCAGCAGTGTTGGAACTGCTCAGCATCTTCGTAGCCATTGACAGGCTCCTGGATCTTCCCAGGCTCTAGCAGGGTGCTGGAAAAGAGGCAGGCAATCTCTGAAGTGATCATGGTTCCTCCTGGCACAGAGGTTTGCAGAGGTGTAGACAGGATCTCTTGCAGATGTCAGTGACACTTCTCACCACATTGTGAGGCACCTAACACCTTCTCCTGGTAAACTTGAGGCACTTAAGTTTCCAGGTAGTTCAAGCCCAAAATGTCAGGGCTACGCTGGTCTGAAGCATGAGGCAGAGTACAGTATGTTCTCCAAGTCAAGAGCAGCAAGGCAAGGTAGAGCAGAGCAAAATGTAGAGCAGAAGAGCACACACTAAGGCATAGCAGTGAGGCAGAGGCAGCTCAACTGTTTGCAACTTATCTCAATTTATATTATTTGCCTGAGTGCAATGGTTTCTTTGGCCACAGAAATTCACCAATCAGAATGGCACTTACCAAACTGACCACATTAGGTGAAACCAGGGATTGCTTACCCTTACTTGGGCAAGACACTCACAAGTCCATGTGGGCATCTGTTTATCACTTTGGGAGGGGACATAATGGCCCAAGCCTTTGTTTTCTTCCTGCCCTTGTTTCCCCCATCAGCAGAAGGGTGGGGCAAGCCAAGACATCTAATTGGCCTATTAGCCTTTCACAATACCTGTCACAGAACTGATCAATGCAGCACACTCCACTTAGGGTTTTCAGAGACTCTACCAGTCCCCACGTGTCTCACTAGTGACCCTTGGTCTCTACTTCAGTCCTCCTAGCTCTCTGAAGGACCACAAAGGCCAGCCTAGACTTTCTGCAGACTCAACTCCACAAGAGGCATGGGCAGCTCTTCTAAAAAACACTGCATCTTCAGTCTTAAACTGGCTTCTGAACTAATCATAGGCAGACGCAAGAATGGATTTTGGAGTGGTGCGGTACTTTGTGAATCTATTCTTGCTCACATTGAGATTCTGAAGATCTATCAGCAGGTTTGTGGCACAGGTGGTGCTTGAGCTCCAAGCCACAGAAAGCTACTCAGCTGGCCCACACGCACTCAAACTCATTAACTAAACAATTTGTTTGGATATTAGGAAAATCTTGCATGGATTTGCATTGGCAGAATGCTTGAAGGAACAATCTCATGAGCTTTGCCTATTCCCACTACACTCTGAAACCCTCTGCCTCAGAAAAGCTAGCTTGTCATGTTCTTAAGAAGATGTGTCCATGGATACTTCACAGGTTGCCTACAAGATGCTGAGAATCAATCATCTGTCAGAAATCCCCGCTTTGAAGAAAATGGAAAGGGGGAAAGAAAAAGATAAAAGGAAACAACAACAACAACAAAAAACTTCTTACACCTTGATATGAGATCCAAAGGGTGGAGAAATCCCACACCAACAACTCCATTCAGAAATCTTGGCAAGATTTCAGACATCAGACTTTATAGCCAAGTAACTGGTGAATATGAGCTATGAATAAGAAACTGTCAGAAGTGTGTATAGTGCACACAGTGCCCTGACACCTAATTAGCTAAAGGAGTTGAGTCTTCACTCAAAAGTAAACTTTTTCAAATGTTCAAAAAAGTTCATAAAACTTAAAAATAAACCAAACTAAACCAAACAGGAGACCCCAGTCAAAGCCATATGGGACAAAACTCATTCAGAAGAGCAAATATTTCAGGGCTATTATCTCCAATTTACATTCTCTGTTGAGATATCCTATCCTAGGTGAAAAACCTGCAGTTTTGATTTCTTAAGAGTAGCTGAAAGCTCCATGGCATCACTGCAGCTCTGTACAGACCAGGATTGATTGTCTAATTTTATAAAGCATCCTGGTTCTTAGACACCTTTGACCCCTCACGAAACAGCTGTGAAGGTAGACATGCCCAGTACCATCACATCCAGACTCAGCATCGTAAGGCTTGTCTACACTAGGTCATTCAATTTGAATTAAATAAGGTGTAGCGTAAAGCAGATTAGTCAAACCACCTCAGCGGTTCCTCAGACATCTTCAAGTGATGACAAAGAGGTCTCTCATCTCTTATTTTAAGTTTATCTTAATTCTGAGTTTCGAAATAAGGTCCTGATGCAGTGTAATTAATCTCCTTTTAAAGTGAATTTGAATTAACTTTCCCATGGGTCTCAGACATCATACATCACTACATGGCTTAATGTTCAGTGTGAGATGAAATTCTTCCGAGGTGAGCTGCTAAACCCTACCTGAAGATTTCATTTTCCTTATTACTGCATGTTGGAGGAAATGTTGCAATTCAAAAAGTAACTTTGGGCAGTACAGCCATGCTCATGGCTTGGTTATAAGCTTGATGATGAAGTGGAAAGGTCACAGCACTTGGAATGAAGTGGCAGAATGATATTCTCATCTCCCCCGTAAGTTTGCAGTTTTAACAAACATGGCAAAAATCTTTGACGTGTGATTTTTAAAAAGGCAAAAACAAGGCCTCAAATGTATTAGCATTTTTCTAAATCACATATTTTATTTTATTTTTACATGTAGTTGGCAGTATAATATTAAAAAAAAAAAAAAAAAAAAAAAACCAGCATCTGCAAAACACTAAGTACTGGTTGAATAGACCAAATGTTTAGGAAGTGAGCCAGAAAAATGTTCATAGCACTGTTTATCAGCCCCTAACTTTAATTACAAATCCAGGGCTAAAAAATTATGTTCAATAAAAATTTCACAGTGGACGCATAGTAGGAATGGGTCTGAGCCAAAAGAAAAAGAAAATTCAGGCATCAGGATCCTGGATGTCTCTCTGAACTTCACAATGGCTTAACAAGAGTGAACAACATGGACCTAAGCACCGCTCAGCTCAGAGTACTCAAAATGTCTGTGAGTCCTGGAGCTCCTTGGTTGAATAAAATGAACTTGCTTTCACATGAAGTAAGGTCATTGGATGTCAGAAACCTTGACTGCATTTCACACAATCTCTGTGCTTCCTACATAATTAGTTAAATAGATTTTCACACTCAAACTCGTGACAAACCACATCCATTAGTCATGTTGGTTGACATACATATATACCATAACAAACTACTTACCTCTAACTTGAATGGGAAAAAATGTATTGTATACCTGATAGAATCAAACATCATTCATAGAATCATAGAATCATAGAATCATAGAAACACTCTGTGCTGGGTTAGGAACTGGCTGGAGGGCCGAGCCCAGAGAGTGGTGGTGAATGGTGCCACATCCAGCTGGTGGCTGGTCACTAGTGGTGTCCCTCAGGGATCAGTGCTGGGCCCCATCCTCTTTAACATCTTCATGGATGATCTGGATGAGGGCATGGAGTCAGTCATCAGCAAGTTTGCAGATGACACCAAGCTGGGGGCAGATGTGGCTGGGCTGGAGGGCAGAAGGGCTCTGCAGTGGGACCTTGACCGCCTGGACAGATGAGCAGAGTCAAAGGGGATGGCGTTGAATAAGTCCAAGTGCAGGGTGCTGCACTTTGGCCACAACAACCCCATGCAGAGATACAGGCTGGGGTCGGAGTGGCTGGAGAGCAGCCAAACAGAAAGGGATGTCGGGGTGCTGATCCATACCCGCCTGAACATGAGCCAGCAGTGTGCCCAGGTGGCCAAGAGAGCCAATGGCATCCTGGCCTGCATCAGGAATGGTGTGGCCAGCAGGAGCAGGGAGGTCATTCTGCCCCTGTACTCTGCACTGGTTAGACCACACCTTGAGTACTGTGTTCAGTTCTGGGCCCCCCAGTTTAGAAGGGACATTGAGATGCTTGAGCGTGTCCAGAGAAGGGCAACGAGGCTGGTGAGAGGCCTCGAGCACAGCCCTACGAGGAGAGGCTGAGGGAGCTGGGATTGTTTAGCCTGGAGAAGAGGAGGCTCAGGGGAGACCTTATTGCTGTCTACAACTACCTGAGGGGTGGTTGTGGCCAGGGGGAGGTTGCTCTCTTCTCTCAGGTGGCCAGCGCCAGAACGAGAGGACACAGCCTCAGGCTGCGCCAGGGGAAGTTTAGGCTCGAGGTGAGGAGAAAGTTCTTCACTGAGAGAGTCATTGGCCACTGGAATGGGCTGCCCAGGGAGGTGGTGGAGTCGCCGTCCCTGGAGCTGTTCAAGGCAGGATTGGACGTGGCACTTGGTGCCATGGTCTAGCCTTGAGCTCTGTGGTAACGAGTTGGACTTGGTGATCTATGAGGTCTCTTCCAACCTTGGTAATACTGTGAGACTGTGATAGAATCATCCAGGTTGGAAGAGACCTCCAAGATCAGCCAGTTCAACCTAGCACCCAGCCCTAGCCAGTCAACTAGACCATGGCACTAAGTGCCTCATCCAGGCTTTTCTTGAACACCTCCAGGGATGGTGACTCCACCACCTCCCTGGGCAGCTCATTCCAATGGCAAATCACTCTCTCTGGGAAGAACTTTCTCCTAACATCCAGCTTATACTTCACTTGGCACAACTTGAGATTGTGTCCTCTTGTCTACTGCTGGTTGCCTGGGAGAAGAGACCAACCCCCACCTGGCTACAACCTCCCTTCAGATAGTTGTAGATGTTTGGTTGCCAGAAGTGGCCAAAGGGCATTTTCACAGCTGATGAACCTGCTGTACACCCAGGGATACTGCCTGCATTCCCACAGGTGGCACTGCCACCTGAAATGAGGATTGCTGGCAAAGAAACTCAGCAGCACCATATACATGAATAGGCAGAGAAGTGAGATGATCTGGCACGTACCAAGAAATTCGTGTTGACAAACCTGTTTTAACCAGTCCTGGCAAAGAAAAGTCTGACTTTTTGTGGCTTGTGCTTTTCCCATTTGCCAGTACCTGCCTGCTTCTCAATCAGTGACCGGATCTGCAATGACCTCAATGGCTCTAACAAGAAGACTCGCTCTTTTCAGTGTTTTGTTGTTGCTGTAGTATTTTTGGGGGGAATTGATTTTGGTTTCTGTGTTGGTGTTTTTGTTTTATTGTTTTTTTGGTGTTTGGGGTTTTTTGGGGGGGTTGAATTTTTTTTGGTTGTTGGTTTGGGGTTTTTCTGCTGGTGGTGGTTTATACGTTGGTTTTTTTGTTTTTTAAACGCCTCTCTGTTCCAGACCTCATGGGGGTTTGGCTGCTCAGTATGTCTGTTCAGGGCTCCAACCATGGCAGCCAGTGAGCCTCAGCTGTAGGTAAACCCAGATGCTGGGTCACACACAGTCATGTTGTACAGAAATTGCCTAGAAGAATAGACTGCTGTTCTGCAAGAGCATCTGCATTTATTGAGTGAAGTCACTGACTGTTTTCTGCAGCATTAGAAGTGAGATGGAGTACAGTGGATGTATTGATCACTACTAAACACATACTGGACCTTCCTTCAGCTCCCTCTCTCTTCTGCATTCAAGTAGAGCCCAGAGCACATACAGGTGCTTAAATCCCCAGGATAAGCTGTCCCCTCTCCAAGGAGTAGTGGTTCACCTCTCAGCAGTTGTGGATTTCAGCCAACAGGAACCAAGAAGACAGAATCCCAAAGCAAGAGAGAGAGATACAAACAGATGATGGGACTGAAGGTAGGGCCCATCTACTGGAACTGGTGAGGAATAGGCGATGGCATTAGACCTGTTTGGATTAAAAGAAGGATAAATAAGGAGAAACCAGCAGAGAGACTCATGAAGGTTTCTCCACGGCTGTTCTTGGACTGCTTTTCTGGGGTAAGAGTAGGGCTGGACTAAGCAGCAGAAACAGATGCCAGATAGGACACCCAGCATTGCACAGGGTGAAAGATATGGTGCAGAGAAGCCCAAGTCCAGGCACAGCTCTTAAGACACTGCTTTGTTACTGCTCCCTGACACCCTGGGGATCCATAGCAGAGAAATGAGACTCTGGATTTATCCCCCTTTTCCAATTAGCCTCATTCCCCTGCCTCCTCCCCCTTCCTCCCTGCTGGAATCAATCCTGGTCCCGGCATTTTAAAGGGCAATGTGCACGTTTTATGACCATCCTCTATAAAACCATTCTACATGATAACACATCCAGCCCTTTATTAGGGACGTTTGGCAAGTTTATTGGCCAGACCTCATCCTGCACGGATGAGGTCCTGACATCACTTCTCTGTCCACGTGGGGCCCTCTCCTGTCTTGTCCTCCCCTCTTCCAAGCCATCCAGTCTCATGGCAGCCCAGGTCATCCTCTATACACCACCAGCCACATCCCTGGGAGGGTGAACCCGTGGGGGTGTCTTGCTTCTCACCCACAGCCAGGTGAGGGGCAGCAGCAGCAGGATCCCTATTCCCTGAAAACCAGATGCATTTAAATACTCCCTGCTGCAGCCACATCCACTAAAGACCTCTTAGCTCTTTAGAGACAGGGAATGCCCTTGTCTGTGTGCACAGACATCCTGGGGAGCAGATTATCACATTATGGGAAGATAGTTCTGCACAACTCCTCCTTTCTGTACAGCAGGGGAGTTAGAAGGCTTTGGGTGCATTGTGGGGAGAGGTAATGACTCTCATTACATACTAGGAACCAAGTGGACTTTGCCATTTTGGACACTGTGATGTTTTGCCCCACTCAACTCCAGTCCCAAGATCACAAGCATGAGCCCTGGTTCTTGCTGCACTCCATGATAAGAGAAAGCAGCCTGGGTCACAAGCAGACGGGGCAGAGGGCTTCTACTTTCCAAGAAAGCCACAACCACACTGCTGAAGTGTATTTTTCTTAGATTTCAGATGCTGGTGCCACCAAGGCTGTCTCAGTGCCTAGCTGCTTCTCCACCCACTCATGAGCACCCTTGTGAAGCCAGGAGGACTTGATGTAAAACTAGATGTCGATTTTATCATCTTGTGTTCACAGCCACCCACAAGCAAAACAGCAAGGGGAAGGGCCAGCAGCAGTTTAATGAGGGAGTCAAAGACTAGCAACAGATTCCAAACTTTATCTAAGCACTTACCTGGTACCCCGTTGCTGCTCTGGTGAGACCTGATCTTGAGTACTGCATTCAGTTTTGGGCTCCCCAGTTTAAGAGGGACAGAGATCTGCTAGAGAGGGTCCAGTGGAGGGCTACAAGCATAATTAGGTGACTGGAACATTGCCTGATGAGGAGAGGCTGAGGCACCTGGGGCTGCTTAGTCTGGAGAAGAGAAGATTGAGAGGGGATTTAATAAATATTTATAAATAACTGAGGGCTGGGTGTCAGAGGGGGGACAGGCTCTGCTCACTTGCTCTCTGGGACAGGACAAGGAGCAATGGATGTAAGCTGCAGCACAGGAGGTTCCACCTCAACACACGGCGGAGCTTCTTTACCATAAGGGTCACAGAGCACTGGCACAGGCTGCCCAGATTGGTTGTGGAGTCTCCTTCTCTGGAGACTTTCAAGGCCTGTCTGGATGCATTCCTCTGTGACCTGAGCTAGATTATATGGCCCTGCTCTGGCAGAGGGGTTGGACTGGATGATCTCTTTGGGTCCCTTCCAACCGTTGACATCCTGTGATCCTGTGAAGTGGGGCTGGCAACCACTATGCATCCACTCCCCACACACCATCACAGTCAGGGTGGACAAGTTTCCTGGAAAAAAGGCTGTAGTGAATGCCCGAGGTCAGGAAGAGGAAGGCTGGGGAGAAAGCCTGTGACTTAGGTTCTGCTCTAGAGAGGCACTGCTTTGGTAGCCACCCTCCCAGTTCAGACAGTCCACATCACCTTTCAAGTGTTTTCATCATGCATTGCACAAAAAAACAGAAGTGAATACAGGGCTGTGTTGTGATTCCCAGTCTGCAAGGAGTTTTCCACCCAACTGCTGGATTCACTCTCTGATTTGACTCTTTATAGCTTGTTTAACTCTGGGAGTGATAGTGGGCTCCCCACATTTGCCAACCTCCTGCCCAGTGTTGGTTCACATGTCACATTCCCAGGCTGTGTTATTCTTAGGTAGTGTAAATCTCTCACTATTATTCTAGCACTTGATATAGTGAGCTGTGTCATTTTGAAAGGAAATACATAACAATATATTAAGGAAATCATGGATCTCATTCATGTTTAAAACAAATTTATTACAATGTAAGAAACCCTGAATAGCATGAATTTATTATAATGATTTAAGGCTTCTGGCACTTGAGTTAAAAATGTCTCCCTTGAAAACACAGCAAATTAATATAGTTTACCATTTCCAAAGTTATATAAATCCAAGATGCCTAAATCACCAGTATGCTGAATAAGGTTATTGTTGCTCAGACAGAGCTTGGTATCACAGTTCAAAAGCAAAGAAAAAGTGTAGAAAAAAGTATTTTTGGTCACCTTTCCCTCCCCTCCACCACCCTAGGCTAAGTCTGTTCTGTGAAAGTCAGATCAATGTGAAATGGACGAATGCAGCTGTGGCCTTCACTATTCCAGTATTTCCCCAAAGTGCCTCTAACACATGGCCCCACTGCTTTCAGTAGCAATGTTCTAATTTGACAGCAAACCCAGGGACTGAGATGCCTCTGGTTTCACCACCGCCAACTTTGCTGTGGTCTCTCAAGTCCAGAGCAAACCTGGGCCTTTCTCCTCCGCAGTGCTGGGGAGTGTGTGAGTCAGCCATGGTTGCAGTCATGATTTTAAATAACTCTCACTGTGAAGCTTCTGTGCAATTACTCAGATGAGCCACATGCCCTCTTTTCAAGGGGTCTCCTGAGAAGAACTCAGAAAGAGCAGAACTCCCAACTCAGGAAGAGCAGAAAGCAACAAACGCTCATGTGTGGTAGGATATGTTTAAAAATAAACATGTAGTGGGATCATGGGAAAATGGAGGAACTCAATGCAAAAATGGAATGGAATAGAATAGAATAGAATAGAATAGNCCTCCCTTCAGATAGTTGTAGACAGCAATGAGGTCACCCCTGAGCTTCCTCTTCTCCAGGCTAAACAACCCCAGCTTCCTCAGCCTCTCCTCACAGGGTTTGTGTTCCAGGCCCCTCATCAACTTTGTTGCCCTTCTCTGGACACATTCTTTCACCTCAACATCTCTCTTGAATTGAGGAGCCCAATAGAAATATATATATCTATATCCATGAACACCCATCCACTCACAGGTGCATAAATCCCCATGGGTGATGCAGCAAGTGTGGCCATGTCAAGGAGGCAGTCCACTTGTCCTCCAGGACTGGATCTTGGTGGAAAGTGAACCCCTGTGCATGGCTGTAGGGACTTGCCAGTGGGACTGGCAAGGTTTTGGCTGCACAGAGCTTGCCCCAACAGTCATCCATGGAGCTCAACAGCTCTTGGGGACAACAGCTTGTGTACACCTGACAGCAGTGGTTTTGCTTAGTTGGATGCCACCAGCATTTATTTTGCAAAGAAAAAGACTCACTCTTGGTCCTTCCGCGTTGACCTTCCCACTCAACAGCTCACTGTGTGGGCAGTAAGGGCTCAGTGCCACCAAATGGACCTTGCTTAGTCATTCCTACTCTCAACCAGAACCAGACAGCCTTCGATGGCTTTTTACTTCATTAAGGTCTAATTTTTTCTACCTTTACTGTCAATGTGTCTGTTTTTCTCCACATGACTGATGACTATTTTTCTCAACAAAGCACAGTACCAGTGACATTCTGACAGTGTCAACACAGCCAGAGTACACTTGCCTGAGCTGTACAACACACAGGCTGTTAAGAATCAGATTGACAGCTTTGGTAAATTCAAGTTCTCTGCACAGCAGATGACGAGAAGTTACTAGAAACAGACAAGGCTTTCAGGTCACTCAGCCCATCTCCCACCTCACCTTTTAATTGTCTCTCTCACTCAAGCTATAAATATCTGACTCTTCTCATCTTGCTTCCTCATTATGTCAATTCTAGCAGTCCCTGATCATTTTTATTACTCCTCACTGAAATCCCTCCAATCTGCCAGTAAACTCTCTGGTAATGAGATCTGTGTGCTGAAGACACTAGTGCAAACAGAGGGGCACCAGACCCACTGACAAGGTGCTATTTCCTCTGTAATTTGGAGATATCATCGCCTCTTCACCTGCAGCTCAAAAGTCTCCTCCTCTGTTTTTGCTGCTATCAGATATCATTACCTTGTGCCTTGTTCACTCATCCTCTTCTGAGGGTTTCTGCTGTCTGGGTTTCCCCCATCCCATCAGGCATGTGTCTTTCAGATTGTTTTCAAGGTGGCTGAGTTCACAGATGCTGCACCTTCAGATTCATGATCTATCTCAAATTGAGTCCTATGATCTTTTATTTCCTGTGTCCTTATGTGGCAGGTCTCAGAGCTGGATACTGTACTACAGGTGAGGTTTCATGACAGTGGAGTCAAAGAGCAGAATCACCTCCATCGACCTGCTGGTCACGATTCTTTTGATGTAGCCCAGCATGCGGCTGCATTCTGGGCTGTGAGTGCATATTGCCAAGTCATGTTGAGCTTTCCATCAGTTAGCATCTCCAAGTCCTTCTCCACAGGGCCGCTCTCAACCCACTCAGCTGCTCTGTAATGTGGCAGTAAACACACTTCACTAGCAGAACACAAAATGTGCAGCATAGAGGCATAATGGCTTCCCCATATCTGAGAACCAAATCCAGTTCACTCAACTTTTCATCCTTTTTGCAGGGATCTTGAGATGCAGTAGCAATCCCTGTGAACAGCTGCAGGAGTTGCCATGTAACAACACTGACCAGAACTATGTGGGTTTCTTGATTGATTTTGCCAACTTCTGGCTCCAAACACCCTGCTCAAGAATCATAGTGCAAGCTTCGGTGCAGCCATGCCTGAAATGCTCAAGGTTGCCTTTCCTCTCACAGCTATGCAGAGGCACAAGACTGTAATTTTTTTTCACAAGGGTTAGTAAAACAGCTACCTTGGACTTCTGGAGGGCAGACTTTGGCCTGTCTGGGAGGCTGATTGACAAAGTCCCTTGGGAAGCTATCCTGAAGAATTTAGGAGTCCGGGAGGGCTGGACTGGCTGGACTCACTTCAAGAGGGGAGTCTTAAAGGCAAGTCAAGTCTTAAAGGCCTAAAGACAAGTTGGCAGGGAAGGCACTGTCGCACTGGGGGATTCTGCCACCTATGCCGGTTTGTGGCGAAGGGGAGAAATTAATTGGTGCGAGACGATTATGTATAAAAATGTATCTTTATTAAATCCAATATTCTGAACTCTTGTCACCCCCAACCACTCTATTTAATATTAAATAGGATGCTTTTCACGGTTATGAAAGACCTTATGGGAATAATAACACAATATGGCTTATCAATAACTATATTACAATGACTAGCATGCAACTATTAACAGACTATTAACAGAGAGAGGTTTCCCCACAGCTCAGTGCTGCTTGGGGTCAATATACCATTTGCCCAGCAGAGTGGGCTGAAACACTTTCTGCCCTATGGCAGTAGGCTACAAATATTACAGGGGTATTAAAGCTTTTACTCACAATTCT
>WAAF01014981.1:98493-124293 GCA_013400475.1 Tricholaema leucomelas | reverse complement strand
AAATCCTGATTAGCTCACCATGGATGGCTGGGAGATTCTGTCTCCATAACAGCATAAGCAAAGGCCAGTGAGTCTAAATCTAATAATAACAAGCTGTGCCCAAATGTCAGCAATCGTGCTGGGGGGGGGGGGAGGGGGGCAAGCATGGGGCATGAGTGTGAGTACGCTGGTGAAGCGAGAGTGCGTGAGTCACAGCAGAAGAAGCAAGCAAGAGCACGTGTGAGCTCCCATTTATATACTGTGGCCTGAGATTAATTGCCTAATTGGCCACTAATGACCAATCAGAGTTTGGCAGTCAGCCAAACAATACCATAATAGGCTAAATCACTTGCCTGGTACCTCCAAATATGGAGAGAGCATAGGCTGGGCCACATGTGGACAGTGTGGGCTTATGCAACATGCTTACAACCATGTTATGCAACTTGTTTACAACCTGGACCTTAGGCAGGCCAGACTTTGGGGCACCAGGCCTATTGTGCCCCTAATGTTCGTTGAATGTGTTTGCCCCTGGTTTGGGCTTGTTTACCCCTGGTTCAGGGAGGAAAACATGTTTGGGCAGGCAAAGCAAAGTAAGGCATAAAATAAGCCTATTTTTGGGCCTACAGGCCCTCCACAACAGGCACCCAGCCTGGCTAAATAAGGACTTTAGGCTAGACCTCAAGAAGGAAAGGAGAGTCTACCGCCTTTGGAGGCTGAGATGCTCAATGCCTAATGTGCCTCAGTCTTTAGCACTGGATCCAGCAGTGCCCTGGGCACCCACCCTCATGAAGTAGGAGTCAGGGAGGAGAATCAGAATGAGGACACCACAATAAATGAGGAAGTGGTCACTGACCTGCTGCGCCACTTAGACGTACACAAGTCTATGGGGCCGGACAGGCTGCACCCAAGGGTGCTGTGGGAGCTGGCAGATGTGCTTGCCAAGCCACTTTCCATTACTTACCAGAAATCCTGGCTAACTGGGGAAGTGCCAGTGGACCAGAAAGTAGCAAATGTGATGCCTGAAGGCAACAAGAAGGGCAGAAAGGAAGATCTGGAAAACTATAGACCTGTCAGTCTGACCTCGGTACCAGGGAAGGTCATGGAGCAGGTCATCTCAAATGATATCATGCATCATACAGACAACAACCAGGGGATCAGGCCAAGTCAGCATGGGTTTATGAGGGTCAGGTCCTGCCTGACCAACCTGATCTCCTATGACAAGATCACCTGGCTACTGGATGAAGGAAAGACTGTCGATGTTGTATTCCTGGACTTTGAAAAAGCCTTTGATACTATTCCCCACAAAATTCTTCTAGACAAATTGGCTACTTCCTGGCTTGGCTGAGCCTCAAGTTGTGCCAGGGTGGATGTTAGGAAGAAGTTCTTCCCAGAGAGAGTGATTTGCCATTGAAATGGGCTGCCCAGGGAGGTGGCGGAGTTACTGTCCCTGGAGGTATCACAGTATCACAGTCTCACAGTATCACCAAGGTTGGAAGAGACCTCGCAGATCATCAAGTCCAACCCTTTACCACAGAGCTCAAGGCTAGACCATGGCACCAAGTGCCACGTCCAACCTAGGTGTTCAAGAAAAGCCTGGATGAGGCACTTAGTGCCATGGTCTAGTTGACTGGCTAGGGCTGGGTGCTAGGTTGGACTGGATGATTTTGGAGAGAAAAGTGCTTCACTGTCTCCCTGCTCCTCCAGCCCAGCAGCCTGCTGCGTCCTGGCCTGCAGCTGCACAAAGCAGGAGCGCTCAGGGGCTTGCTCCGTGCTGTGCTGGCTGCAGCTGTCCCCTCTGGACAGCCTCACTGCTGCAGGCTCCTTGTGCTTGCTGCCTGCTGGCTGCACTGGGAGCACTTCCCAGCTCCCTAACTGGGCAGCCCAGCTGCAGCCCAGCCGCTCAGCCAGCCACGCACTGCTTCCCCTGGGAAGCAAGCACAGGCTAAGGGTGATGTGCTCTGCTCTTCTCACCTGCCCTCCTGGCACCCTGCAGCTCAGCCCCCGCTCACTGCCGCAGGAGGTGCAGCCTGGGCTCCCTGTCTGGGCTCCCTGTCTGGGCTCCCTGTCTGGGCTCCTGCTGCCCTCAGCTCTTCCTGTGCAGTGAGGAAGGAACAAGCAAGCAGCAGCAGCAAAAGTCAGGGGCACCCTGAAGCGGCTCCTGGAGGGTCCTCCTGGCTGTCCTGCCTGGAGGATGAGAGAAGGCTTTGTTTGGGACAGAGGTTTGTGCTTCCTTATTTCTTCATGCTTCGTAGCAACTGCAGTTTTGCAGGCCATGTGCTAGGCAGCTGAGCAGCCTCTGCACCAGACCTCAGCCCAAAGCCAGCAGTCCAGGGGGGCTCTTTCTGTCCTCAGCCCAAAGCCAGCAGTCCAGGGAGGCTCTTTCTGTCCTCAGCCCAAACCCAGCAGTCCAGGGAGGCACTTTCTGTCCTCAGCCCAAACCCAGCAGTCCAGGGAGGCTCTTTCTGTCCTCAGCCCAAAGGCAGCATTGCAGGGAGGCTCTTTCTGTTCTGTAACTCGATTTCATCAGTTTCCTTCCAGTTTCGGTAAGGACCAGACCCAGGTCTGTTTGGACTAGATTAGAGTTAGGCACTGGTTGGAGTCAGTGATCTTAAAGGTCCCTTCCAAACAAAAACCATTCTATTCTATGACTCTTCCAACCTGGTTGATTCTATGATTCTTCAAGAGATGAAGGGAGCAGCTATGGTTCAGAAGAGGCATTTTCCAGAGCAATAGCACTCAGTCAGAGCAGACTTTGCTTCTGCTGGTTTAAATCACTTCATTCAATAGTCTGTGTTGTCTTTTGCATCAGGCAGTTATGTAAATTTACAAATCATGCACTAATTGGCAAACAATTTCATAAATTTAGTAACTGGAAAAAAAAAAAAAAGAAGGTTTCTAACTAACCAGGCTGTGCTCTCTCCCTCTCAGATGGTGCAAATTTGAATACTGCCTGGAGGTTGCATTTCAGTAAAACTTTGCTGCAACTTTTATAGTTTAACCACAGGCTCATGTGCACCTTCAACAGATATCTTTTAGGTATCTCAGGCTCAATCTCTTCCAAGCATAGCTAAGCTCTTTCCTCTCCTTCCTTAACACCAAATCACAGCTAACTGGATCACTGAAAATTGTGTTTTGCCTGTTTCTTTCTTATTCTAGCCTCTCATTCTTTCACAACACCATTCTTTGCTAGTAAATTATATNCTGTCTATAACTGTATATACTGTAGATATCTGCTTGTAAATTGTGCCAGCTGTAAATATAAGCTTCATTCAAATTTCCAGAGCCGGCTGAGTCTAGTCTGGGTAATTTCTAAAAGTGTGGGGGGCAGGGGATACCCAAACCATCACATTAATCTATGCCTGAGCTATTACCTAGGTTCTACTTTACCACTCTCCTTGTTCTCTAGCCTCCCTGTTTAGGTACTCTGACAGGGAGCAGCTGAAGTTAGGTCACTCCCTTTTTACCCTCATTTGCCACATAACCTGTGGAAGTATTTGTCGTGAAGACAGGGAATTAATGTGGCCAAGTCAGGAATTCTAAAAATAGGATTATTTTATTTTCCTGAAGCCCCACCCCCAAACTATACACAAAACTAGTTTAGGTGTATTTACAGACTCTAGTTTGAGTGGGAATTTCTTCAAATAGAAGTTATGCACAAATTCAGAGGTTTAGGAAGACAGGAAATTGGACTTGATGATCTGTGAGGTCTCTTCCAACCTTGGTGATACTGTGATACTGTGAAATGGAGAAGGCTAAGCTATAAACACAGCTTTACCCCACTATCAATCTGGCTGATCAGAGAATTAAGGGCTTACTCATGGAGGTATTCAGCAGTGATCCCTTGCTGGATTTGTCTGTTCTTAGCTACCTCCTGATGCTGAAAGCAATATCCAATAATGCAGATCCACATGGCAGAAGCCCAAGGCGAGTGGCAAAGCTGCCAAACTCGGAAATGTCTCGAGACATGGCTGCCACGAGACAGGGATTCATGGAAGTGACGCTGCCTTCACAGCAGCAGGGGAGAGCCAAACTGTGAGGGTTCCCCAGTCAGCAGTTGATATGGTCTGGGAGGAGCTGGTTTGGGTGCCACCGGCAGCTCTCTTAAAGGACCCCAGGGCTTGCCAAGCCTTCAAGTTTGCACAGAATGGTGCAAAAGTGGGGAGAACCACCCCAAAGCAAGAGCAGTGTAAAACTGAAAGCTGTGCAAAAAGGTAGGAGCCACCCAAAAGCAGGGACATTCCAAAATGGGAATTCTGCCATGACAGGAACCTGTCCTGTTGGGCATTCTGTCAAGGTGGGAGCTCTTTCAAGGCAGGGATCCCTTCACCTTCTCTCTTGCTCTATTTATGCTTTTCTAGACAAAGTGTCCATTTACCATTTTATACTAGGCACAAAAACCCAGCCAACCACCAGCCTGATTCCAGCGCATGCTTCCACGCGGGTCAGCACACGTGCAGAAAGGTGCCTCCTGCTGTTCCCTTTTCAAGCCTGCAGGGTGTGTGTGTGGGCAGAAAGCAGTTTTTGTGCTTTCTCCCCATTCAAACCCACTGGGGGAGGTGGGGAGAAGAGAGGAATTTGGAGTACTCCAGCACAGTATCTACCCAAATGCAGGAATATGCTCTAGGAAAAGACTGGGGAATCATAAGCCTCTTATGGGAACTAGTTGTTGAAGATTCCAACAACATACTGCATTGTCTCCACCATCTAACTCAGCTTCACTTGGCCTATACATTCCCTTATCCTTCGGTGAAGTTTTATGCATTGCATCCTTGTCCTTTCTTGCCTTCATCTCCATCCTTATATCCTCATGGTTTAATTCTATGTTTTTGCCCCAAAGCACAGTGCTGGTTCTCCCCTTCTCTCTTCTTTTGTATTCTGGGACCTTTCTCTCACTTTATGCTCCAGAAGAGTTCTTGTTACTTCTCACAGCAAAACCCATGTTCTAGAGAGAAAGAAAAGTCTTAAAACAAGTTTCTTGTCTATCTCATCAAACTGGAAATTCACAGCATATATAATACAATGATGAGGAAAGTGGAACATATTATCAATGACAGACCTGACAACTGAGCCAGACAAAACAAACCAGAAGGTAAGTTAAATAAAAGTCTGAATGAACAAATTAAATACCCAGATAATTTATTTGATTAAGACTTCACACAACATACATAAATATATGCTCAGGATGAGAATCAACAGGAATACTGCTAGAAGCAGAAAGAGTGTGATCATTACAGGCCCACAGTGTGCAAGCTGCACAAAAGCAAGGACTACAGAAACACTTGGCATGAGCCAGTCAAGAACAACGCAAAGTGAAGGCATGGGTGGGAGACTTAGCAGAAGTCATCTTACTCCACAAAGCCTTATGTAAAACACAGCTTCATGTGTAGCTCTGGACAAACAATTTATGGCTGGACTAGCTCCCCAGTGGCAGCTTCCTAATACATAAGCTTAAACTTAAAAGGACATTGTCAAGTGATTGCTTTTACTAGTTTAATTTTTGCATTTCCTCTACTGTATTAGAAGATGGAAAACAATTCCCCTCCCAGTTCCAACTACTGATTTTGTCCTTTCCTATTTGACAATCATTGATTTTTTTTTTCTAGGGCTATAAATGTTTTAATAACTTCAACTTTGTAGTGCCTCGTGGCAAAATATCTTTGCTTGCACTGACTGCTAAACACTATTCCTAATGTACTCCTGATAACTAGAGCAAAAGGCAGCATTATAAAAAAACATTTTTCACAGGGTCTACCAAATTAATAGCTTTTGTTTCTTCATCCACATCTCACAGGCAGTTAAAACATGCAGGTCTTCACCCACGAGACATTTCAACCGCCTTAATTCTAGAAATCTGCGCTTCACAAATGTATGCCTCCCCTGTAGCTTTGACAGAACCTTAAGCATAGAGCCCACAGCCCTGACAATGTCCTTTTAAAAAGAGCTACTTACAAAATATAGATTCAAGTCAAAAGTCACCCTCAGAATTAGAATTATTAATGGACAAAATGGATGACAAGGAATTGTAAAGCAGTTAAATATTGGCACCCACAAAAGAACCAAAGAACTGAATGCTCCCACGCAGTCTTCTCGACTGGGTACACAAAGGCACCTTTCAAGAGATATACTCATATTTTTTGCTGTTCCAAAAGGTCATTTAGCACTTATTAGAAAAGCAATTAAAGTTTCAGTCAAACTGGAAAAGAGGAGAGAAGCAATCGGACTGAAATCGGACAACTATTTCTTCATAAATGTCAAACCTTAGAAAAAAAATACAAATCCCCAAACCAGTAAAGCTAAAAATCACCACAGAACAACCCGGAACACTAAAAGTTATGTGACGGTCACTTCTTCATGGATTTCCACAGTTTTCCTGCTGCTCTTTGTACATTTTTCTCTTCTTGCCCCTCCTTATCCCTACCTTCTTAAAGAAGCAGACTTCTCAGACAGGAAGAATGAGAAAACCTATTTCCCCACCTGCTACACTTGGGTCAGGGCACTGAATACGTCTTTAGGGCTTTAAGCAGAAACCTGTGCCTTCACAGGATTAGAGAGTAGAACAAGAGGCACATTCAACAGCAGATAGACGTAGTCAAAAGAACTGTAATACTTCACTGACAGCAGGTCAGACCTAGCAGGGCCTTTCCACGGTAGTCATTTTCTCATTCAGTAATGCTGCTCTCCTCTAAACTCCTCCAAGCAGCTTTCAAAATTCAGCTGGGATTAACAAAAAGGATATCACCTAATTTGTGATTAAGACAGGGCCTGAACGAAGCAGCTCAGGCTAACCTGAGGTTCATCTCCCCCTTCATTCTCCTTTTGTTGTATTGCTGTAAAAGCACAGCGCTGCCAGAGGCATGTGCTAGACAACCTGCACTGATGCTCTCGTCGGAGACATGCCGCAGGCCTCATTGCCAATCCCCACTGGCTCCTCATGGAGCACCTAACATTGCACTGGAAAAAGCATGTGGGTGGCAGGCAGCCACGATACCCCAGGGATCAGAACAGCAACTTGTTACCTATAAGACAAACAGGGTTGTCTAAAGAGACTGTCAGAAGAGCTGTCCTGGCCCACGAGGTGCTGCGTGGGAACAAACGCTCTAGAACCTGCCCACAGTGGCTTGAATCTACCTTTCCCTTGCTGCGGTTTTACTATGCAAAATGAGTATTTTAGCCTCATATTTCTATGAAGACATGCCAGTGGCTACTGTTACAATAAAATATGAACGCTGCATTGTGGAGAAAATGACCATTAATCCTGTAATCTGCAGTCATTTTTACCAATTCAGTACATTTCTTTAAATAACAAAGTACATGCAGTAGATGGAAGTGCATTTAAATAAACTGAAATAGATACAGCATGAATAATTAAAGCCAGCAGGGAAATGTGCATTGTGAGGTGCTAGTGGAAATAATTAGATTTATCTTATTTAGTACGGAGCCTGGATACAGGATCAAAATAGTGCAAGTTAGTGAAAATGTCTTAATCTGTTCTCATGCTACCACTACTATGTATCTCATCTTGAAGAGTATATCAAGTAGGTTTTGGACCACTATGATGTCTGACTGTGTTCTGCTATTTCAGTGTTACGTTAACCAGCACAAACTGTCAAATACCATATTTTATATGGATGCCTAGTATATCATCTTGCAATACTGCCTATTATTAGATACCGTATGGTTGAGCTTATGATAGAGCCTCTAAAGTCCCAGCATGTTAATATCAGAACACTGAAGGAAAACACAGATCATAAAATCACTGAGAAAAGTACTAAAGCGCTTCTACCTTTATAATATGCCAGGCTCTAAGCAGACTTTTTAAATCAGAAAATAATCTACTTTGAACATGGTGGTCCTTGAATGTTAGGCAGTTCTTGAAAACTGCTTTAGAGCTAAAAGTCATCAACAAAGTATACTTCCAGCATGAGCCTGGCAAAACCATGACTTCAGTCTACTCGAAAATGTTTTAGACTACAAAAAAAACTCAAACCTGTTTCTGACTGCTTAAAATGTTTCAGAAGTTTTTAAAAAAAGATTAATGCTTTCTGATTGTTCTACCCTGAATGCATTCCTGCCCCATGATTCCTAAATCCAAAATGAGAAGGGTCGATAAGTAGCTATATTTTGGAAGAGCAAAGACAAGCAGTTGTCACTCGGTTTTAAATCGGTGCTTAAACACAAACAAATCAGCAACGCAGAAGTCCTAAACATTCTACACAATGGTTGTGTCAAATGAAGAAAATCTCCTCAAGGAGCCGGCTCTCCTCTAGCTCATCTGCTCTGCTGATGGAGCTGTGAGGGGTCTGGTAAGATAGTGGCCTGTGACTCACACGACGAGGCTTCTGCCTTTTGTTCCTGTTACAAGAATCTCTGCAGAGGTGTCCTGGGACAGACGCTGGACTCAGAGCTTCAACCAGGTCAAGAAGACAGGCTTCATACCTACAGAAACACACCAAGAAAATGGAGCTCAATTAAGCACTACACCATCATGCAGAAAATGAATCCAGTCTTCCTGTCTTCATAATTCAAACTAGACCTAGATTTTTCTAACAGCAGCCACCAGCACAGAAGAAATGTTGCTGTATGGGTTCCTATGAGAAATGCTTTAATGCAGAGGTAGTCAAAAAGAGGAGAGTAAAGCATGGGTGCTCAGGTTATCTCAAAGTGTTTCATCAGCTTTTCCATTTGTGGTGTGTAATGTTTTAGTCATACTCCAGGAACTGAGGACTGACTTCAGAGACCTGCCAGCCAAATATACCAAAGAGCTACAAAGCAGACCCACACAGGTAACAGTGACTTACACACATGCTGTACCTTTTTGAATAAACCTCTATACTTAATTTAATTTCCCAGGGATTTGAAAACAGCAGGAGATTTTATTATTATTGCCACGCTCTACCTGTGCTTCCTGTAAATCTCCATGCACTATATGGAATCTGTCTCATGGAAGCACCAGAGGAATATAATCTAAGCAAGGCAATACAAAATCAACACTTGAGCACCAAGAGAAAAGGCCAAGGTGCTAAACATTACTCAGGCTGTCCTTTAAGTGTAAGTAGAGATGTGGGGAAGGTTGCAAGCCAACATTAACTAGTAACATACACTGAATAATGGCAATTACTTCAGACTGAGACTTCCTATTAATATTCACACAAGACAAGACTTGATCTAAATACCAGCACAGGACTGATCATTACAATACATTTTCTCAAACAGTACCATTTCCACTGCTTCCCCAGGGAGGCTGTTCCCCAGTCTAAGAGATATCACTCAAGAGTTTCACGCAAAAGTCTCCTTTGTTCCATCCTTTTGTTAGCACCAATCTCCTTAATGTTCCCAAAGCTGAAATAACTCACAAGTTTAGTGATTTACATGCACAGAATATTATTCACAGCACCCAACCTAAGGTATTGTAGCTGGTTTCCATAGGGTCCTTTTCTTCTAAGTAGAAAGAACTCATCCAAAGTGTAAAGAAACAGCTCAAGCTCAAGCTGTTTCCTGCTTTGAGAAAAGCCTTTTTCCTTTCAGGATGGTGGGAGTTTAGGAAAACTAAGCCAGACAGCTGGGGTAGGTTCCTCAACTCAAATGGGATGAAAAGTTCTTAAGTACAAATATTCACAGTAGTTTATTGTTGTGCAAGATTAGCTGTAACCAATGTGTCTCCCAGAGCTAGATTTAACACCTGTGCTGTCCAACAGCATCATGCAGTAACGGCAACAGATAGATAGACTTCCTTCCCTAAAATAGCAGTCTTGTGCAAAATATTCTTCACTAGCTTCAGCAGTGAGTGTTGTGTCCCAACCATCATTGGAAAACTGACCATGACAAGGTAACTCATAATTATGTCTGAGACACTGAAATAGTTCCTCAGCTCAAAGCAGTTAACTGTAGGTTAATACTGATGTTAATGGTGACCACTTGAGTTTTGCTATGATTGCTTGGGAAAGTCAGCTCTTTAATTTCCTTCAAATTTATTGTTCCTTCCAATCCAATGGTCACCATTACCCCTAACACCATTTGACTTGACATGACTTCCTCGCAAGGCTCTGTCTTCTGTTTCACTACCTATATATTATTTTGTTTTCCTTTGGATGCACTAGCTCACATTTCACTCAGAAATCCATTCTGCAAATTTGTTTTTCCACATTTTGGATTACATATGCATCTTTCTAGTACCCATCTACTTAAATCACCCCTAATAATAAAGAGTCGAGTGACTCAGAGCAATGAAATACAGCTTTAATTTTGTCACAACAGGACTGCGTAAGTGGCCAACCCTAGGCAAGTGTGAAGCCTTGCAGTTACCCTAACCAAGAATCTCAGAAGGACAAGAGTTTTGGGTAGCTAAACAAGACCATTTTAGAAGGGTCTGTTGTTTGTATTAGCATTTAGAAAGTACCCTCTAAAAAGCAAAGCTCCTCAGATATCTCTCTAATATATGATGGAAAAAGCCACACTGATAGTGAGAACTTACCTATAGCTATATTAGACTTTCACACCGAGGAAGTTTCGAACTAGAGTCTATATAGATACATATAGATACTTTGAACCCTAAAGAAACCCAGTTAACACATACACTGGTTTCATTAGCCACACCTAAGACTTCTTTTTAGATTAATCTAGTCAAGCATACAAATGCTTATCTCCCCTGACTGTAGTGCTATCATAAAATTTCAATTTCTCCAGCAGCCACATTCAATCACAGATTAGGCAGAGGGAAACCAAACCAGCCAGTGCATTTATAGCAAACGTGCAGGCCCTAGATTTCAGCAGTACCTTCAAGTTCATTTCTTCTGAAAGTTTATCTAACTTTTACAGCATTTCTGCTATCAGGAAGGCTAAATGATTTGGCAGATTACAAGCACAGCAAATAGCTAAGATTATGTAAAAGACCAGGTGTTGTAAATCAGTCTATTTGACACCACAGTTATATATGCAATAAAGTGAATGAACTCTGCTAACACAGTGCTATCTGATAAAGAGAATGCTCCTTGCAGGTGTTTAGTGTTTAATCCCACGATAATGGTTTGCCCTGGTTTGTCTAGGCAACATCAGACAGCATCTGGCTGGAGGCAACAGAGTAGACCTAGAATGGTATGAAGCTCACAAAGATGATTTTCTCACCATTTATTTGTATCAGAAAATTTAAAGTGACACAGTCAGAATGTACAAGTCCTGAAATGAAACTTTCTTAAAACCAGTATATGTATTCCTTGCACGATCTGAATAAATGCATAAGTGAAAACAGGCTTCATTATTGTTATTATTAATACGACACTTAATGGCTTCAGTGAAGTCAAAGCTGCAGGATCAGGCACCCAAGAGTCATAACATTTCAAACAGGAAAACTGATCAGGCAAACTTGGCTTGTGAATACTGAATGCTCATTTAATGCAAATTAACAGCCAAGGGTGCTCTCATATTGCTCATGCTTCCCAAGGAGAAAAACTCCCAAATGTTTTGCAGAAGTGCCAGTACTGCACATTAAGCTACATACGGAAATTTTTCATGTATAGATGTTCAACCAAGCAACCAAATGTCCCATCAGTGCTAGATGCTTATACCTATACGCTTTGATGGGTTTTGCCCTCTCAACAGTTGGAAAGAGGTGGGCAACAGTCTCTTTAAGAATGATAATATTTCAGCCTGTTGTCACTTTTTTGGTACATTTGCCAGTATGCTGGGAAGCCAAAGAGCATCTCTGCAAGAGTCTGGAAAATAATCTCTTTCCTAAGCTGTTTTTGACACTTCCCAGTGATCTAATTTTCATGAACTTGAAATCCTTCATATTCCATCACAGAAGAAAATTTCTTAAGTCTACAAATTTGGATTACAATCTTAACTATTTAGAAAGGTAAAGTCTGAGGAAAGTAATAAAGTCTCAAGACCCACAAAGAATAGGTCTACAAAACATGCAGAAGGCAGAGGCCATGTGCAAGAGATAAATGGGAGACAACAAACCAAGTTAAGCTCTGAAGCTCTTCTGTCAATAAAGAAACTTGCTCTTAGGTTTTAATGCAGAAGATAAAAATGCCTCAATTATTTTAGAGGTAGGTGCCACTAGGCTCAAGCCCCTGGAACTGGGTCAGTGCAAAACCATGGTCCAGATGGATAAATCCATTCTAGTGAGGCTGCAGTGGTATTCCTTGAACCTCCATAAAATGAACACAGGTTTCTGGAAAATCTGGCACCTCAGATATAGAATCATAGAATCATAGAATGGTTTAGGTTGGAAAGGACCTCAAGGATCATCCAGCTCCAACCCCCTGCCATAGGCAGGGACACCTCCCACTAGAGCAGGCTGCTCAAGGCCTCATCCAGCCTGGCTTTAAACACCTCCAGGGAGGAAGCATCCACAACCTCCCTGGGCAACCCGTTCTAGTGCCTTACCACCCTCACTGTAAAGAACTTCCTCCTAACATCCAGTCGGAATCTCCCCTCTTCCAGCTTAAACCCATTCCCCCTCGTCCTGACATTACTAGACCGTGTAAATAGTCCCTCCCCAGCTTTCCTGTAGGCTCCCTTCAAATACTGGAAAGCCACTATAAGGTCTCCTCGAAGCCTTCTCCTCTCCAGGCTGAAGAGCCCCAACTCTCTCAGCCTGTCCTCATAGCAGAGGTGCTGCAGCCCTCTGATCATCTTCGTGGCTCTCCTCTGGACCCGCTCCAGCAGTTCCATGTCCTTCTTGTATTGGGGGCTCCAGAACTGCACACAGTACTCCAGGTGGGGTCTGACGAGAGCAGAGTAAAGGGGGAGAATCACCTCCCTTGCCCTGCTGGCCACACTTCTCTTGATGCAGCCCAGCACTCGGTTGGCTGTCTGGGCTGCATGTGCACACTGCCGGCTCATGTTGAGCTTCTCGTCGACCCAGACCCCCAGGTCCTTCTCCTCAGGGCTGCTCTCCAGCCATTCATCACCCAGCCTGTATCTGTGCCTGGGATTGCACCGACCCAGGTGCAGGACCTTACACTTGGCCTTGTTAAACGTCATGAGGTTGGCCTGGGCCCACCTCTCCAGCCTGTCCAGGTCCCTCTGAATGGCATCCCTGCCCTCCAGCAAGTCAACTGTGCCACACAGCTTGGTGTCATCTGCAAACTTGCTGAGGGTGCACTCAATTCCTCTGTCCATATCACTGACAAAGATGTTAAAGAGCACTGGTCCCAGCACTGACCCCTGAGGGTTCCCCTATGTAAGTAAGCTTTAAGAAATTCTATTATAAATTCCCAGTATTAGGTTGAAATGAAACAAGTAACTAGTAAAGTTTATAAATTCTAAATATAGAATAACTATTTAGTCCATCACTAAGGTAATATGAAACATTGCAAAATACTATGATTCAGTGCAGCTTATTAAATGTTCGCAATTTAGAGAGAAAAATCCTGCAAAAGAAAGTTGGCACAGAGCCCAAACATTCCTTTCCCAGTTACTTTTGTTTCACTGGCTGTGGAGCAAGAATACAACTCTCCGAACATCTTCAAGTGCATCTTACTTTGCACTGTGCTTCAAAATTGAATAGGAAGGAAGGCTCTCACATTTTTATGACAAATACAAATGTCGCTGTTATTCTGGGAACCATAAAACCACTTATTCCCAGGATGGTTGCTGAGAAATCACCTGGAACCACTTGGCTTTCTGTCTAATAAAACCTGCTGGGCAATCAGAGTTCAGACAGTCCCACTACGTACAGTACCTAAAAAATGGTCAGATTATGCAAAAATGATGCACAGAACTCATTATTGCACAGCATATTAGAGAAAATGGTGCTTTTGAAGGTAACCGCAGAGCATTTTTGCATCAACTGGCTGAACAGTGATATTTATTTATTTATTTAGACATTTGGGGTATGTCATTGAATTTTTAATGTTTATCTATTTCCCATTGCTGGTAAAATATATTATATTTTGTACACACTGTTCAATTTTTAAACCACATTACTGCATTTTCATATTGTGCAGTCCGATTTAACTAATAATATCATTTGTTCCTTCCCGAAAAAACCCGCACAATGCCAAACAAGTTTGATATTTGGAGGAGCAGGATTTTCCCCATGAGGCAAAATAACTAAACTTATTAGAGTCATAAATACTCTGGCAGTGAGATCTATGTATATTTCTTTAAACAAGCAGTGTCAGATATTATTTGATCACTATGTTCAGAGATACCTTTTCATTTACAGTCTCTGAAAATTTATTCTTCAACGATAAACGTGTACAAAACACACAGGAACGTCTCGTCTGCAAGGTGATGGCATTTCAACAAAGCACACTGGCAATACGTTTTTGGAGATTAGTAGCTGTATGGGCTTACTTTATTTAACTGTATATACCAGAGGAAATAAAAAGGTTTATTTTTATACTGCTGCTTATATTTTCAACATAAAGTTCAAAGTGATTTACTAATGTTACATGAATTGCCTTTGAATTACGGTACAGAACTGTGCATACGTACAAAGCTTAACACTATTTTGTATTCATAAAACACCGCCTGCCTCCCAGCACTTTACAAATGCTAAATACAGCTAAGAACACATTCAAGCAGTAAGGAACAGACCCATTTTAGAGAAAATGAAACTGAGTTTATTATTATTATAAAGGAAATACCAAACTTTGATTTGATTGGAACAAGCAGGGAAAACAAAAGCAGGTAACTGGTCTCAGCACTCAGCACTACCTCAAATCTGAAGACGTCGCACTAGTGATACAACATGAGGTTACCTGTAAAAACAGCTGTGATGACTGAGCTGTGATAACTGAGGTAACCTTAAAGTTAATCCAGGTTCTATGGGCAAAGAGCAGATCTTTACCCAAATTAAAGAGTCCTGTTCACTTTCTTGAATCCACAGTTGTTACACTAGAGATGCTAGCAGTCTTTCCAAAGCTTGCCCTTTCAACATCCATGTACCAACTTATCCATAAATTTGCTAAAGTCATTTTTCACTCCACCACTTCCACAATATCCTATGACAGAAGCTTGGAGAGTTCCCTGCTTTTGAAAGGCATAATTTTGGTTTATGTTTTAATCTGATATCCTGCTAGTGCAATCAACTGATTTGAGGACTAGCTGTAGTTAATCTCTATGATGTTGTGGGATCTGGTAAAAAACTTATGCACAATCTTCACAATTTTGCAAACCTGGTAATTTTCTCATTCAGTCTTTTCCTGTGTAAAGTCAAAACCTTTTGGTCTCTCCTTATATGGCAGATGCTTCATTCTCTTGGTCAAATTAATTGTGTCATGAACCTTTTCTAGCTTACATGCTCTTTCTTGAAAGATGAAGACCAAAAGAACACATCAGAATCAAAATGTGAGTACACCAAGGCTTGTGACACTTCTGTGAAGCTCTATGACACAAATCCTAATCATCTGCTCTCAGTTAGGTCACCCAGGATATTTTGCTGTTCACTTCTTGATGCAAGTCACAGATGAAGAACTTGCCCAGCACAATCCTGGGGAACTCTACTGCTGACTCTTCCACATCATGAAAAGTGAACATTAAGTGAAAGACCTTTCCTCAGGTCCTGCAGAAACTTTAATTCTTTAAGAATGCTTGGTGTAGCATGTGTCAAAGGCTTTTCTAAAAATCCAAATGCATTATGTCCAGTGGATCCTCTTATGTGTCACTAAATTTCTGAGTTCGGGATTTATAGGTCTGAAATGATGCTTGATTCTTTCTTTCTCTCTCTGCTGTAGGAGTATAATCCAGGTTTTCAACAACATGCCATTTGCCCCAGCACGAGTGAAACGAACAAGCCAATGAGCACCGGAGACCAGTTGGACTGGAAATGAAAGCTGAAGAAGTTGAGTTCACTGTCACTCCCTGAATGGCACTAAGTCAGGATAGGGGATCTTGCCTTTCATCTGTGAACTGCATCTTCAGTGACCAAAACACATCCTCAGAGGATATTCTCATGTACACAATTGTCAAGAACTCAAAACCAAAACCAACCAGACAAAAACAACAAAAGGGCAATCCTTGAGGCTAAAACAAGAGAATGAACAGAAAGAGAAAGAGAGACAAAGAGCCCGTTCCAGTTGTCCTGAGATTCTGCTTTTACTTTGATGCAGGCTGAGAATGAGTGAACACCTGACTGTGGCATACAGGAGGAGGCAAATTCAACAGTGCTCTGTACGTATTTAAACCAATTCCAGGTTGGGAAAGGCTTCCCGTCTGTAACTGGTCTGTATTTTCCAAAGGCATCTCAGTTTCTTAATTCTTAAAGAAAAAGATCAGAGTGCAGAATATTTCAAAGCAATTAAAAAAAGATCTGAGCCTGTTATTTAAAATACATCACACAATGTAAAACAGAATATATTTACACACTGTCCTTAGAAAGAGCCTCCCGGAGTGCTGTAAAACCCACATCCACATAATAGAGAGCTTACAGTATCAGAGACTTGCAGAGAACTCTCTGAGGTGGTATTCACAGAATCATAACCTGGAGAAAGGGAAGACTTATTAGATCATCGAGCCATTTCCCTGCTGACGGAGAACCGTTCCCTACAGCACGCTTCTTTACATTTGCTGTTAACAATGAGCCTCTTGCTATTCTCCTTGGGAAGCCATTCCACTGCCAAATATACCTCACACTATCATTACCATTATTACTTATTTATATGCTACAATATAACGTGAAGGGCCTTGATCAGGATCAAGCAGATCAACTCTACCATCACTTGCAAAAGCGATCTTCTCTCTAAAAGAGCACACAGTCCAAGCAGCTAAGTCAAAGTCCAGTGGGAAAGATGTAACATACAATTAAGGAGAACAGAATAGCATGGAATGTGTCACAAATGTATCATGAATTTTTCCTTCAGAGGCTGGTAGGAGAGAAAATTGTGTGTCACAAACAAGAATGGATTTCTGATAGCTAGAAGTAAACAAAGGATTCTCCTTCTCTCAGCTTCAGGCTATTAGTTACAACTGAAGATCTGACATAGTACCGAGAAATCTATCTCCCTTTTTGGTGCAAATCCTCCTTAAGTATTTGAGCAACATTACATTTCTCCCTTCTGCTCCAGCCTCAGTCAACATTTATCTGAGCCACACATTTTAATCTTCTCTCATAAATCAATACTTCTAGCATAGCAACAGATTTTGCCTCTCCTTCAATCTTTGACATCTTTCTAGTAAATGATCACCCAGAAATGAGCCCCATATTCACTTGGTGGGGTTAAAAAGAAACAGAAGAGATCAGCTCCCCCCAGCACTCATGTAATACTTCTCTGTGCAGACTCAGATGACAACAGCCTTTTTGCTGCCACTTCATTGCTCCCCAGGTCCCCCTCTTACATATGTATTGATACATAACACTGCAACATAACCCTGCAAGATCTAAAGCACCAGCAAAATCAATGCCTTGTTTCCTAGGATTACCAATAATTATCACTAAATCCCATGGAATATGGCATGACAGATTACAGTCTTGACACAGGAGAACTTGTAGAGAAGCAGAAGAATTAACATCATACCTTTGCCAAATGAGTCTTGCTCGGCAGTGTTACAGAACAACCCTCCCTCCCTCCCCTGACAAACAGAACTAAAGAGTTAATGAAGACTTGGTCCTAAAAGCAGTTGAGCACTGCTGGTTTGCCCCTGGCCGTCTGCGCACTGAGCACAGCCAGTGCAGTAAAGCAAAGTGGATACAGCAAGAGCACCTCAAAAAAAAAAAAAAAAAGTGCCTTAAGGCAGGGCTGATAAGAGATTTTTCTTCCTCAGTTTTCACCGTGGCTTTGCCTATGGCAGCATCCATCCGGCTGTCATTACTGAAATAAGAGCTACTGATGCTCTTACTCATCCTTGCTACACAAACAGACCATTTTCACTTACTCAGGAGTCAGAGACCAACACCTGCTTTCCTCACCTTTCTGCACTCCCATCTCAGTGCTCCCAATCCTCAGTTATCCAGTAACAACCTTTTCTAATGTCTCCTCACTGGACTTTCACTCACACCCTGCCGCCATGTTACCAACCTGTCAAGTATAACTGAAAGGGCTTCTTCATTGTTTTTGTCTCTGTGTGCTTCTAATAGCTAAAAAATAACAACAACAACAACAACGAACAACCCCAGACTGATTCTTTTAAAGTACAGCTGCAGGAAGCTAAATTGGTATAACTGAGGTTGTAATAATTCTGGAAGGGGGAAAGAGAACAAAGACATGAACACAGCAAAGTAAAGAAACCTTTTAAATCAGACCTGTCAGTAACAGAAGAATAATTTAGAATGAAGTTTTAGTACAAAAGAAAGAAATTACAGAACCATGGAACTACCACAGAGTTTAACAACCACCTCAGCAATCACTGTTTGTATTGTCCTTCTTTCCACTCCCACACACCCGTTTCCGTCTCATCAAGTCTGAAAGCTCTTCAGATCAGAAAATGAACCTCAGTATATGTACAGCACCTGGGGCCTTGATTCTACTGTGATATTACATAATTACTTTGCACTTCAGAGCCTGCTTAGCTTTTACTCCCTTTAAGCACTCCATCACCACAGCATATCTTCAGTAAGATCTTCACCCTTTTATTTTTCTGGGCCAAAACTAAGCTGTCATCATCTTTTCTGTCATACTTCATCCCCTTACTTCCTCTGCCTTAACAGCCTTTATCCTTAATTTTTACTCTTACAAATTTGTCCCCAGGCATCTTTGCCCTCAAAGCAAACTCTTAATTCAATGAATCATCTTTAAAACTGTGCCTTTTCTTTTATAATGTACTAGACCCTTTCACAAAAGGTTGCATATGTAAGTGACAGTGTAATTCTGTCCCTCTTTTCTGCTGCTCTCAGTGTTGCCCCTTAGTTTTGCTTTTTTCTTCTTCCACATTTCATCTTGCTCCTAGTGTGGTTTAGGCAAAACTGGGACTTCTTTACACCCTATACACTGATTGGAACTGTGTGGGCACTAAATAACTTTACAACAATTTTAAGGGGCTTGGCTTAGAGGCAAAAAAATTCCCCACCACGTATAACTTGCAATCGCCATGTACATACTCTGGCAATGCCAATTTGTCTTTTCTCACAAGCTCAGTCCAAATCCCCAGCCTGCCAGATAATAGATCATCTTTTTGCTTCAGTTGTACAATCACTGGGAGATCTGCATAGTTTTAGGTCAAGCACTTATAACCATTTTATGATTCCAAAGTTTCTTACCTTGTCATTTAGTTACTGAACTGTGAGCTTTCATTGACTTTCTAACCACTGTGGCAAGAACTCCTACTAGCTCTGCAAGATTTAAAACCTCATTGAGCAAAGGAGCAAAATTGGACTGCGGCAGTTTTAAGTACATAATGGGGTGGAATCATGACCCTATGGAAGCCAGTGAAAGTCTGCCACTGAGGCTGGGTTTCTTCCCTGACTACTGTCATTTGTTGTCTTGGGGTGAATAAGTATTATAAGCTCCCTATTTTACACTCTGGAAATGAGATGCCTCGGTGAAAGCTTGGAAATAATTCCTTCTACCACTTTCTTTTGTTTCTATCCTGGTAAAATATTTTACACAGAATCAATTGTTGCACCTAAACACCAACTCTTCCTGTTGCTTTGTACGATCCTTCCTCTCCTGCTTGTCAGCTTACTTTCCTCTGCTGTGGTATAGAATGTTTAATAGCAAAATCTAGCACTCAAATTCTTGTTTCTTAATTATCTCTGCCCTGTCAGCTGTATCAGTGAAAACAAGTTACCATTAGACAATGCAGATACCAGCAAACACCGAGTTGTGATAACACAGTCCTGTATTACTGTCAGCACAGAAAAAGCTGTTTCAGGGAGGCTTAAAAAAAAGACAATAATCAAATAAGCCCAGAACTTCTAAATGGCTAAAGCCCTAAAGATATCTTAATTATTCTTCAATATCTTAATCATTCTGTAGAATCATGATCTTGTGTAACAGGCATTTTAAATGAAAGGTCCACTGCTCTGCACAGTTGCCATTTCCTTCTAATTGTGAATTAAAACATAATTTAGCATGGCTGTATGCCAGCATGACAAGAAAAATTTACAGACACTAACTTGGGGTTGAAATATCAGGTAAAAAAAAAAAACAAAAAAAACAGATTTCTTTCAGTAATAGAAAATCACTCACCAAGTTGTACTTTAAAACAAAGCACTAGAGCTTTAAGTTGACAAACTGACTTGAATTAAACCACATAAAAAAGTACTTGCACTGTAAATCTTACAGGGCAAAAGTGATGGTAGGTTATCATTCTGTGTATTAGCATGCACTCTGGAGAGTTCAGGGCAAGTATGGATACGCATTCATTCCATTTTATGCCACACATTACTGAAAACATATTCTCCATAAATAATTCATAAATGTATTGTCTGAAATTTCAGATTCCAAAAATACAGCACAGTTCTCAACTTTATGGTTGCTTGGTCTTCAAAACAGAAATAGACAAATGGGTGGATGGACTTGGCAAACCTGATAAGAACCCTTCAGTCAGAATTATATTCCACAAGTAAATGCAAACATCTCCCAGCTCCTGATCCCTGGAATGGTGAGGCCATGACAATTGCCCCTGTACATGTGTCTGCCATTCCTTGGTAAGGAACAGGGAGAAAACTAAGAAAGGACGATGTAACCAAGTATTGAGAATAAAGTGTTCAGTCAGATATTTGATTTCAAAAAGAGCATTAGGGAAAAAACAATGCCTTGCTGTTCTCTCTTTATGAGCTGGGTGTGGAGCAGGCCAGTTAGATGAGAAAAATCACATTTTACAGGATGGTGTGATGGAGAACTAATAGGTTGAATCTGTCTAGAAATTCTGAGGAAAACACAGAGAAGAGGCATACTATGCCTTGCAAAAAGCTCATTTTTCTGGCCATCTGACTGCATCACAATCTTGAGGTCTGCTTGTTGCATTTGGCTTTTAAGTACTATCACTTCTTAATGCTAATGAAAGGCACCATCTTTCAAGCCAGCTATGCCAGTGTAAGAGAAGTGAATGGGGTCTTGCAGTTCACCTAAAGTCTAATTTTTGCAGGGAGCAGTGACTATAACACTCACTGAAGAAACTGAACTATGTTTCATAGGTGAGAGCACTTAAGCTTTGTATCGCTTGTGATTCTCTTTCTTGCTGACATTATATATGCAGTTATGCTTAGTTGCTTCATAACGTACTTGGAAGCTTCACATCAGATAGCAACTGCTTTTTGGACAGATTTGCATTCACTTGCTTTCTACTCACCTATTAGAGACACTTATTGTCTTAGTTATAGNATATATATATACAACCAGATTGATGGCCATGGATGGAGGTAGAGTTTCAGGAAGAGAGGTGTCCACCATGTGGTGGGATGACCACATGGCAAAACAGGAACAGCAGCAGGAACAGGGGTGGTGCTAGCAGGCAGGAAGGCAAAAGAAAAACAAACCATTCCTCTGTTTTTATAGGGGGCTAGATAGGAAGTGGGAGTAGGGTAACCACTACACCTGGGGTCAGGTTCAGATCCATCATTGGAGAGGAGTCAGAAGGACCTAGGGTCAGATTCAAGACCACCCCCCAGGAAGGTTAACCCTTTACACTTATCTAGTGAAATCTTTGGTGCCCAGCCCTAACAGAACAGCTCTCAAAGTCCTTATTTGCCAGCACCTTATGCGAACTCATCCACTCCAATTTGCATGAGAGCAACTGTTGCAACAGAGCTCAAATACTTGGCATCCCAACTTACTGACTGCTTGGATGCAGACCGTACAAGAAGAAACAATGCTCTCATAAAAATTGTATTCTAGTACCCAGTTGCTATAAAACTTCTAACACTCAGTGTGGAAGGGTTGAAACTATCTCCTGTTCCATTCATTTCCAGGTGTGCTGAAATCTCTGGGGTAATCTTTAAATCAGCTGAGATTTCATACATCAAAGATGAGGATACATAATTCAAGAGAAGCCACCAAGATAAAACAGAAGCTGTAAAAAATACAGCATGTTGGTAGCGGCTGGCTTAGCATGTCAAAGAGGGGCGACTGCTGGCGAGGAGTTGCACACAATCAGCACAAGAGCATGCTATGAGGCAAAGCAGGTAGAGATGAAAGCTTCACAGGGACACAGGCACTGAACAGCCTTAATACTGCACAAGTGCCAAGGTAGAAGGCACCCTATTGAAAAAAAAACAGCAGTGAAGCATGGAGTATGAGACACTCAGATCTGATGTCCCTCAGCTGTCGTCATTGTACACTAACAACCTCTTTCAAGAAGTTTACACAGGTGGAAGGTGTCCCACTGAGATAAATTACCTCCTTTTGGTAGCTGAGCAGATGGGCAGGGAAGTGAAATTTTAGTTTGTTCATTCCCAGCAGTAAGTAGCAAAGATGATCTTGGGCTCTGCAGGATTACTTTTTGATAACCATATATATGTGGACAGTCCACATTTCTGTTAGAAACTGCCTAAGGTCACTGATACTCTACAAAATAGGGCAGGGCATTTAGTAGCTCGAAAGACTGATGCCAGGTCTCTCATTCCCATATTTGTTTGAATACATTCCCTTATTTTTTTTTTTGTACAAAGAGAGACCTCAACAGGCAAGAGAGATGGGCTCACAAGAATTTGGATCGTTCAAGAATAGGAAGCATGAACTCCTGCATTTGGGAAGGAATAAGCCGTAGGTATCAGCATAGAATCATAGAATCAACCAGGTTGGAAGACACCTCCAGGATCATGCAATCCAACCGACCACCCAGCCCTGTCCAATCAACTAGACCATGGCACTAAGTGCCTCATCCAGGCTTTTCTTGAACATCTCCAGGGATGGTGACTCCACCACATCCCTGGGCAGCTCATTCCAATGCCAATCACTCTGTGAGGAGTTTCCTCTTAACATCCAGCCTATACCTCTCTCGGCACAACTTGAGACTGTGTCCCCTTGTTCTGTTGCTGGTTGCCTGGGAGAAGACACCAACTGCCACCTGGCTACAGCCACCCTTCAGGTAGTTGTAGACAGCAATGAGGTCACCCCTGAGCCTCCTCTTCTCCAGGCTAAATAACCCCAGCTCCCTCAGCCTCTCCTCATAGGGTTTGTGTTCCAGCCCTTTCACCAGCTTTGTTGCCCTTCTCTGGACACATTCCAGTATCAGCTTTGACTGGCAAAAAAGCAGCTTAGCAGAGGACATGGACACTTGTCCGGGCAGGCAGAAAACCTGAACACAAGCTGGTAAATGATAGCACTGCCAGAAGGCTGAAGTGATCCTTCCTCTAAACTCAGCCCTGGTGGGACACAGCTGGAGTCCTGTGCCCAGTGCTGGACTTTCCAATACAACAAAGGCATGGCCACATTCAAGGGAGTCCAGTGAAGGGCAACAAAGATAATCAAGAATTGAAATATCTGACATGAAAGAAAAATCTGAGAAAGCTGTAACTGTTCAGTGAGGAGCAAAGGCAGCTCACAGTGAGTGATCTTATCAATGTGTATAAATATTTGATTAAGGGAGGAAAGATGATAGAGTAAGGTTCTTCTCAGTGGTTCCAATGAAAGGAGACGAAGCAATGGGCACAAACTAAAATGCAAGGAATTCCATTCAAATTTAATTAAAATGTTTTCTCACTATGTAGGTGGTGTAACACCGGTACAGGCTACCCAAAGAGATGGAGTGTCCTCCATCCTGTAGTCTCTATCCACCCCCCAAAGATAATCAAAACCTGACCCAACACCATCCTGAGCAGCTGCTTAAGCTGACCTTGCTATAGGCAGGGCTTTGAAGGAGATGACCTCCAGAGGTACTTCCCAACCTTGTCAGTTCTGTGGCTTCATAGTGGGGTACTTCTCTTCATGAATAAATTAAACTTCATGGACAGCATATGACAAGAGGGCAAGGACTGACTAGCAAGAACTGGACTCTGACTTACCCATGTGGTAGACACAGGGAAACCAGGGAGGCTTAAAATGCCAATGCCTGCAAACTAGAAAGCTCTATAAACAAATCCAAACACTAACCAAGGGCTTCTGCCCAGAAAGGTTTACAATTTATTAAAACCAGGATGCATGGAAAACTTGATGGCACATTTAAACAAGGATTTGCCCTTCCATCCTTGCCCTTCCTCCCCCGCCCCTGACTTTGCATCTATCCATTCCCCCAAATCACTTGCACCTATCCACATACAAACCTACCACAGTGTAGCACACAACCTCATACGCTTATTTTCCTTTTTGAGCAAGATGGTCATAGCCACACTGTAAAAAACTTACTAAAAATATTTTTAGTATCTTCACTTTAAGCTTGCAAATATTTTTCTGGCAAAATTCCCCAGCTAACTTTACAGTACGATCTCTCAGAGGGAACAGAACTCTTACTTAAAAATAAATAAATAAATAAATAAGAAAGAAACAAAAAAAATCCCACAGTACAAAATGAATGTGACCCAGGGACTTACCGTTCTATGCAACAACACAAGCAGAGTGCACAGAGACAGTGAAGTCCACAGGGCGTGAAATTAAAATTTTCACACAGATACAATGAAATAATGATACAATGTTACAACCTTGGCACAAAAATCTTCTGGTTTGAGTAAAGTCAGTGTCATGTGATGTTACGGTTTGTGCACTGGTAGAAACGGTCTGCAGCTAAAAAGTTCATCACAAAACAGAAGGAGCAAAAGCAAGAAAATTGGATGGATAATTACAACAGGGCTCCATATTCTAGTGGTCTAGACGTTCCTTAAGATGCACAGAGCAGCAGTGCCTAGATGCCACTGACAGCTGACTTAAAAAAGCATACTTTCCCCACATGCTGAGAAATCTAGATGCCAAGATACCACTTGGAGACAGGAAATAGAGGACTAAAGAGATCTGAACTTGGCAAAAGAGGAGAAAGGTATATTTCTCTTACTAGGTCAGTTTGCTGCCTACAAATAAGGTAGATATGCAGGTTTCAAATTCCAAGCATATGCATAAAGAACAGGGATGCACAGAGCAATTAAGACAGTCAAGCAGAAGCTGGGATGAGTAGCAGCTGGAGCACTATGAAAGTCCTTTTAGGAATTGCTTCACCTGTTACAGTAAAAAGAAAAGGCAGTGTTGGAACAAACAGGCCTCAGCAAGCACAAGGTCATTGGCACAAGAACGGGGCTTGAAAAGTTTCAGGCAGATGCACACGTGGGACACAAGACGCTGTTACAAGAACATGTCACATCAGATTTGAGACTTGCAAAGTAAGTTACAAACAGTACTTTTTATACTAGAAATACACCTACACAGAGGAACACTGAATTATCAGATAATCTGGAAGGCACAAAAAGTATTTTAAGAGTATGAACAAAGGCTGAAAACTCATAAATCATAAAGCTGCTTGTACATTATGATGTATCACAGATACCTGGTAGACTGACAGACGTGCATGCATTCTACAAAACGTGTTATTAGGTCTGAAATATGGGGGGGGGGGTGGTGGAATCTGAATTCAGTACTACCTCTCATCTCAAATCACAATTTCATCATCACAGGCACAGAAGTTAACACACAGAGAAAAACTATCGGCAGTGTTTCTAGTAATCCTCCTGGAAATGAAACACAAAAAATCCTTCTAACAGGGCAAAGGTGTGGTGGTTTTGGGTGTTCCCCGTCCTCCCCCTCCCCCCCACTTTAGAAATTACCCAGATTAGACTCAGCCGTCTCTGGAAATATGAATGAAGCTTATATATTATAAACTGGAAAAGCACAGACTGGATGGGTGGAGCACTCACTGGATAAGGAATTGGCTGGATGGTCGCATGCAGAGAGTGGTGATCAATGGCACAATGTCCAGCTGGCGACCGGTGACAAGTGGTGTTCCTCAGGGGTCAGTGCTGGGACCAGTGCTCTTTAACATCTTTGTCAGTGATATGGACAGAGGAATTGA
>WAAF01014981.1:33895-82312 GCA_013400475.1 Tricholaema leucomelas | reverse complement strand
GTCCAGAGAAGGGCGACGAAGCTGGTGAGAGGCCTGGAACACAAACCCTATGAGGAGAGGCTGAGGGAGCTGGGGTTGTTTAGCCTGGAGAAGATGCTCAGGGGCAGACCTCATTGCTGTCTACAACTACCTGAAGGGAGGTTGCAGCCAGCTGGGAGTTGGTCTCTTCTCCCAGGCAACCAGCAACAGAACAAGGGGACACAGTCTCAAGTTTTGCTAGGGAGGTATATTCTGGATGTTAGGAGGAAGTTCTTCACAGAGAGAGTGATTGGCATTGGAATGGGCTGGCCAGGGAGGTGGTGGAGTCGCCATCCCTGGAGGTGTTCAAGAAAAACCTGGATGAGGCACTCAGTGCCATGGTCTAGTTGACTGGATAGGGCTGGGTGCTAGGTTGGACTGGATGATCTTGGAGGTCTCTTCTAACCTGGTTGATTCTATGATTCTATGATTGTAAAAGCTACATTTTTGGAGTGCCACACATACAGTGAAATGGCGATCAAAGACCTCCTCAGCTCACAGGACTGCTAACAGAATGTATTTCAGGATTATACAGAATCAGTTCTGTAAAATAAGTCACACTCCACAGCCTCTATCTTACTGCCTAAAGTCTGACAGTCTTGCACTATAATTTCTTACAGGGCTCCACAGGATTCATCTTATTTCACACCATTCTCATGCCATGCTAGAAGATGTTAGTTTTCCAAGTGTTAATATCACTACAACTGTATTTTGCTTCCAGGAAAACAGAACTATTAGTCCATTCCTTCTCCTCTCATTCCAATAACTCTTAACTTACAAAGTAACCTAGGCTAAAAGGTGAAGTCTGGAGTCCAGTCCTCAATTCAAAGCAGAGCCAGCAAGATGAGGTTTAAGGCCTTGCCCAGGTTTTTGAATGCATCCTTTGATAGTGAACTAGCCTCTCTGGGCTGAGCAACTTCTCTGATTCCAGTGTTGGTTCACCCTCACAGTTTTCTGTATAGCTAATTAGGATTTTCTGAGTTGTAACCTTTTCCCATTGTCTCTTGCTCTGTTTCTGATAGCTTCCAAGAGCAGTCTTATTCTCCCTTTTCTGCACCTTCCCCTTAGGTAGCAGAAGAAAGAAGGAAGATCACAGAATCACACAGAATCACATAATGTTAGTTAAGGGTTGGAAGGGACCCCAAAGATCAACTGTCCAGTTGGGTTTTGGATGTCCCCAGAGAAGCAGACTCCACAACCTCTCTGGACTGCCCATTCCACTGTTTTGATCTGTGCTGAATCATCTTTTCTCAAGCTTGCTCAGCTTGCTCAGCTTTTCACTGGTTTTGCCCTGTAAGGCTCCAAACTGGCTATGGCAGTCTACAGATACATTCTCTTAGGGGAAGTGTCACACAATTTTGTTACTAGAGCCTAGTGTGAGATTTGGTACCACGAATACTGAGCCCCACTTGTCCACATCTCCAGCTGGTGCTGCATGCAAACTTGCTGAAGTTATATGCTGTCCAAGTTGTTAACGTGAAGCAGATAACCAGTAGCAACAAGCTGGACTTATGACAAACTTTTTACCTTTGTGGTCCAAACCACTTTCTTCCACCTTTCACCCATTCACCTGAAAAGTGGTTTTGTAGACAGGATTTAGTTTGACAGCTTGCACACTGGTAGTCAGGTGGAAATGGGATAGGCAAATTAGGAGTAATCTCACCTACTACACAAAAGCCTGTGGGGTTTGTGCTTTTTCTAATCTAGCCTAATTTGCTCTGTTCAACCAGCATCACTTAACTAAGCAGTAAATAAAAGGAAAACCACAAGTCTCAGCAAAATTTAGAGTAAAATCAGTGTTTTGCTCTTAAAGTAATTTTGTCATGCCTTAGCATTTCTCAGATCTGTGAACAGCAACATTATCTACCATCCATACTGAAACATGGAACCCACAACAAAGTTGCAATTCCACTTCAGTGCAAAATTTAGAGACATGCAAAGAATTAAGATTATTTAAAATACTGCACTTAGTTAAGATGGGTACAAATACATACAATGTAGTAAAACTACTTGTCTTCCAGGTGTATTCTAGGAAGGTTGACAAACAAAATGGTGTGGCAGGCACACTGTTTTGAAAGAAACACAGAAGCATGACTACACTTGACAGAAGGCTGAGGCTTGCTAGAGGTTAAGAAATATCTGTTTGAGCCTTTCAGACATTAGTCATCACCTCTTTGCCCAGACTATAAATGGAGTCCTGCTACGAGCCATTTTGGGTTGGTCTCGTCAAATGAAGTGGCCTTGCAGTTGGTTTCTCTCTCCTTAGAACAGGACAACATCTAAGGATATTTCCACAGACCGATGGAGTCCTCACCCCCTCCTTTGGTGAGTGCATACTTTGGGTACCCTTGAGTGGAGGTTTCCCCTTTGTGGGTAAGTGTGCACACATTTTGGTCCACCTTTCTAGAAAGAAAATTCCTTAAAGCATAAGGTTAAAGCATAACTGGTTGTGTAGTAAATTACAAGCTGACATCCAAACATGTACTTTCATTGTGTCAGAAGGAGTGATAAGTAATTTTGGTTAAAACAGATCCATAGTTTTTAGGGTAGCTACTGCTGTCTGCTTTGTGGGTGCCTCCGTAAGAAATAGATTCTCAACATGCTTCACCACCATATAGGCAACATGACTATCAAAGCGTAAATTCTGAAGGACCTCTCAGAAAAACCATATTGATTGTGTGTCCCTGGTAGCTTGATAATGTGCCAATCCATGATGAGAATAGTGGCTACTCATATAGAAACTGGAAGCCTCTTGTTTAGACTTTTGGCTTTATGCTTGAATAAAAGATATTTGGAAATCTTATCCTGTGACAGCAGAATGAAGCAGCTGGATTTTAAGGAACTAATACCAAAGTAATAAAAAACCTAGTGAGTATGGGAGAATATATTCAATTCATAATATGAGAAAAGGTTGGCATACTTTCAGCATGCTATATTCATAGCAAAGTATTTCTCAGAAAAAGAAAATATATGAACTTGGAAGTGGCCAATGCAGCCTCAAGGGCACTGTTCAGAGACCCAAGTTTGAAAATATTACCAGGGATAGAAATGAAAAACAAGAAAAGGACATAAGTGGGAATATAGTGAGGCTCTCAGATTGCCTAGACATAAAACAGAGGTAGTAAGAAATCTTGAATAAGTGCACATCTACCAAAAAAAAAAAAAGTTTAAAAATACATCTTGAAAAATGCATGCAAGTCAATCGAGGGAAAAGAAATACCAAAGACCAAGCAGGTCTGTGAACGTAGGAAGAAGATTAAATCAATAATGATCATAAAATGACCAAGCTACTAATAATTTTTAAATATAGTATGAGAAAAAATAAGTAAAAGCCATATTGGCAAGTAGGAGATAATGAAGATTACATTGATGTATAACACTTGCCTATATAAAGCTGATGAAAAGAAATTATCGGGGGGGGGGAAAGAGATACAAATTCTTTACTGTGAAGGATATATATTTCAGGGCTAAAGGGAATTAGTTAATGAATTTATGAAGTGACTGGTAATTATTTATGAAAAGTCACAGAGAACTGGGGTGATACAAATGACAGCAAATTAATTAGATTTGCAGGTGCTAGAAGACAGTATGAGACTGGAGACCTTGCAGATGATCTAGAGAAGCAAGAAACGTGGAAAAGGAAGGCATGCTCACCCTTAGAAAAACATGAAAAGCAAAAAGTTTTATAGTGTGATAATCTCATTCCTGACACCAATACAGAGAACTTGGAGTAGCAAATAATAGCAAAAAAACAAACTAGGTGTAAGCTTGCAAAGCAAGGTACCTTCAAAGCAATTACAGACATCTTGTAAAAAGTAATATTAAGAATATTAGTTTCAATTTAATGGAATTGAATAATTAACTTGATATTATAATGATTTAAAGGAGATTAAAGACTCATCTGAGAAAATTCATATAGGTGTATGTTTCTGCTCGGGAAACAGACAACTAAAACATTAAGAAAGTAGGGAAATACCACAGTCCACAATATGAAAGTACAAACACTAAGAATAATGTAATACAGTTGAGGCTGGTTCAAGCAGTAATGGGATGAAAGTAAGCAAAGAGAAATCTAGGTTGATAATCATGAAAGAAATCTTTATGAACTGAATAATACTAATATTCATAATACTTAACATTTGTATAGTACTTCACATCTTCAAAGAGCTTCACTAACATTAACTAATTGCTCTGCTCAATTGTAGGGAAGAATCTTCCCTCAAGGGAAGAAGATCCAGATCCCGTATCCCTAAGAAGCTACATTAGAAAATCTACTGAAAAACAAACACTATAACAGAAAAATCAGCTCCTGGAAATGTACAGATTGTAGGAGCTACACCAATTTTCCTTCTCTGGCTTTTTCCTCTGCATATGGAAAGGAAAGCTATGCGTGCTATTCACTATACAGTCATGCAGATGCTATGTCCCCCAAAGACATATAAAGTGAAAAAATAGTTCTTTCTTTCCCTCAATGTGGAGACATTTCAGGAAGAAATGAAGAGGAAGACTTCAAACAGATATGTAAAGAAGTGCCGAATAACGCTGAATGCAATGGACACAATCTAGTCTACTTTCCAAGCCAACAAAGCAAAATTTCCCAAGGCAGAAGAGAAATACACCTTTCTGTACACCAGTGCTTTTTAACTAGCAAGTTGGTAGATTTTAGTACAAATTGACATAGCTGCTGGTGACATCAATAAAAACAATTTACTGCTGAAAAGATCTAAGACTTGAGGATTAGTTCCTCTGCTTAAAAGTTTTACTGGTAAAACTAAAACAGTTTGGCTACAAGACAAAAAAAAACTGCTAAAGCATGGAATAAAAATGAAGGAGCAAAGAGAAACAGGAGACAAAAAGCAACAATGAGAGAATAAATGCTGATTGCTTAAGTGGGTTCAGTAAATTCCACTCTGAAAAGATAGAAGTGCCCCTTTCACTCCACATGGTGATGGGACCAGGTCAATAATGCTCTTCTCCTCATAATTAAGTATCTGAAGAGACGGAACCCTTTCCAAACTCACTGCACCTCACATTAAGGAAGCAGTCCTGTGAGCAGTAAACCTTGCACCATTCCATCATGGGAATAGTCTCCTGATTAATTTTTTATCTTAAAAAAAAAAACAAAAAAACCCCAAAAAAAAGACAATAGAGGGAGATGAATAAAACAATACCAAAATCTGGTACCACTGCCTATGCTGCTGTGGAGGAACTACCCTCCACATTCCTGGTGATACAGAGAAATGATATTATGAGCCTACAGGTCCACATCGGCACCTGCACTGCACTAATGTGTGCTTGGAGACAGTTCATATCTTGAAAAATGTACTATTTAAAAAGACAAGACAGATCAAAGTAAGAGAACAATAAACCTCTGAGGCAATAGGTTAACATATGGCTGTCAAGTTTTCAGTGGACATGTTTCTGTACACAGTATCCAGCAGTACTGTTTCCTGTCCAAAAGGCCACCTCATTAAGCTATCTGAGTAAATAACATGAAGTTTCATGGCTCAAGATGTTATCATGTTGATGTCAGTCCCCTTTCCCACATAGCATGGCTTTGCTAGGCCTCAGGAAAATGCACTGCAATAGAAGAATATCTTTGTATTGACACTACAGGTTTGAGACAGACTCCCAGGCTTGCAGACTCAGCGCTCTGATGCAGTAAGGCAAATACTGCCTTTTTATTAATCTCAACATAGAAAACGTTAGCATCTGTCATTTTATTTTTGTGAGATGCTACATAATTGCTTCCTAATAAAATACAAATTTCAAAGCAGAAATCCCAGGTCGGCAACAGATGGGAAGACCCAGCAGAAGCAAGGACAAAGACTGCTATGTCCAGAGCTAACTAAAATTAAGAAATTTGACTTTGTGTCCTAGTGATCCCCAAAGATGGAAAAAGCACTTTAAAAGTATGTGTGTATGCTTGTTAAAAGAGTCCAAACATATAACAGAGGGAAGCCAATTAAAAAGGTACTAAATACAGAAGACTTCAACTTCGGTGATTAGTGCTAGGTAATTTGCCTTGTGATAAACAAGACATTCAAATCTGTAATAGACCTGAGGTTGTTCCACAGCTTGAAAGCGTTTCTCTGAACTTTATTTGGTATCACAGCAAGTGCCAACATTTGTAAGTTAAATTTTGCCATGCAGCTCTACATCTTCAAAGCTAGCAATCTCAGTAAATGTTTGTGAAGGATACCCACCAGCTTCAGACATGATGCTGACCACTATGATCACAAAATTAGCATAGGTGCAGCCTAGCTGCTAAGTGAAATAGCCAGGTGTAGTTTTTAATGTCTAAGTACAACAAAATGAAATGAATGAATGAATAAGAGGCCAGGTCAGAATTCTTTTTTCCCCCAAATCTATGGAAAATAAATCACTTTTTGGGGACTATCCCTATCCAAGGAACAAAACCTATCATCCAACTGTGAAAAATCTCAATTTCATCACTACAGTACTGAGAAGGAAGGGGGAGAAGAAAGAGGAAAAGAGAAGAAAAAAATAATGATAGCTGAAAAAACATAAAAGAAAACCATCAGTGAAAATTGCCCCTGAAACTTTGCAGAATTGTAACGGCTTTCTCTTGCTTAAATTGATTGGTGTAGCAATGTTATAAAATGACTATTAGGATTCATTGTGCACAACAGAAAGTGTGAAATGTCAGCAGACTATACAGCAAAAGTAATGGGTCCTGAACCCCTGTTAGTCAAAAATGATTTTGTTTCAAATTAGAAATTGATTTTTTTGGACACAAGCCCTTTACAGGCTTCCAACTTTTGTAGCTGTGCCTTGGAAGAGATTAACCTCAGCCACTGTTTGGGTCCAGGCTGATGATACCCTTTTGAAAGTTTCTTCACAGGGACTGCTTTTTAATGTTGGTATGGTCTTAACCAATAACACAAGTTATTTGTTCCTGTGAGAACTGAACCACATTTCTTCTCATTTTGCCATTTTCTTTATTTTTATGCTGACATACACAGCGAACTGGCTGACAAGTTAAAATAAAAAAAAAAAAGCTAGCTCATAATTGAACCAAGGATTATGCTTAAGGCTCGGCAGTGCAACATCCAAGCTGCTTTTGTTCCCAACCCTTTCTCTTCCTAAGAAGGGCTGCTTCTTTGCAACTTAAGTGGAGGTACTAAGCTAAAAGCAGAAAATATTCTAGCTGCACAGATATTCCTGTGTGGCAAAATACCAGGGTGCGATGTTATAGCCATTACTGGAGATGAAAAGAATGTGAAGAAGATTACATTTCAAGAGCAAGCCCCACTGCACTTACTCTCTCTTCTCTCTGGGAAAGGAAAAGAATTGTTGAGGCAGCTTTTGGAGATTAAGGTGTTATTTTTCCCTTCCATCAGGAACATCATCTAAGATCACTTCTTATTTACAAGGTTTTCTATGTTTTTTTATTATTTTAAGTGTAGCCACCCTCTCTTGGGTTGCTTTAAGCAACTTGCAACCCTCTCTCTTTAATTGTGCATTTCACTGATATGCTCTTGAATATGTATTGAACAATTTTTAAATGCCATCAGCACACTCATGGCCCTTCAATACAATATGCTTTCCCTTACCTTTCCTTGACTTGATGCCTTCCTTTTCAGTCTGCAGCAGAAGGGTTTGCCAGTCTTCCACATTTGCATCAAAATCAACCATTTTCTTCCCCAAACTGCTCCCACCGGCGCTCCTGGCTGTTCTGGAGATTCTTCTCACTGGAAGAGTGCTTGGAAAATAATCTTCACATTTCAGCACTGGTACACTGGAAGGAAACAAAGATCATGCTACTTCGTGATACATTCATCCCTTTTAACACTGCAGCCAGCCCCTTCCCACACTTTCACTCTACAGAAGCATAACTCGTGCTGCTGGTTGAAAGCAGGATGCCTACGAATTGTTAAGGATGCCTAAAAATTGTTAAGGTACCAGCCAAGTTTGCCTGGAGATCTTGGTTATCAGCAGCTGGCAGCACTTTGTCAGTTTTACTTGGAGTTTTGTGGCATTTGGTGCATTCTCTAAAAGCATTAGGTCCTGGATTTCTTGAGTGGTTAGGACAGTGCAAGTACAAAGAAGGTACTTTGTCCAGCACAGTGGACTAAGGTTGAAAAAGAGTAATTTTAAAAGTGCCCCTTCACCCGGATGAGGGGGAAAAAGAGAAGATTATATGATGAGAAAACTGGAGTTGTGGTTTGTGAAAGTGAAGCAGAAGACAGAATCACAAAATAATTTAGGTGGGAAAAGCCTTTAGCTAGATGATCTTTAAGGTCCCTTCCAACCCAAACGATTCTATGACTCTATGATCATCAAGTCCAATTGTCAACATCACACTGACAAATCCACCACTAAACCATGTTCCTAAGTTACTGCATCTGCACATCTTTTAAATACTTTCAGTGATGCTGACACACTGGTTCAAGAAGAACAGGGATGAGAGGAGATGAGACAAAAAGAGGTGATATGAACAAAACCAGCAGGATAGAGAATGTATGTAGCAAATTGGTGGGCAAGTAGTACCTGATGCAATAAGCACTGCAGTGAGAGTAAGAGAAGAGAAAGGTAGTAAGAACCATCATGTTTCCAGATGATCTTCAGCACAAGATCACAAACACTGCACAAAGTCAGGAGGCAAATCTGATGTTGTGGAACATGCATTGACTTCAGTCTCTGCAGACACAGGCAATTACAAACCATTCTTGGAAGGCAGGAGTCTAGAGAGACCTATCTTTCTCTCACTATAGACAATCTACTGCTTTCAAACCCTGCTCTCTGGAAAACAACTACTGCTTTAAATGAAGACTCCCAACATGAATATGTCATTAGCTCTGTCATTGTAATAAAAAGCAATTAAAAAACATAAACCCCCCTTTGGATTATCTACATAGAATTAATACAATTCATCTCAAGATTATATTGTTCCACTTGCAATCATGGGAGTGACATGCAGTTTTCCTAAGTTAACAGAAGGTTAAACAAATATTTTTTTCTGTTTAAGCATCAACTGTATATGGGCAACCCAAAGACTGCCACTGAGTTTGTGGTACTTGTAGGGTTTGATTCACATGGAGAGAGTATACTACTGAAGTTACTGTGCATCTGAGGGAAAAAAAAAAAGCAGGTGTCTGATGTTCCCAACAGAAAATGAAAGCTGTATAAAAAGTTTCAAAATTATGTATTATATAAGCCATTTTTTAATAGGGCCCACTGTGCCTGCTGGACAGTTAAATGTTACTCCTGTATTATTAATGCAGAACACTATATAATGGTTTGTGACCTGTAATAACTGACTGAAGTGGTGGATAAAACTTATCTGAATAACCTCGATTTACTTCAGGGCTTCAAACTGTGTGGCCATTGATATTATTGGAAAGTGTTATTAAAATTTATGGTGGACTAAATTTGCATGTTATTTGAAATACATGAAATTATTAACCTACTAATTTCTGCAATCCAGAGTACCATAAGAGGTGGGTTTGGACACTAATAACTGCTTAAAGAGGCTTAAAGGTGTAGTACTTGACCAGATTTTCCTGATAATTCAGGACTTGATGTTCCATTTGCCTGTACTTGGATGATTAACAGCATTTAGAAACAGTGAGTTCATCATTATTTGGATGCTTTCTGAGTTTTTAAAGTGTATTTAATTACAGCCTGTGATCATCTGTGAAGATGATGACCCTTGGCTTGTAGATGAGCAGGCAATTACTTGACTGGTTCACTGCAACACTTTTTACGCGGTATGGTTACCTCTAGAATACCGAGCTGCAGTCGAAACAATGCTACAGCAGAGGCAATTCAAACAGAAACAGACACCAAAAAGATGTTATAAAACCTGATTTATGAGGAAATAACATTTGCATTTATACTTCACTAAAAATTAATTAGAGCCTGCCTCTTTAGTAGAAGAAAGTCCATGCTAAAGTATTGCTCAAGTAAGGACAAAGAGTCCAATCTTAAAATGCCAAACACTTAATCTGAGAAGTGTGCAGACCACGGAGGGTCAGGAATAATACAGATTAAAAAATGTCAATAATTAACAAGGTACCAAAATTAAACAAAGAAAATGTAAGAAGGCAAAAAACATCTGAGAACATAGTTACTTATTAATTTATTCATTGTTATTTAGTGAACAGAATAATGTGACTATTGCAACCTGGAAATTTTAAGACCAATATATGATCATACAGAATCACGGAATTAACCAGGTTGGAAAACACCTTCAAGACAATCAAGCCCAATCTATTACCTCACACCTTCTAATTAACTAAACCATGGCACTGAGTTCCTCATCCAGTCTCCTTTTAAACACCTCAAGGGATGGTGATTCTACCACCTCCAGCTCATTCCAATGCCAATCACTCTTTCTGTGAAGAACTTCTTCATAACCTCCAGCCTAAACCTGCCCTGGCACAGTTTGAGACATCTGGCTACAACCTCCCTTCAGGTAGCTGTAGAGACCAATAAGGTCTCCTCTGAGCCTCCTCTTCTCCAGGCTGAACAACTCTAGGTCCCTCAGCCTCGCCTCGCAGGGCTATGCTCCAGCCTCCTTACTAGCCTTGGTGCCCTCCTCTGGACATGTTCAAGCAACTCAATATCTTTCTTAAATGGAGGGGCTCAGAACTGGACACAGTTACTCAAGGTGTGGCCTAACCACTGCTGAGTACAGGGGCAGAATGACTTCCCTGGCCCAAAGGGTTCAGTAATCTACAGGTAGAGAGATGAAGTGACAAAACTGGTCCTTCTTTATTTTCAAATCAGCAAGCTGTCATATCACTCAAGTGCAGCTTGGTTAGGATGACCTCCTGCAGGGTGCCACAATAGCTGACAAATTTTCACGCTATTCCCTGAAACTGCGTAACAGAGAAGACTAAGTAAGTACCTTATTAACCTATCTAACACATACACTAAGGCAGGAGCTGTAAACTAGCATCACTACAAAAGAAATAAGTCTCAACACTCCTGCCTCCTTATGAATGTTGAATTACAGCATCAACAAAGGAAAACACACCTTGAACGCTTTTGTCTCTGCCTCGTATCGCGATACTCCTGCTGAGTGTGAATGGCAAATTTTAAATGTCATTCAGGACCCATTGAATACTGCTAGTATTTGCATTCCTTAAAAAATAGAAAAAAATTAACCTTTTGTTTTATTGAATTAAAATGCCATGGAAATGCTGATGTAGTCTTCAGAGACTCAAATACTTTTACAAAGAAGAATAGCTGTCATTTATTAGACACAAAGAACAATTACTTGATAGGATGCTTTCTGACAAAAAGCAGATTGGTATTCTCATCATAGAAAAGGCATTGTAAAAAAACCCAGCACAGACCTCTGAGACTTGAATAATTTAAAGCTGCATTTGGTGCAATTTGAATTTTTCTTTAGGGAGGCAAAGTTAAATACCTTTAATTTGTTCTAATTATTTCAAATTTGCAAGTTAATTATGGCTGATCATTAAATAACAAAAAGGACTATCGTCTCCATAGAGTTTTACCTCCTACCCTCTGCATTACTTAAGCTAGATTTTAGTATGCATGAATTAACTTTCTAAATAATCACACGGTTTGAGTAAATGGCTCAGTAAAATGAGCTCTGATCCTCAGAATAAGCATTAATGGACATTAGAAAGGCTATTGGGACCCATGTTACTTACATTATAAGTATTTTTAATGGAGTCTTATTTAGTAATCTTTATGTACTGTTCAAGTTAGGGCACCATATAGATACATTATTCTGCTTTAAGAGAAGAAAGTCAGTTCTTCAAGATACTAAAGCAAATGTCCATTTAGAGTCAACTAAATTAATTTTAAAATTAATGCAGGAAAACTCTGATAGAATTTAACTCATTTTAGCTACACATCCTGATGAATCAATCCAACATAATGGTAGCCTTGATATGCAAATGGTTTTACAGATTTATTGGATCGCTAAGCATCTCAAGCAGCTCAGATTCTCACCACAGAGTAACGTTTACTATCAGCATGTGTACGCCCGTGAGGTTTCATCTCTCCCCTGCTTAGTACCCATCTGACCGGTTCACGGTCATCAATCCCGAATTTGGATGCTCACCTTTCACTGAACTCTGATCTTTCCACACATTTTTCAGGCAGATTGGAGGCTCCAGAGAACACAGCTACATTATAACTAGTCAGAAACCCAAAAGGCAAGGCAATTCACGCCTTCAGTATGCATGTTCAACAGATGGCTGGCTTAATGGTATCCTACAGCACCCTTGTTGAGGCAAGGGCTTGAGAGTTTAACCATTATAAAATTAACAGACTGTCGTGCTAGGTTAGGTCCAAAAGCAAACATGTTGGAGTGTAATATTCCTGTTCCACAATTTCTGTTTTAAAAATAAAGTAATTAACAGTTCATGTGTGCAATCTGCTGCTATTGTATCAGGCCAAGAATGCATAACACTTAATGATGCAAAACTGGTGATAAGTAGACAACGCAAGCAATACGTTTTTGTAGCTGGAACCTATATAGCCATTTCAGATGGAGTCTGACAAATTCTCTCACTTTGGCTGAGAGTGTTTTCAGACAGAGCAGATTCCAAAGTCAGCTTGGTATAAAGCAGCAGTATCACAAGTGCTAGGACAAAGAATAAGGTGTCAACACACCATGGGATCGTCTTTCCAGCAGAGGTCTAAATTTAGTTCAGTTGAAATCAAGTTATTAAACCACATTTTTGAAAACCACTGTGGTGGGTTAGGAACTTACACACACACACTATTGAGATATACCAGACTAGCTCAGATGGCTTGGAAGTAAGATGAAGCTATATTTACAGCAAAGCAACATTTACAAGCACATATACACAATATATTTACAAGTATTTACAATTATATACCAATTAGAAGAAATACAGAAATCCAAACTCCCTCCAGACAAGGAAAGCTGCTGAGAAGGGGCTCCAAGCTCCCTCTCTTTCTCTCTCCACTTTCCCAGGCAGACAAACAAAACAACCAGCAAAGCTTACATTGTCATGTGTTAGTCAGCTGCAGAGACACTAGAGTGAAAAATCCAACGTCACAGACCAGAGTGCAGTAAATGGTTGACATTTTGGCTTTTTATCCCTCTCAGTAAAGCAATAAATGATACAGACTTTGTCATTACTTTGTTTTCACAACCAATGATCTAATTTCTCTCATTAAAATATTCCAATTAGCCTCAAACCAGCACAAATACCAATTCCAAAGTGGGACTGCTTGGGAAGCTGGTTGTCTGCATGGCAAATAAAAAAAAATGTATGGAGAAAAGGACTGGAGACTTTGAATTAGTAAAACTAAGAAACAAGAAGAGTGGTCTCTTGATCAACCCCAACTTTTTCAGTACTCTCAAGCATACTATGTTACTCTTTGTAAGCACCTAGGTCTGACCAAGTAAGTCAGATTTTTCAGGTGCTTTATTCAGGAGACACTTGAAATTAGTGCATTCACCATGTGTGTCTGCTTAGAGCTAATCATAAGGAAAACACTGACAACAAAGTAGTTATGGCCCTCCTTAGGACATCTCCATCCGCAACCTGGAATCTTCTTCTGAGGTGATACATTCTGCCCTTTCTTTCCAGTGGAGCTGGGGAGAAACATGTCAAGAGGTACAAGAGGCAAAGCAGCATATGGGAAAAAGGGTGGAGATTGGTCCACTCTCTAGTGCTTTGTGTAAGGTATGGAAATGTACAGGATGGCTCAGCAGGCCTGGAAGAGAGGTAGGAGTGTTGCAGGTGAGGAAGAGAAGTATAGTGTGAATTTCAGGGCAATCTCTTGTACCTTTCTGTTCCTCACTACAAAATAAAGCTGCTCATTTCGGCAGATCAATGACATTAAAAACATGCTGTTAAAAATCTATCATATAGAAACAGTGCTTGAAAAAAAATCTGAGCTTAACATTTTTCTCCTTCTTTAAAAATGAGGAAAAATATCCTACTCCAAGACAGACCTTGAAGACTACATTCAAGCCTAGAGTGAGTTTTCACAGCCCAATTATGAAACTTGGCATTTTGAGGCTGGTGTTAGATGCATCAGCATGTTAATGACACTGCTGGGATCCAGTGCATGTTAATAAGAAACAGCTGCTTTCCTTTCTAAAAAGCATCTTCATTTATAGTTTTGAGATTACCGAATCATGGAATGGTTTGGGTTGCAAGGGACCTTTAAAGGTGATCTGGTCCATGCCCCCTGCCGTGAGCAGGGCCACCTTCAACCACATCTGGCTGCTCAGAGTCCCATCCAGTCTGATCTTGATGATTTCTCCAGACTAGGGACCTACCACCTGTCCGGGCAACGTGTTTCAGTGTTTCACCACCTTCATGATGAAAATGTGCCCCTTATATCAGTGTAAATCCAACATTTTTTAGTCTAAAGCCATCACTCCTTGTCCTATCACTATAGACCCCACTAAAAAGTCTGTCCTCCACTTCCTTGTTAGCCTCCTTTAAGTACTGAAAGGCCATAATAAGGTAGCCCTGCAGCCTTGTCTTCTAATCATGTCTGTTTCTCCTCTGGACCTGCTCCAAGAGGTCCATGATCTTTGTGACAGAGAGCAGGTTCTTTCCTATATATTTTTCTAAGCTAAAGGCTGGAGGGGAGGGAACAGATAGGGGAATAACTCAGTGCTTGCAAGAGTTATGGAACTGAAATATTATAAAATCTGCTTGTTACAAAAGCATTTTTTTTGTTACAGAAAACAGACAGTGATTGCCTACAATCTAAATGTTATTATGCATGCCATACATTGCTGGGGAGTGATACAGAGCTTTCTTCTCTTACAATCCTCTTCAGGCTCAGTGCCCCCAAGTCCAGTAATGCCTGTAGCTATATCAGGTTTCTCCACTGTGGGTTTTTGGTTTTGTTTTGTTTTGCTTTTCATTTGTTGAACTTCCTCTCATGGATCTACTGCCTTTATTTTACTTTCCTTTCATTTCGGAGGAGGTATACTAGTCACTATGCTAAAAGCTTTCTCATATATCAAGCTATACCCTGGTTCAGTAATCCACAGCATGGCTTCTCCAGACCGCTCTTGCAGAGATCAGTTCCTTCCCCAGTTCCTCAGTGACTGGTGCTCAGATGTTTAATTCCACCAGCAAGAACTGAGGCTGCATATGCTCTTAATTAGCAATGACCTACTAGATCATTCCAGCCACAGGTGAAACCCTGGCCTCACTGAATCAATCAGAATACTGCCTTTATCTTCAGTGAAGTAAGGGCTTCACTTAGCGGTCCATTTGTACAAAGTAGTAAACTAAATTCCACCTAAAAAATATATTCACGGTTTCCTTTTGAAGCTCTGTTCCTACTCTGATTCAAGTAATCTATACTTCAGTTCTTTACCAGCTCCGATTACTTTTCACTCTTCTGAATCTGAAGATAATTCCAAAAGAAAAGTTTGCAGACAGTCACAGAGAAATGGCCGCAGAAAACAGACGGGCAAAGCCTCAGCAGGACAAAACGCTGTGATTGTGTGTTTGGCCTTTCCTATAGAACAGACCAGAGCAGCTGTCGTTCCAGCAAGCAATGCTGTCAGCCTTCACAAAAGAAAGTCATGTAAATGTCAAGTCATAGGTATAAAAACAATCCTTCAAAACAGTGCCTGTATATCTGAAAAGCCTGCCTAGCTGTCACCAGTGAAAGTACCTTAAGGAATGATGCAAAAGCCTGTTTAGGACAAAGTTTCTGCACTAAATCCAAACTTGTCCCATAGATCAAGCTGCATCACTCTCTCCTTCAGAAGGAGAATCAGATGTTCTTCAGCAAAGTGAATGCCTGCCTTAGTGCCTTATCCAACATTACTACTGCTTGGCTGAAAGCCAGCCCCGTTCACGAGGTACCCATCAAAATGCCACACGCAAAGTATCCTGAACTAACATCCCCCAAATTAGTTTGCAATTTGGTTGCGATAAAGGCCTAGAAGGCCCATGCATCATGCCTTCTCAACCTGGTTTACCCAGAACAAAACACTCTGTTGTAGATGATGAGCTGCACTGCAAAACAGGCTGTGGCCTCCTTCTGCTAAGATGTATTGGAGCGCATAGGTAATCACGTGTTTGGCGCAACAGTCTTTATCTTTCCTTCACTAAGACTACCAGAACATAAGCAGTCTCTTTCACAGGTATTTCCAGACAGGCTGATAGGTGTTGATAACAGGAGATTTCAGTAAATGAGTAACAACTGAAAAAGTCCATTTCTTATCATAGTCCTCATAGACCAATCACTTGCTAACTAAGTGACAATTCAGAAGAGTAGGGACACAATGAGAGTATGAAAGTAGGTGCTCGGGTTTCCAGTATGCCCTACTATCAAGATATTTTGAAGAGGTGCCTAATTAGAGCAAAAGATATTTTAAAACTGCCTTTTTGTATGCAAGTATTTTTAAGAGTTACACATGCACAGAAAAATAAGGGTTCTGAAGGATCCTGCAGTGTCTACAAACAGACAGAAGAACTGTAAAAAACTGAATATCTACAGCTGCTTCTGTTCATTTACAAAGCTGCACTTCATAGAATCAGTCAGGGTTGGAAGGCACCACAAGGATCATCTAGTTCCCACCCCCCTGCCATGGGCAGGGACACCCTACCTAGATCAGGCTGGCCAGAGCCCCATCCAGCCTAGCCTCAACCACCTCCCTGAGCAACCCATTCTAGGCTCTCATCACGTGCATGCTGAACAACTTCCTCCTCACATCCAGTCTGAACCTACCCATCTCCAGCTTCGCTCCATTCCCCCTAGTCCTGTCACTCCCGGATATTCTGAAAAGTTCCTCCTCAGCTTTTTTGTAGGCCCCTTTCAGATACTGGAAGGTCACCATAAGGTCAGTTTGGAGCCTCCTCTTCTCCAGACTGAACAGCCCCAACTCTTTCACTCTGTCCTCATAGCACAGGTGCTCCAGTCCACTGATCATCCTCGTGGCCCTTCTCTGGACATGCTCCACCGTGTCCACATCCCTCTTGTAACAGGGCCCCCAGAACTGGGTGCAGTACTCCAGGTGGGGTCTCACCAGAGCAGAGTAGAGGGGGAGAATCACCTCCCTTGACTTGCTGGCCACACTTCTGATACACTCAATAGATGCTATCTTGCAATATTCAGCATACCGGCATGATAAACTACCGTCCCTAGTTTTTCAGTGAGGAAACGAAGGAACATGAAGTTACAAACTTCTCACACTGATAGCAGTAAAAACTAATAACCACTAACCTGGCAAATACGCATACCCCTAAAGATCCTGAGGTGGCCTTCCAAGTTACTTAACAACTCCCCTCATAATCAGGGAACATGTTACAAGGAAAGACTTTCACAAATGGATCAAATTCCATAGCAAACACAAGTAGGCATTTTATCTTGCCTGCTCTGAGGCTGTTGTACTGGAATTTCACAGAATCAACTAGGTTGGAAGAGACCTCCAAGATCATCCAGTCCAACCTAGCACCCAGCCCTAGCCAGTCAACTAGACCATGGCACTAAGTGCCTCATCCAGGCTTTTCTTGAACACCTCCAGGGATGGTGACTCCACCACCTCCCTGGGCAGTCCATTTCTCTAATGGTCACTAACCACTACTAATGAAGCTAACATAGAAGCACCCTTAAAAAGCTCATATTTTTCCATTAAGATTTTGTTCTCTCATTTTAATAACCATTTTTACAAGATTATTAAATTACCCTTGGTTATATAGTTAGTGCTAACATCTTAGAAATCCTACTTCTAGTAAATCTGGAGTCTGTAATGCATTTCTTATTCCAAAACATCATCAAAGATGTGTTGGCACACACTCAGTCCAAGTACAAAGCAAAGCTCTACATGTGGCCAACATGTCTCCTTACAGCACACTGGTTCTCCAACCAAATGCAAACGTGATGTGGCTTTTGATACTTGTCTTAGAGTGATCAGAAAGAATGATATATTAGAATAAAGCCATATCTGCAAGTATGAACACTGCATTCTAAACAGTCTCATACAAGAATCTTTTAAAATGGTGTTGTACATTATCCCATTTCTTTTGGAAACATCCTTCCAGATGCATCTTTACACCTCATTGGCCTTTTTTTTCCATGATTAAATCACATCTGTGGGACATTGTCACTCTATGATTAAGGAGTATATTAATGATTTACTACTGCACTAGTACTCATCTATATTATATTGCTTAGTAAAATGAAAATACTGAGATTGTTTATTGATCTGCTTTTAAAAGAAAAAAAATCTTACAGCCCAAAAAGAATAGAGAAGTCAGATGGTGGACTTTACTCAGATTAGTGGATTATCATGCCCAACAGGTGTAGATTCGACAAGGTAGCTCTTGGTAAAGATTTAAAATATTGCTTCTGGACACTTTGACTGCCCTGAATCCATCAAAGTCACATATTTCATGGAGTGTGTTTGATGGCTAATGACTGAAAAATCAGGTATTTACTGCAAGTGCTATGCAGATGTAGATGCCTAACCAGTGGCATATAACTCCAAAAACCACGGCCTGGTCCCTACAAAACCCAACACACTAAAGATTTCTTTTCATTGCAAGGATGTAAGGATTCTGTGTGAACAGGAAAATACCATAATACCAAAACACCAAAACCTGACTCAACTGGGATGCTCATGGAATGAATTTAGCACATTTTTGTACTCTTACATTCAAGAAATAGACATAAGATAATTGAAAACACACAGAAATTGTTGCCATGACAAGAGGTACATATCAGTAGGATACACATTGGCACGCTGTGATGTCCAGTGTCAAGCGAAGGAACGAAGGGAAGAGATCCTGGCATGAAGCAGTGGGCAGTGAAGATGTCGACTCTGCCTAGGCTCTGGGCTGGTGGTTTCCTGATCCTAGAAACTGAATGTGACAAATACCCCACAAACTTCTGTTACTCCACATACAAATGAGTCCTCTAATCTTACAGCTACCACTGTTGATACCAGGTCTTGAAGTCTATCTTCACATAACTTTGTGACAATGTGTTTGGAAATGTCTGTCCAGAGCTGGTGCCACCAGTGATACTCTGACAGTCCAATGTGGCTTTAGAGCTCTGTCTGGATTATTTGTGTTGTGAAACCACCACAGTCCTACTGAGTCCACAGCCTGCATACAAATTTAGCCCAACTCTCAGAGATATGATTTTCTCAAAAAGGATCCAAGATGGAGATCTAGGGAGCAGAAAAACCTTAAAAAAAAAAAATCTACACATTGATCAAACAGAAAAGTGTGCAGTTACACAAACAGGTGCTACTGACAGAAGACTAAAGATACTTGCATATTGTTTCATTTCAAAGTCTTGCATATGCTAGAAGCCATATGTAAAGTTTTCTACACAGAAGAGCTGATGATTTGTCACTGGAGTTGAGTTACAATATTTCTCTGCCCAGGTCACCAGTGATATCCTTTGAGCATGATTTAGACTTTAGGTGAACGTATCAGGCAGAGATCATCCTTGTGAGTGGGTGGAAAGAGATGCATTACTTTAAAATTCTTAAAATTAGTATTGAAAGTGAGGAGGGAAAAAAAAGAACTCTGAAAAACCTCTGGGAAAAAAATGGCTCCAAGAGGTAAGATGTAAACCAAGAAAGATACAGTCAGAACAGACAGAGCCAGTATCCACCATGACATGAATCAGTGGTTACAAAAGCCATAGAGAATTAGAGACTGTGGTAGACAGAAGTTCATGCAACATTCAAGAAAACATTGGGTCCAATGTAACTGAAAGAGTAAAGATGAAAAGATGGTACACAAAAAGCAAGAAACAGCAACGTGATTTTCTGTAGAGCTTTACTGACTGAAACTATTGGCAATTGGCCTTTGAATGAGGGTTACGGGGAAGCAACAGTGACAAGATCTGAATAGGCTGACCAGACACTCATTCGGAAAACTTATTTTTGATAGGGGAGAATGCACACTGAGCAAAGACTTTAGCATAGGTGAGGTGCAAGATGAAGGACTAGAGCAAGGGGTAGTTTTTAATAGTTGACATGCTGAAGGAATGTTTTTGCTGTAAAGGAAAAGGAAGCTGCAACAGCTGTCAGCCGCTGAGAGGCATATGGAGAAGGAGAGTGACCCTGAGGTTATGAGTCTGAGTGACAGGGAGGATATGGCATTATCAAAATCAGAAGTGAAGAGAGATTTAGAAGAAAAAGTAGGGAGTTCTGTTTTGGCCAGATTAGGAATGATCTGAAGGCAAAACAACCGGGATTATGTGTCAGGGAGGCAGTCAGATATGCAAGACTAGACAGAACAGAGCAGAGGGTTTAAGAGTTATTGGCAGAGAGATAATAGCCAAATCCGTGTAACTGGATGTTGTCATCCAGGGACACGGGTACAGAAATCTCCAGGCAAATCAAGGAGTGACTAAATCCCTTCTCTGCCACCTCACAGAGGTTCTTGCCTAGTTCCAAGAGAAATTATCTAAAATAGTGCTGCAAAAACATGCATAAAACCCTGTCTCTCCATAAAATCTAAAGATCATACTATTCTAAAACTAGGGCAACCGCTAAATGAAAGTTAACCTGAACAATAACTTTAGCTAAACTTCAGGTCACATGCATTTAATATAATGAGATGAAGAATATGAAAAGGCCATTCATAATGGAATTCATCGAGTTAAGAATGCCGTGCTTAGCTGCCTTATAACATATAATTAATGATCCTATAAAAATCCAGCAGTACAAACTCTCTTGGCTGCACACAGAACTGTTCTTTATGCTGGGTAGGGCAAGCAAGCATCTGCTTCCACAAATACTGCCCTTTGAGAAGCTGAAAAGCTTTTTTCCCCCTGTTCCATAAGGGACCACACTGCCATTTCCATGACATGCTGAGCTTTGAACCGTTACCCAAATCAGACTATAGCATTTGGCAACCCAGTACACATCTGTCATGATAGACTGGTTATTGGTGAAACGTTAAATAAAAAGTCATTAACTGTTTTCTATTGCTTCTAATACCCCACCTTCCTCTAGATTATTTATAATCCCCACTAAACCCACCCTCTGTTTATAGCCTTTTAACACAACAGAGAAATACTGTCTGGAGAGCTATCTTGCCTTACACCACTCCCAACCATTTGGTACAACAAAAGACATCCTCTCTCCATCAAAAGGCGTGATCCCTCCTGAAGCCTTGATGCTCAGATTCAAGGTTAAAGGATTAACGCCTGAAACATTGAATACCAGAGGAAAGAAAGGCAAATATCAAAAACAACACAAAAATCAATCCTCTTCACCGCGGGAGCAGTGTGAAGAACAAATCAGCTGGGCTGAATCTAAAATTTTCTCTGCGTGGCTCTCAAAAATTAGCACTGTTATAAATGTAATGGGTAGTTCTGCAAAGCTTCAGCACCATGCAAAGCCACAGAGTTCAGCTAAACACACTTGTATGGTCTGGAAAGTTTAATGTCAGAATAATTCAGTGGCACACACAGAAAGTCCCCTTCAGACAAAGTGAAAGCTGAAGAGCGAGCAAGAGCATGTGTGCTGTTATCTTTATATGTAGTCTGTATATCTGCAAGTAGCAGAATCTAATATTTACTGGTGTTTGCCTTTTCCTTCAATTCTCTGTATGCTGAAGTGCAGCCAAGGTCACAAGAGGGGTGGGGTAGTGGGTTTTATCTTAGCTCAGCTATGATCACGGCCAGAACAGCAGGGTACAAAGGACTTGTTACTTAACTTTTAATACCAGTAGCTTTTGTTCTTAGTCCTGCCCCATCAGTTCCGATAAAGGCTTGTAAATGGTGTGAGAGTTGTGCGAGTGGTTTAAAAATCTCCTAATTTAAAACTACCTTCCAGAACATACTCTGTTTTATAAGATTTTCCTTAACTTTTCCAACTCATGAATTTCTGGGACATAAGAATATCTAGATTAAACATAATTTTGTCTTCATCCAAGATCACATATAAAAACAAAAAAAAGTAACAAAATGGTATGTCTGAAAAAGTAATCCACTCCAATTTATAAAAATAGAGCTCAGTTTTAAAAAAAAAATTCAATTCAGGCAGTAAACTAACAGCGTCTACACTTTCCTGTAAAGGAGGCATCTGCAAACGCCTTGCAAAAATGTCTCTCACTGTCTGCAAGTGTTGGCAAGGAACAAACTCCTTCAGGAGATGCATGAATAATTTTAAACATTTCCACCCTACGCAAAAAAATCATCAGGCATTTTCAGTTCCAGTATGTGAGATTATGGAACTATACCCATGCAGAAGGCCAGCAGGAAATGCAAGTTTTGTGAAAATATCAAAGCACTCAAGTTTCAGCAAGCCTGTTTTCACTGATTACCATCCTACGCTTAGCAGTGTACACCAGAGTTCCTGTGCTTTTTGAAGACCTCACATACAGGTTGGTTCCATCTGCCTATGGAAACTACTTACAGCGTCTCCTATTTATATCCTATCAGTCTATCAGTAGGCTTCCAGCTCAAGGTTACTTTGGACTGTAATAGAAATGATGTAATGCTACTGTGTGCAGCATACGTGCCCATGAGAACCGAATCAGCCTAATTCAGGTAAATGCATGGCAGGCAGCCCCAAAACCCTGCCACAGTTGAAAGGAAACGTGAAAATGAGATTAGTGAAGTGACCAGGTCAGCAGAAATGAACTCCTTTCTCCCTAGTCCAATAAGGAGCTTGCCTTAAAAAATAATTTTTACAGAATTTAAAAATGCATGCATAGATGTATGTAAGAAATGGCCAGAACCCTTCATTCAACAATTAGCTTTTACTAACCACATCAGGCAAAAAACTTTACTGTATGCAAGAAAACATACTACCTTCAGAGTCTGTATGTGGCACTAATGAAGTAAAATTGTATACCTGACTAACTATACTCTTCCATTACATCACAACAGATTTCAGCAGCCATCTGTTGGAGGGATGCTGTGCCTATTTATAGCCAGACAACACCATGTGAGAAAGAAAAACCTCCTATCTGCAACTAAATCAGCATTTGCACAATTGGCAGATCTGCAAGTACTGGCCAAAAAAAGTGTTCGTTCATCAAATATCCCATCTAAAAATGATACAAACTTCACTGCAAAATTATCTTGAACAAGAAAGCAACTTGGGTATTAAAAGGAGCACTAACGAGTGGGTAAGCAGCTTCCAGATACAGTTTTATAGGCCATTTGCAAGCATAGTTGATTTCAGCCTGATATAATATGCCACTCTGCCAAAACAGCAGACGAAACAAAAGAATCCTAAAACTATATTCAATGCATTCCAAAGAATTGGCCAAGTACTATATAGACACATCTCAAGAGAACTCATAGATGAATGGGGACTTTGAACAACAAGCCAATTGTGGCATTGGTGACAGTTCCCCTTCCAAAGGCTCAAGAAAAAAGTAACAGGAGGTGAAGCAAATCCATACAAACAGACAAGAAACTCAAAATAGGAACCAAAATGGGTGACACCATTGTCACCAGTTCCCAATGGCACCATTATCAGTTCCCTTCGGAAACAGGAGTAAGGAGGCCAACAGAAGTCAGGTCAGAGGTGGCAGAGGCATGTGATTGTGTGTGGATTTTATTATATTTTTAAATTAGCTGGAGAGGGTGGATGGTGTGAACAAATCTGGATATGCCTGGACCAGCAAGGGGAGCTCTAAGTGTGTGCTGCTCTCTGCATCTATTTAATTGTGTTAGGTATTTGTTCAAAACACAGAAGGATGCTTGCAAACCACCACACAAAGACACCTTCATGTCTAACAAGATGTAAAGAAAATCAAGTTCACAGCAAAGCATTAAACAAGGTGCAAATGATAATTGTCACCTTCTCTCACAAGATAATAAACATAGTTACATCATAAATACAAAAAACTTTTAAAAGACCCCTGACAGCACTCTCTCCTGGAACTATTAACATAGCAATGAACATTCAAATAGGAAGAAACTACTGCTGAGTTCTGTATTTGAAACTGAAAATATAAACTGGAAAAAACACACGCAGGTGAACTGAAGCACAGAGTTGTAGAATCATAGAATCACCTACGCTGGAAGGGACCACAAAGATCATCTAGTTCCAACCTCCCACCATAGGCAGGGACACCTCCACTGGAATAGGTCACTGAAGGCCTCATCCAAACTAGCCTTGAACACCTGCAGGGAGGGAGCAGCCACAACCTCCCTGGGCAACCTGTGCCAATGTTTCACCACCCTCACTGTAAAGAACTTCTTCGTAACATCCAGTTTAAATCTCCCCTCTTCCAGTTTAAACCCATTATTCCATGTCCTGTCATTACATGACCCTGTAAATAGTCCCTCCCCAGTCCTCCTGTAGGTGCCCTTCAGATATTGGAAGGCTACTACAAGATCTCCTCAAAGTCTTCTCTTCTCCAGGCTGAAGAGTCCCCATTGTCAGAGCCTGTCTTCACAGGAGAGGCAAAGGGGAGAAATATTAAAAGCTTTCAACAAAATTAAAGGGGGCAATTTCCACCTGCAAATCTTTAATAACTCAGTAGTGAAATCTTTTCACCAGGTTTCAGATACTGAAATAGTGCCTGCAGATAATTGTAAATCCATCCAATAGTTTATGCATTCAACTATTCCTAACATTTTGCATGTAGAGCAGCAATGTGAAAATTGAGGAAAGACACACATTAGAAAGAAGGAAGTAGAAAGCCATACTGGCAAAGCCACCTAGGAAACCTAAGAACTGGAAAAGCAGAGCACCTTGCATGTTAAGGTTTAGGCACACAGCACCACCCTAGGGTGTTTGCAAACCAGTATCTTCTCTAGTTTTTGCTAGTAAATAGGACTTATTTTCATGGCATTCAAATTCAAAGTTAAGATTAAATAAAGGAGAGAAGAGTAGATTGTTCTACAATTCCTCTCCTAGATACAGACTTCAGGAGCACACACAAAATCAGGTGCCGGGTGTATTGATCCTACTGAATACACATGGAGTGGGTACTTGAGCATGTACCAAGCATCTGTATCTGGGAGATAGAAAACACTTTGTAAAAGGCTAATTTATGCTAAATAAATGTATCAAGTTGGGTTTTTATTTTGATTATTTTAAAGCATCTTGCACACCGGGGCAGGCTTGAAAAGAAATTAACGCTGGCAACTTGTCACTAATTGTACAAGTCCCAGTCTCCATAGCTGAAAATTTGCTGTGGGATCACTTAGGAGTACTCTAAGCTACTGAACCCACAATCTGCCTCCAATAAAATCTGCTCAGAATGCTGAAGCCTAGAGAACTGGAGAACCTGCATATGAAGACTCTTCAGGTCCCACATGTCAGCAAAAGAATGAACACATTTCTTCCCAACAGCTCTTCAACATATCCAGTAAGGAAGTGACAAATTCAATGATGCAAATTCATATCAGGACAACCCAAAGAGGCTGAGATAGGCAAAGCTTGCTGACTTTGATAATGGAAAAAACATAATGTCACATTTAAAAGACAAAATGAAACAGTTAGAAATCAGAAGAATTAAAACGAAGAAAATGAAACTCAGAAAATTTGGCTAGAGTTTGTAATTGTCACTGAGATTAGAGTTTTCATTTACACAGACTGTGACCAAAACTCTATACCAGGAACCAAACTCTGTATTGTATCTGCTCACAGAATCTTTGTTTTTTTGTTTTTTTCAAGGAGAGAAAAAAATAATCCCTACAGGAGATGACAAAATGCCTTTTAAAGTACATATCTCATTTCTGGCTACAATTACCTTTCAATAGCCTGGCACAGCTGCATGCTCCTATTTGCTTTTTGTTTTTCATTAAGGACTCCTCTATTATTTGTATCCATCCTATAGCATTTAAGCCTAGCAGTGATGCACATTCCCTTGCCTACAATTCTTCTACAGATAGTAGAGAATAAATTGCAATTAGATTTTCATAATTGTAGATAATTAACTCAAAATGAGCTGTTAATTATAAAAAACCCTATGTTTTTCAGTTTTTGATGATATTATTTATTTTACTCCTAAACTCCAGTATCTCACCTCAGCAAGTTTAGTATTTTAAAGGACTTTCATAATTTTCTCTAGAATGTCAGCATATTCTTAAGCTAAGTTTTGCACAGTTGTGAAGACTGAAATCAAGTTTCATGCTGTGAGGTTTACTAGTGGAGCTCTCATATATGAACTGAAGTCAGAGAGGACTGCTTTTCCATTAGGGTTCTGAGAGTATTTGCTGTAACAAGATCTGGTTGGCAGGTCATTTAAAAATCAAACAACAACGACCAAAACAAACACCTCCAAAATCCCCAAATCCTGAAAAACAAACAAAAAAAAGACTGTTAAAAAAAAAAAAAAAGTATTCCTATGCCCTCTCCTCCTTTCTCAGATCTAATCATTCTCACATTTGCACACTCCCCATAGTGAAGAAAACATCACTTATGTATTCAAATGCATAAGAGAGACAAATGGACTTGTCTTCCGTAGCCTCGTTCAGCCTTACATTAGAATAAATTATTTAAGGACCATTCATTTGGTAACCTTTGTGAAACTGAACATGGCATATAGGAAGAAAAACTTTCAAGTGTTCTGCTGCCAAACTTTATAACCAGCTGGCATGGCATTTTGAGACTGCACGAACACATATTAACTTTGAAAAATTACAGTAAATTAAACCAGGAGAATGATGAGGGTGTGGGGAACCTTTTGAAATCTGGGACTCTCGTTTTTTTAACAGCACAGGTTTTCCCCATTTTCCCTGCTAGGCTATTTAGATTTTTGCAGGTTTTGGAGAAACTGTTACCAAGAAGCCCTGCAGATCATAGAATCATAGAATCATAGAATGGTTTAGGTTGGAAGGGACCTCAAGGATCATCCAGCTCCAACCCCCTGCCATAGGCAGGGACACCTCCCAGATATTCTAGGTTACACTTTTTCTCCAAGGCACTTAATGCTATAGCATCTTACACATCATTGCTCTGTCGTTTTCTGTTATGGTGATCACACTTTGATCACGTCAGGCTGTGTGAAAATGAAAAAAAAAAAAAGCATCAGAACACAATGAAGATATGTCAGTAAGTAGAGCAGTCAAACACCTGGTTAAGCAGTGAAGTACTCCAAGGAAATTAACAACTCCTGTTGTTCTGTAGTAGTCTTATCCCTTTCCCATGGCAAGGGGTCTCACAAAAAAACCCAACAAAACCAAACATCAAATATGTAAAGAAAAAAAAATAGGACCTTTAGTTCATAAGCAAATTTAACTGTTCTTACAGTATTGTCAGAGTGCAGAGAAAAGCCTATTAACACATTCTCTTGTCACTAAAGAAGGTGCCACTCAAAGGACAGCTACACGTCTGGTCCACCAAACGGAAGACATTTTGGTCAAAAGAACACCTATACTTAGAGCATCGAACACTACACACAGAGTAGACACTAATTTTTGAGAAAGGGATAAAAAGCCTGTGAAATCAACATTTTTTAACTCTTGGTATTCTAATGAGCCTGAATCTTCTACCAGTGTTAACTGGAGTCTCCTTCTCTGGAGACTTTCAAAACCTGACTGGAAGCTTTCCTGTGTGTACTATCCTAGAGGATCCTGCCTTGGCAGGAAGGTTGGGCTTGATGATCTCTGGAGGTCCCTTCCAACCTCTACAGTTCTGTGATTCTGTGAAATACAACAGGGTAAGACAGAAAGAATCCCAGTAATGTACTGATTACAAGTTTTATACAGCATGCAGAACTGAGATAAAGAGTTAAGTATTGGCTTAACTCTACTTCCATTTATTTCAGTAGTAGTTACCTGAAGGCAACGAAACAGAAGTGTAAATATATTGTTTAAAAAGCAAGCAATTGTCACCAGTTATAAAAGGGCATTCATAGAACAAGGGGACACAGTCTCAAGTCGTTCCAGGGGAGGTATAGGCTGGATGTCAGGAGGAAGCTCTTCCCAGAGAGAGTGACTGGCATTGGAATGGGCTGCCCAGGGAGGTGGTGGAGTCACTGTCCCTGGAGGTGTTCAAGAAAAGCCTGGATGGGGCACTTAGTGCCATTGTCAAGAAGACTGGATAGGGCTGGGGGATAGGTTGGACTGGATGATATTGGAGGTCTCTTGCAACCTGGTTGATTCTATGATTCTGTGATCTGAGAATTTTTACACTAGGTCCAAATCAAGACTAAAGAAATATTCTAATCTTCAAACAAACAAACAAACAAAAACAAACAACAAACCCAAGCAGTACCCGGAGCAAGGAACAAGAGCTAAGATCTCACAAAAACTCTACTTTGCACTAGATTAGGTAGGTGTGTTTAAGAGATGACACACAGACCTGGGACCTCTAAAGAAAGTCAACCCCTAAACCTTGAGTAATAACAGGTCAGCATAATTATCAAGTTGAGTCATAAAACTCAACAGCCAATGAATTTTACCTTTCCTTCAGAAAAAAAGCTCTTAATCTGAAACAAACACATGAACAAGTACACTTGGCAGCCAACAGCACACTGTCAAGAAGATATATCGACACTGCGAAGTACTTAGAAGTGAAGAGAGAAATTACCTTAGCCCCATGCTGTTGCCATTCATCATCAGAGCAAGTCCTCCAGGTGCTTCATCAATGGGCACATCTTCTGAACCAGGTATGTGGCCTCTAAACCTGAAAAAAGCAGAGTTTGCCAGTTTTGCAGCTGGTCAAATCATCACACCAGGAACTTGCCAGAAAAAGGTGAATTCTGTGTCAACAAATAGGGCACTTAATCACATTAAATGCAGAAGCTTTCATGGCTGTTTTTGCACTTTCAAATATACTTTTGTATTGAAAGGCTGACTTATGTCCAGTGCCTTTGCTTCTAAGGGTTACCATTGGGAAAAAAAGATTAGAAAAATTCCATTTACTGATTTCCAAGGACCAGCTCCCTTAAGAAAATAGTCAAAATAACAAAGATTCCTGTTGGGCTCAGATTACAGCTCCAGCAGCACTGGAGCTCAAAGCCATCATGTGTAAACTGCATAAATGCAGAATTTGTTTGAGATGGCTGTCTCCCCTGAAATGATGGGCCCAGAGCTGATGCTAAGATTACCCCACCTTTTTTTTTCCTCTACAATGAAGACAGGAAAGTCAGCAATAGAGACCCTTCTCCCTTTCTATTTGAATAAAATTTCTGATTCCAAATTTTACATATATTTCTCCACTCTGGCATGGTCAGCATCAGGAAGGATCTCTCAACTGCCTCTTCCTCCCACCCCCCACCCCATTTTTGATAGCTGCATAACTGTTTTAGATGTAGAGGAACGGTAGACTGAAAGCACTACACACACTTGACACTAAGGAGATAAATGTGGAAATTAAAATGCAGCTATGATACATTGAGGCAAAAAAAATAGAGTAAATAATCAATAGATAATTTCACTGAAAAATAAGAATTAAACCCCAATAATTACAGTCAGACTTTTCACTTGTCATTCAATGACAACATTTTCAGCAGCTCATAATGGACTTTAACTCCACCCATGCAGAAAAACAGACAACAATAAACACTATCTGGAAAAGAATTTTTGTTGTACTATTTTTTTTAACTGTCGTGATGTTAAGAGATGAACTAGGTTACAGCCTCCTGGCAATGAAGCAAAGGGTATTTAAGCTTAGCTAAACAAATTTTCATTGTTTGTAGTATATAAAATTACCCTATTACTAAGCACAAAATTGAATTATATACCTAGAACTGAAATAGAACAGTGCATGCCTAAGACATTCACCTGTAAACATCAAACATTTAATTCTAAAAGGACTGAATTTATCTCTTTTAAGAGAAAGCACACTATATTTTAGTTGCTTTTCTTAGAGGGAATATGGCAAATATGCTTTCACCAGCACCTTTGAAAAGAGATCATAAACATCAAGTCCTTGGATTAATCATATGTGATTTTCCTTCAGATAATTCTTTTTTGTAACTAGGACCTTGAAGTTTGGGGCTCTTTCAATTAAAAAAAAAAAAAAGGCATTAACAAGCACATAATTAGAAACATATTTAAGGTCCTTTTTCTCCCAATATCCTATGATCCTATGCCTCAAATAGTGGAAAAGATCCATTGGAAACAAAACTACGAAAAGCCTAAGTCTATATTAGAAATTTAAAATTTACTAGAAATTTACTAGAATCAACCAGGTTGGAAGAGACCTCCAAGATCATCCAGTCCAACCTAGCACCCAGCCCTAGCCAGTCAACCAGACCATGGCACTAAGTGCCCCATCCAGTCTTTTCTTGTACACCTCCAAAGGAAGGTGACTCTACCACCTCCTTGGTCAGCCCATTCCAATGCCAACCACTCTCTCTGGGAAGAACTTTCTCCTAACATCCAGCCTATAGCTCCCCTGGCACAACTTGAGACTGTGTCCCCTTGTCCTGTTGTTGGTTGCCTGGCAGAAGAGACCAACCCCATGTGGCTACAACCTCCCTTCAGGTAGTTGTAGACAGCAATGAGGTCTGCCCTCAGTCTCCTCTTCTCCAGGCTAAACACCCCCAGCTCCCTCAGCCTCTCCTCATAGGGTTTGTGTTCCAGGCCCCTCACCAGCTTTGTTGCCCTTCTCTGGACACATTCCAGCACCTCAACATCTCTCTTGAATTGAAGAGCCCAGAACTGGACACAGGACTCAAGGTGTGGCCTGAGCAGTGCTGAGTACAGGGGAACAATAACCTCCCTCGTCCTGCTGGATACACAGTTCCTGATACAGACCAGGATGCCACTGGCTCATCTTCAGGTACTATCTACCAGTAGCCCCAGGTCCCTTTCCTCCTGGCTGCTCTCCAGCCACTCTGTCCCCAGCCTGTAGTGCTGCTTGGGGTTGTTGTGGCCAAAGTGCAGAACCCTGTACTTGGCCTTGTTAAATCTCATCCCATTGGCCTCTGCCCACCCATCCAGCCTGTCCAGGTCCCTTTTCAGGGCTCTCCTACCTTCCAACAGATCAACACCTGCTCCTAGCTTGGTGTCATCTGCAAACTTACGGATGCTGGACTCAATCCCCTCGTCCAGATCATCAATAAAGATGTTGAACAGGACTGGGCCCAGCACTGATCCCTGGGGAACACCACTAGTGACAGCTGACAACTGCATGTGGCACCATTCACCTTAACTCTCTGGGCTCGGCCTTCCAGCCAGTTCTTGACCCAGCACAGAGTGAATCCATCCAAGCTATGAGCTGCCAGCTTGGGCAGGAGCTTGCTGTGGCAAAGGGTGAGGGTGTCCTTCATAATCCACTTGGTTTTCATCAGAGGGATGTATGCATAGAAGTAAGGTATTGGATCATTAAGGATCTGTCTGTTTTTGTCTAATTCTCTCCTGAACTCATAATACTATGTTTGTGACCTCAGCCACTTTCAACATGCACAACTGTCACTGCCTTTAAGACAGGTATTTTTAAAGGCATTATTATCAATGGGAGCCAAAATCTAAGAAAAAAGGAAAAAAGAATCAACCTGACATTACAGTATCTTTTTCAGAGTTTGAAGATTAAGCAGGAGGCTGGGATTAAGAAGAGAAAGTGGTATACTTTCCCATGTTGGGTATAATACATGAATAGCCCAGAGAACTCATTTATAGGGTCAGAAAGGTGTTACCTCATTCTCTACAACAAGCTCACAGAATCACAGAACATTATAAGTTGGAAGGGACCCCCAAAGATCATTCAGTTTGACCTTCCTGCCAAGGCAGAATCCCCTAAGGTAGTTTACACAGGAATGCATCCAGGCAGGTTTTGAAAGTCTCCAAAGAAGGAGACTCCACAACCTCTCTGGGTAGCCTGTTTCAGTGCTGTGTCACCCTCACTGTAAAGAAGTTTCTGCTCATGTTGAGGTGAAATCTTCTATGTTTCAGTTTGTAGCTGTTGCTCCTTGTCTTACTGCTGCTGGCCAGTGAAAAGAGATTGGTCCCATCCACTTGACACCCACCCCTCAGATATTTGTAGACACTGATAAGATCTCCTCTAAGTCCTCTCTGCTCCAGACTAAATAGCCCCAGAGCATTCAGTCTCTCTTTGTAGGGAAGATGCTCAAGTCCTCCAGTCATCTTCATGGCTCTCTGCTGGACTCTTTCCAGCAGCTCCCTGTCTCTCCTGAACCGAGGAGCCCAAAACTGGGCACAGTATTCCAGGTGTAGTCTCACCAGGGCAGAATAGAGGGGGAGAAGAACCTCCCTAGACCTGCTGGACACACTTTTCCTGATACACCCCAGGATGCCATTGGCTCTCTTGGTCACAAGGGCACATTGCTGGCCCATGCAGAACTTGCTGTCCACCATCATTCCAGGTCTTTCTCCACACAGCTGCTTTCCAGCAGGACAGTCCCCAGCCTGTACTTGTGCCTGTTGTCATTCTTCCCCAGATGAAGGACCCAGAGGCCTTTTAATCTATATCCCACATTTTTATAGCCTTTCCTTTCTTCCAGTTCTAAGTATGCATTGTGCTTCAGGCTTCAGATTTGGCATTCTTTCTCAAACATCACCTGAACAAAAATGCCCTTGCTACACAGAGCTCCGTTTCTTTTACATATATATATATATATACATACATACATATATACATATGCATACATATGGAAAAACTATTCCATATATGTGTGTATATATATGTGTGTGTGTGTGTATAGTATGTATATATATATATGTATGAAATTATCTCCATCTTTTTTTTGTAAAACACATTTAAGCTGCTATTTACCTATGAAGGTGTAATACCTCCAAGTGACCTCTCCAAGGAAGGAGGAATGCCTCATCTATCATCCAAGACCACAATGCTTTCTTGCCAAATGTCTGTGTTCTTTCAAGTGCCCACACCACGATCAATCTCTTGTGTTCACTATTGCTCTTCTTTTCTTACCTAATATTTTAGTATTGCTTTTCCTATGCCTTTCTTTCTACCACATACTATTTTCCTCTGCTGCTTTTGACAGCTGTCATGTTTCCCAACAGTATATGCTAATATACTAAAAAATCTCCTCTCTAAATCACTGTTAGACAGCGCCACAGGTCTTGCTTATCTTCTCAGTTTCATTCTCCCACTGTAACTAACTATTGCCCACGTGTTCATTAGAATTCCTAGATTTTTTTCTCTTTTGCCTAGAGATTTCAAAATCACCTGCTATGATCCATATGGGATTGGTGCAGTTGTTGTTGTTTTAAGAGCACACTTGCTTCTTGCTTAGCCAATAAATGCTGGAGTCTTTTCTTTTCCATTTCCAGTTCCATCTTCTGCAGAAGCAGCTTCTGCCTTTTTTCTTCATAAAAGCTTTTAGACTTTTCTGTTTCATTAGGCCCTGAGTCGATGCTGTCATTCAGGACAGAAGCTTGAGAGCACCTAGAATAAGCACAGGTTTCGCGAACTGTCTCAGAGTGTCTTCTAAGCACTTGGCTGACATTGTGGCTCTCTTGTGCACTACCTGAGCTCTCTAGATGCCTGCAGGTACAACCATGACTCACTTGCCGAGTATGTGAGCTCAGAACCTCATTTGCTTTCTGGTCCATCTCCTGAGCTGCTTTTACATGATGAGGAGTCCTCTGCTCGACTGGGGAAATCACGTTGTTACACTTTCTGTGCAGGCCATTTCGCATGGGGCAGTCTTTCAGACTCTCCTGATGGCTGTAATGGATTTCAGCCCCATAACCATGATTATTCCTGCAAGGCTGAGACAATGCAACACAGACTGGACTTCCAGCCTTTGGTGCTGTAATGTTCTTATAAGGCTGTTGAGGTCCTCCAACACCCAAGTATGAACCATCTAGCTCCAAAGATGGTTGTTGGCACAAGCTTTTCTTATTGGACACCTACAATAAAAGAAACAATTTCCTGTGAATTACCAAAGCTTATCTATGCTCATTAATTCCACTTGGTAAATGCATTCTCTTAGAAGCAGACTTAATGCATAAAGCTGATGGACATAAACTCAAACCCACAAAAATGTTTACCAGAAAGCAGACGAGAATCATCTATCAAATCTACATTTCATTCAATCTACACAAGTGTAATAAATGTAAAACTACTGCCTGCAGGATCCCCCAACATAAAATGAGTTGCTTCAGAGTATCAAGTAGTTGCGACCATCTAGGGTTACATAAAATCAACTCCAAGAGTGGCAAAAACTGTTAAATGTTAAGGTTTGAAAATGTTTAATTTTGAATACTGAGCCAAAAAATCCATTCAGCCACTATAAATACTCTTTGATTGGCCATTACACAGCAGGAGATTTGATGTAAAACATTTCACCTTGTACTGAATGGGATATTACTTACCTCTGGAAATTTGATGAGAGTTTCTGAAATATCTTTACAGAAACACAGATAAAACCCAACTACTTTCAGTAAAAAAATGGTTGTACATCAAAAGCTGTCATTTAAATACAAAACATGTTTAAATTCAGCTATAAATGTAAGTGATTTTTCAATTAAGCTGGGCAAGTGATTATGCTCTGATAAAACTCTGAAGAAAGAAAGCAACTATAACTCTAATTTGTCAACCAAGCGCAAGCAAATTCTAGTGGTTTTGTTATACTGGTGCATATTATGTAACAGACATAAAAATTCTACTTACATCCTGGAGTATCTTTGCCTATGGCTCAGCTAGACAGTTAAGCATTCGAGATTTTATGCACATCAGAACAGCGGTGCATTGGGCACTTGCATTTCTTTTGCTAGACCTGTGCATTAATTTCAATATCATCCTGAATCTAAACCCCTCCAGCCTTTGAGACCTCTCACAAAGATCTAATTTTCTTAATTACAGAAGCCAGGTTTATTAACAGTAACAAAACCACTGCAGTGCAAGTTGTTTTAGCAGAGAAATTTGCTATCCACTGATGGAAAGAAGAGTATTATTTGCACTTTGGCAATGTTTATAATAGATATTGTTTACAGAGTGGCAGTGCCATGGAGGGCATGTGGGCCCAAAAATAGCCTTATTTTATGCCTTACTTTGCCTTGCCTTGCCCAAAGATGTTTTCCTGCCCAAACCAGGGGTAAACACATTAAATGGGTAAACAATCACAAAAGGGACACAATAGGCCTGGTGTCCCCAGGTCTGGCCTGCCTAAGGTCCAGGTTGTAAACAGGTTATATAAGCTGGTTGTGAACATGTTGCATAAGCCCACATGCTCAGTGTGTGGCCCACCTATGCTCTCCCCATACTTGGAGGTACCAGGCTTGTGACTTAGCCTATTATGGTATTGTTTGGCTGACTGCCAAACTCTGATCGGTCACTCTAATGGCCAAAGGGCTACTCATCTTGGTCCACAGTTCATACATAGAGGCACAGAGGTAAACAAGGTGCTTCTGCTTGCTCTGGCTTCACCTGTCTGCTCTCTTGCTCCACCAGTGAGCACTCACTCATGCTTAGGCCCCGTGCTCAGGCTCCCCTGTTCACTTGTGTGCTCAGGTTCCATTGCCTGTGTATTCACTTGCAGAGCTCACTTAAGCCTGCCTGTATATTTGTGGAGCTCAGACTCCCCAGCCAGCCGTGCACACCTTGCACGCCCACTGCCTTCATTGCCTGGGGGGCACCACTGCTGCCGAGATACCAGGATCGGCCCCTGCCAGCCAGCGTGAGAACCGTGCTCAGACGGCATCCTACTCGTGCACCTGAGGTCCTGCCAACAGTCCCCAGACCAGTCCCTGGACAAAGCATCCAGAAGGAGCCAGGAGACAAAGGCAGAGATTACATCCTTTGCTAGGAGAACAAGGTCAGAGACTATCATTTCCCCAGACAGCTGGGAAGAGTCATTTCCCCCAGATAGCTGGGAAGATTGCATCCTTTCCCCAGAAGCCGGGAAGTTACTCATTTCCCCGAAAGCCAGGAAGATTCCAGCCTCAAAGTCCACGGGCAAAGTTCCCCTGAAAGTTTGGACACTAGGTAAGAGGCTGTGACATAGCCCTGGAGGGCGATTGATGATTATTGATAACTAATCAGAATTGTGAGTAAATGCTTTAATACCTCTGTAATACCTATGGCTTCCTGCCATAGGGCAGAAAGAGTTCAGCCCATTCTGCTGGGCAAATAGTATATTGACCCCAAAGCAGTATCTGCCATGGGGAAAATCCTCTCTCTGTTAATAGTTTGTATGCTAGATATTGTAATATAGTTATTAATAAGCTATAATGTGTTCTTAATCCCATTAGGTACTTCATAACCGTGCAAAGATCCATTTTAATGTTAAATATAGTGGTTGGGGATGCCAAGAGTTCAGAATATTGAAGTTAGTAAATATATTTTTTTATAAATATTATCTCACCCCTATTAATTTCTCCCCTTCACCACAAACCAGCATAGGTGGCAGAATCCCCCTCTGCAACAGCAGTCAGCAAGCCCTGACCACTAGAACTTAGGAATGCAAGCAAGTGTCCTGCGCTGATTAGAAGACAGAGATAATCCAAGTCTATGCAGTGTTTATATGCATAATTAAAAATATTTTTTTATAAATTATCAAAATACCAACATACTCTGTTGGCCTTCCAGTCAACCAATCACAAGTTTCTTATGGACTTCACAGAACATAAATTAAAGTGAATTAGCACCTGAATGCCGATATTTTATTATTTCCAATTTTGGGGATGGCAACTATATACCCTCTGCCACGTGATTGAAAGCCAGGGATGTCATGTTTTGCCCCAAAGGGCCTAGTGAGTTGGAGGTACTTGCATTAATTTCAGTGCTAAATGTCTGAGGAAAATCTGGTGCTTGGACTGGGTGAAAAGTGCAGGACATTAAAATATTTTAAAGTCAGAGGGGCTGGCAGGGCAACTGAGCAGAAATGCAACATGCTGCCAAAAAAGACAGAGTTTTGTTATTTATTATTTGTAGTGTGCCATCCTTGTCTGCAATATTTTCTAGACAAATAAAGGCTACAGAGCCCTTTTAATCTAAATTAGACCATATATAAAGGCATGACTAGCAACAGGAAGAAATATTACAGAAAAGGGAAAGTGAGAGAATCATCCTGTGGTTATATGCTGCCTCTCATTTCCTACCTCACCTGTTTCTCCTAATGAAGCACTTATGGCATCGATAGAAAAAGGCTTTCAAGGTGGCCAGTTTGCCAGCCTGTTAGGACAGCAGAAGGTATTCTTAGACCTGATGGTATTCTTAGAGGATCCTATCAGAATTGGCAGCTTAGGGTAGTCTACAGAAAGCATATGTTGCTACCTTTTTGCAGCTTATAAACAGAATTAAACAGGAAAGGGGGGGGGGGGAAGAATAAAGAAGACCCAAAGATTATAAAAACAAGAATTTATTTTAGTAGTTTGCTTTCTTGTCTCTTGAAGAGAAAAGAGAATGTTAGGAAATCAAAGCACATGAATGACGATGGTACAAAATAATCATCAGGAGCAGGTTTAAGAATAAAGGTCCACATTGCAAATTAACTTCATGGTTGAGACTCTATTAAGAGTCCCTGAAGACCCTAAAAGAGAGGTACCAGTTAGCATTTGTTGACCTTGGCCGCCATTAAATCTGCCCTGACGGTCTCAGAATGGCACTGACATTTAAAGACTTCATAACAAGGCAGAGAAACTTTAATGTTATTTCACAGTTACAATATGTTTGCAGGGGGGAAAATTCTCATTAATGTCATTGAATGTGAGTGCATTTTTTTTATTCCTTTAGAAGAAGGAGGTCATGTTAGGCAGAAGACTGACTTCCAACATGCCTTTGACAGCTACTCAGTACTTTGCAGGGTCTAACCCCACAGAAAAATTAACTGTTGGAAGTCAGAAGCTAGGCACAAGAACTTTTTTCACAATTCGTATATTTCTGTTAATGCTTTAATTGAAAACTAGAGCTGGATAGTCGAGGCTGCAGGGAAAATGAACTGACCTTCGCATTTATGAGAGATCAGATGAGACTGGAGCATGCCATGACAGATCTGTTTGATGCAGGCCAGGTGAAGGGGAAAAGTGGGGGAAAAAAAAATTTCAAAGACCCACCTACCATCGTGAGTCTAAAGATGCACAAGCATAAGGAATTGGGTAATTATACTAGATGAGTTTAAGAAAGATATTGCCTATGGGACACATGGAAACCAGGACGAACCATGATGGAACAGCTGTGCTTTCCCCTCTGTGGAGCTCTCTCAGGCTTGCTGTATGGTATTTAAAGATACAACTTCCTTTAACTGAGGCTTAAATAAACAAACAAACTCAGGCTGCTCCTTGCAATGTATGGAGTTAATAAGACCTGATCAGATGTTAAATTCTCACATGAAAACCAGAAGATATTAAAAAATAGTTTGAATAATCTTTAGGAAGGTTTAAAGAGGAAGACACGTGGGGAGCTCTACAAAATATTTACTGCAATTCAAATAATTTTTGCTCAGGGATTCAGATTAGAGCTTAAACAAACAGTCCTTAAAACTTCCTACAAACAGAAAAGTAGCACACCACCTCTACGCATACAGCATTATGATCTCTACAAATTCTTCTTAAATGCAACTTATGTGCTCTGCAGTGTTAATTCACAGCACTGGCAGGGGAAACACTTACAGACTGACTCCAGCACACAGGGCTTTGTACCGCAAGGGATGAAGTAGTTTACAATCTCAACATAGGCAAGGTCCTGTCAGATTTTACAGGTAGCTCTGCATGTACAAAACGAGTTTAAGAAACAGCCCTAAATCATAACTTTGAGAAATCTTACATTCTGAGGACAAAGCTAGGGTGCTACCAAAATAAAGTGCCTTTAAGTAGAACAAATTCCAATAGATGCTAAAAGCACTAGAGCTCAACCCCTAGGGCCTGGTTTAATAGTTTGTAGCTGAAATGTATCAATACAGAAGAAGAAACAATAAACTAGAATTGTTCTCACTTGTATCTTGAGAACATTTCTCTGACTTGGATTTTCAGGTCTCGAGCTTCTTATGATGGGGTAGAAACATGAGGAAAGAACATGCAGGTTCAAGACTAGTCCATTTTGCTGATCTGAGCAGGGACCCTAGAGGAAGCCAAGAACAATTACAAGCAGCAACCAGAGGATAAATACAGAGATTTAAAGATGAATAAAAACATTCTACATGGATAAATGAGAGCCTACCATACAGAGGGACACATTAAAGAGTACTGAGGGCTTGTATTAGTGACCTGGCTGACAAACTTGCTACAGTATATATCCTAAAACTGGAACTCAGTCACCATTACGCACTGTTGATGTATGGGTCTGATATGAAGAGAGCTTGTGTTTGGGTTTGCTGGTCTATTGAGAATATAAGCATTTGGTCTAGTTAGCAGAATGAAGAGAACAGATTACAAATAAGCTCAGGTAGGATATCAAGGCAACAGAAATGCCATTTTAAAACAATTATTTCGAATGGCAGGACTGTTTGGTCACTCAGTGCATTAGTAGTGATTAAGGAGCTATTCCTTTCAAGAGCCTGTAAGAATTCGTCAAGAAGAATGTAAAAAGGTGAAGATTTTAAAGTAAATTAGTAGTATCTAATGAAGCCTATAATTTTTTTTTTCTTTAAATCATAGCATAATTTCTCAGAATCTCTACCATAGGTAATCTAGTATCAGTCATTACAAAGTGCCCACATAATAATAGTTCAGCAACCGTCTCTGTCAGTACCTAAAACAAATACAGCAGATAATTTGAACGGTAAGCTGGCCGTTTTGCAAGCAAGAAATAAGCACCATTTTCTGTAGAAATTATGGATAGATATTATTGTCACATTGCTCTGAATAAAAAGAGTGGTCTCAAAAAAAGAAATAGTATGTGAATGACAGTCATGAGCCTGTGTTTTTCCCATGAAAATCAGCTTAACTCAATACACTGAACAGGTGTAGCAAAAAAAATATTAAAAAATAGGATTTACATCACAACAAAAATGACTCCATAGCTGCTAGCTCACCGTAGAGGAACACCTCTAATGCCTGCGTTACTTTCTTTTTCTCCCTCTTTGTTAAGAGAGTTTGAGCTGGGATGCCAGGTGCACAAAAAAACCCTGCATTCAAAGTGGCATGTGAGCATTTGCTGGTACTCAGCTTTAAGTATGTATTTTGCACTCATAAACATGTCACCCATTTTTCTCCAGCTACGCAAATATTGTAGATAAACTTTAACAAATGCTTCCATTTCAGATCAGCAAACTGGCTTTATGTTGGCTGATGAGGCAGTTATTAATAAGCCTGTGCTCTAAGAAAACTAAAGTAAGATGCCTGTACATTGAGTCTTGGAAGTCACTGTGAGCAGAATGTCCATTAAGCCCAAACAGCACCTACATAGAGTAATGCAATACCTGGCCACTAAAATTAAGCAAACGTTTACTTTCTGAAACAAAAACTATATCGCTCCTATTTGCACTACAGAAAAATGCCACTATACCAATCTTGGCAGCACCAGGTCGAACTATTAACATTCTATGTGCTGCCAACATTATAAAAACAAAAAAATCACAATCTTCTGACTTCAATTTTTTACTTCTGCCCTTTATTTTACTGAAGAATCAGTAGTTCAAGACCTAGATAAATATTTCAAAAACTATACTATTTGTGAGCAGAACAGGTCACTACCATTTCCCAGTGCATTTGGAGTTCATGTGAAATAAGGGCAGAAGAGTGATGAGCTGCATTTTTAACATGGGCATACACAGAATAGTCGTCTGGCTGATAGAGAATGCGTAATGCAACATCTGCACAGCGCGCCTTGCCAAAGCCCATCCCAAATAAATGTAGTGCATTCTCCCTAGTGCAATTAACTCTCGTACTCTGGCAGGTTTCGCTAGAAGATCATCAAGGTAGATTACCTTCCAGCATATGAACTAAATACTTACAGGTGTTATATCATCAGTTATTACTTACAAACTTCTGCATTTAACAAGACATCCAGGCAAATGAATGATCTAATTTATGAATTATTTATAAGAATTTCACAGCATGCTCCTGGCGTCATCCATGGCCTTTTCCAGGTCATATGACACCAATTAGAGCTGAATTTTAAATTATTCAATAACCTGAACTCTCTTGTCATTTAACATATAGATATCAATGCAGTAAACAAGTTAAGTCTAATGGGCCCTGGAGGTTTGTGTTCCTCCACCCACCAGCAGCAGAGGCTGTATGCTACCACTGGAATAGAAAATAATAGAATGTAGCAGTCAAAAACATTTGCAAGGTTTTAATAAGTTATTTTGGCTCCCTCAGGGATTGTAGTATAACTTACAAGCACTGAATCTAAAACATATTAAAGTCCTTAGCTATGTGCTTTTAAAACAAAATTAGGACATAGCAAAACAGTGAGTCTGACACTAACCCTAATTTAGGCCCTTAATTTGAAATGTAGTGGAAATTATGGAGTAAGCAAGATTTACTATGCACAACTCATTACCTTCAGGCTCTCCTACAGTACAGCCAAAAATAGCCCTTCTCCCAGCATATATACACCTGTCTGTAGAGATAAGACTACGCACAGGGAAATGAAAATGTTAATTTAACAGCTACCAGTTGACAGGTGTATCTCATGCTTTTTCACAATGGGAGAAGGAAACTCTACCATTCTTCTATCCTAACAGTACTGAAGTATTGGTGCTTTAGAAACCCATCTACACTTGGATATTGCCTTCAAGATGTGCCACTTCAGAGGAGAGGTTTAAGGACTTTTATGGCACATCATGGGAGAAAAAAGAAGCACAGATACAATAAAAGACATCTTAAAACCTTTGTTTTCCACAATGACTACAAGAACAAAAGATCTCAAAAGCAAAGGTACCTGACATGAACCACACAGCTGGATATCCACCTCAGTAAAAAGCCTGCAACAAACACAGTGCAAGCAAACCACAACCTGGCTCTGAATCAGCTGCCTTCCAGCACCTCACGAACCTCTGAACACAGCCTCACAACTGAAGTTTGGAGGGATACAGATGCCCTACATGTTGCCAATCTATCTTAAGAAGTCCAACATATATGGCGGAAAGCTTTTGGGATTGGGTGCTGCTCAGTACAAGCCTAAACTGTACTGAGCACTAAGAGATTTACTTTTATAGTATCTGTGTCTCAACTTTCTGAATGCTGCTGTAGCAAACCTGAGACCCACTCCCAAAATGGTCACTTGCAGACCCCTATCTCAGCAGACCAAACAATGCCACTCATGCACACACATTTCCTTTGCACTTTCACTGGTTTACAAGGATTAAAAAGTTTTCTGAGCTCTATCCAACAGAAAGAGGAAAAGATGGAAATGGAGATGTTCGGTTTATCATTTTTAACACTAGCAAGAAGTTCTCTAGCTACTGCTGTCAAAACGAATGCCAAAAACACAATGATGCTGAGAAAACATCATGCCAAATAAGTAACAACACGTCTATCCAAAATGTCTTGTCAGATTAGGAAGAATAAGGATTTAGATAAGAGATCACAACATTGGATTTTCTTATCATAGGAGGGGGCTGTGAAGGAGTTATGGTTTGGGGTTTTTTTTTTAACTTTTTAAGAAAAATAGCAGAAAGGGGAAAAAAGAAGACAACTGCCTAATCTCAGAGCACACATTTTAAGAACATACAAAAATAGCTATAGGGTTTTTATTTTGGTTACTAGCCAGATTTAGTTTCATTCCTATGCTGGGCAGCATTTGATTATTTCACATTAAGGGTAGCAACATGTTGGATGATAAGCAAAAAGTTCATACTGATTTTCATTCAAGAGTAATATCTATCATACATTTGGTCCTTCAAGGTAACTTTTTCAAAGTCATTTTGAAAAGCAAACAGTTTCCTACTTGGAATCACAAGTTTAGCATATCAGTGGCTACATGTGTTCCCAGCTACCGCCAATCTCCTTAGAATTCAATCAACATTTGCTCCAAAGTCATGCTTTCATAGCTCCAGACACAAGACAAAAGGGCAAATATACTGTGACCCTTCTAAACAGCTCTGATTACTGTGATCAAACAGAAGCCAGATACTTATGTGGATAAGAACGTGCAGAGTTTGATGTGTGAAGATTACCACAGGAGTAGACATCGAATCAGCATTTGCCAACATATACCTGACCATGACAGCCAATATCACCTTTCCCCTGTATTTACAGTAGGGACAACTGTGATACCCACTGGCCAGCGATGAATTTTCAGTAACAGCCACTGCTCTCTCAGAAAGATTACCAGTCCTCTCTCTTGCAGAAGATAAGTGATCTCCTGCAGAGTCTCTGGAGTATGGACATAGGCTCTGAACTACCTTTTCCACACAAACACATAGAAGAAATGCACAACATCTCATCGTTAAAAGTATGTTCAGAAATAGGCCCTGTTGCAGAAAAACAGCAAGAAGGTTATTTAAATAATAGAGAAGTCTCAGAAAAGCAAAACCAGAAAATCGTTTCCCTTTAAGAACGGAAAGGTGTGTCCAAGCAAGTGCATTCTGTCAGGAGTGTCCTTGCACTAGGAGGCAGCCTGTATTTAGATTCTGCTAATGATCCCATCACTGGGAAATAATTCATAAAAAGTAAACAGTAATTTTCATGTGCTTGCCCTTTTGATCTTACATTTGTAGGGAGTATCCTGAGGCTAGCTGTGGGCGCCTCCATGGCTCTGGCTGATTGACCTCTAATTTGCCCCTCAAGTAATGATCATGCCAAGGAATGACAACAAGAGTTGCAGACATTTCAATGTAATCCCATTAAAGACTGGCTGACTCACTTTATCTTGTCAAAGAAGAAGTTTCATGTAAGAAATAAAAGCTTTTGAGAAGGACTATTTTGTAATGAAGCTATTCTTCAGAACAAAGACTGGAAGAAGACTAATGCACCAGCATTTGACTGGTACATAGCTTTACATTAAGTGGCCAAATGCTACTGCAAGACAGAACAGGCAGCCCAGATACGATGTTTTAAATAGTCTTGGTAGCAGAAAACCCAGAAAATCCTCTAAAACAATCACATTGGAACCATGGTGCTTGACCTCTCCACACCTCAAAAACTCCAAACATATATGACACCAATTAGAAAGCAGTTTTCTAAAGGCTTGGACATAATTGCTCTTGCACTCATCAGCTTTGAGATTGCAGCTTGCATACTACACAGTAACTCACAGTAAACACAGATGGTATATATATGGGCTAACTTTGGTGTCTGTCACTGGGAGCCAAGCTGAAATAAAATGGCCAGAGCAGAGCAGCTTGACATGCCAAAACCTTGTTTCATGCCAAGGTGACTAAATTACCAAGAACAATACCTTTAACCTGCAAGAGCACATAGAAGTGAGAGCACAGGCTTTCTATTTTACAGTAATACTGGGAAAATTTGTATAAAGGGAATCTAAAACTTCTCGAAAAGGAGTGAACACACTGAAGGGTATAATGCAACACACAGATTGGTGAACCAGAACATAAGTTCACTGGAGTTGCTACCAAGGTACTTAAAACTGAGTCTTCTCTGAATGCTGGCAGAACTCCTCATGGGCACATACTACATATACATCACACTTCCAGTTCCTGCTTTAGTCTTTCTACAGTTAGTTTATATACCTGTTTAGTGAGACTTTTGGCAGAATCTCTTGCACTGGCAAATACTCCACTTCTAATCATAAGTCAGTGTCTTTGTTTGAAGTTACAAAGGAAGTCTAGGAAAGTGCAAATGTCACTCTACAAATGGAAAGGATGTGAACATTTTTGACTAAGAACACATGTAGCTGGAAGTTTTTTGCATAATACAACAACGCCTGCAGAAATTCTACCCACACAGATTCACAACATGCTATCTTATAATCTGTTACCCAACCTGACATTCTCTACACTGGACAGGTGTCACCTGAGACCTCTGAGCAACACAGTCACACTACCTCAGTCGAGTCTGGAAGGTTCAGCTCCCTGAACATAAAAATACAAGGTCCTCTCAGCATACAGGCTGTGATTTCAGTGAGAAATTAAATGTTCTCCATTTGGCAGACTTGCAATATCTGAAACAGGTACATAAATTAACTTACGAAAGACAGCAGAAAAAGTTGAGTCAAGGAATAGGAGCAGGCATGCAGCAAATAGCAGCCTCTCATTCCCCGGGGGTAAGCCAGCTGCTACCTTTTGAAACTCACTATGAAGATGCTGACTTCACAGTACTCTCGCCACACTTTAAATGCCACTGAGAATGTCCCAGCAGACCTTCTTAGTCTATGGCTGAGATTTCTCAAGAGCTGAGGTCATTCTGCAGTGGGTTTAGTACTGCTGAAGGTAGCAACAGCTGACAGAGGCAAATGACCTCTGATATATCAAGCTGCAAAGATCAACTTCCTCTTGACCCATGGAAATGATCTTTTACAGTCCTGCTTGACACTATAAAGCATAGCAATGTTATCACAGCTATTATTTGCATAAAATGGTCCTAGATGTGGTGTAGAGTAGTTTCACAGTCCTTCTTGATAGGTCTTAGCTGTAGGACATTGATATAAAGGCTCTTCTATAGTTACCATAGGCCATTAGGTTGTCTGAATGGACATCCATCACTACCAGCTTATGTGAAGGAGAACATTAAGTTAAAAGGGCATGACCGAGCATAAATTGAAAGGCCTTCACCCTGAGACACTGCAGACTGGACAGACAGACCAAGTAAAACTCACCCACAGGTTTGTTAGAGCAAGTTTAGGTCAGAAAAGTTCACGAGCGAAAGCATTTGAAACAGCCTGAAGGGAAGTTCTTGCAGAATGATAGGCCTTTGTCACAAGCAGATAAAAATTATGCAGAAGAATTAAATATGTGCTTATAGCATGACGTCACTATTAGACAAACACTGTGCTCTGCTTACCAGCTGAAGGAGAAAGGACACAGAGGCACAGTTTCTAGCCATGAATTCTGACAGTACAAGTTAGAATGGAGATGCAGACCTTCCTTTCAATAGAGAGTCATTAGTTTATTGTCCTGTGCCAGTTTACTGGCTCTATAGCTATGAGCAAAGGTTAGAAACCCCCTTTTGTGCACTTTCCTATCAGTATCCTAAGAGATGTGCATTTGAAAACAGTCTGTTCTTGACTTAATAACTATTAGTATAGCAGATATGGGACATCAAAAATTTGATGTTAATTATTCTCAAGCAGGGAACCAATTTTTGAAGGGAATTTTTTTCCCAGGGAAAAGAATGTATTTTCATATTTCACTTTTGCTCTGGTTTCTCATTTTCCAGTTTGCAAACTCTGTCTGTGCGATAAGTCTGCACAAATACAGAGAGCAGAAGTTACACGTGATGCAGAAAGCAGAGACAGGACATGGTGCCCAAAGGTATGAAGTTTTGAAGTTCTAAAAAAATTCTATTGCAGAGTGGAAGGTTCCTGTATCTGGGTTCCCAGGCCACTTCTTTAGGTACCTACTTAATAAATGTTTTCTCTGTAACAGGCTCAAGCTTTCCTTATTCCAACTGAAAAAGCTGTACTTCAGCTCTCCTTCTTAAACTCTGGATTCAACAAAGAACAGTAATGCTTTGAGGATGAAAAAAAAAAATTTCTGAAACCACTCAGGGCCAACTTTAATGGGAACAGAATTAGGTCAACAGTAAAATTCATTCCCTTCAGGAACAGAGTTGAGCACAGAAGAAATTATTACCACGTTTCTGTATCTTTACAGTTCCTTGGGATTTGTAAACAATAAAATAATTATAATAATATTAAAAATTATTTCCAAATATCGTTGTACAGAAGAAAGCTCTATTTTACTGGAGAAGCAAAAATGAAGTTGATCCTCACTCACAGTTACATGTGCACTCTCAGCAAGTTTGCTGATGACACCAAACTGGGTGGAGTGGCTGACACACCAGAAGGCTGTGCTGCCATTCAGAGAGACTTGGACAGGATGGAGAGCTGGGCAGGGAGAAACTGAATGAAATTCAACAAGGGCAAGTGTAGAGTCTTGCACCTGGGAAAGAACCACCTCAGGTATCAGCATAGGTTGGGGACTGACGTGTTGGAAGGCAGTGACGGGGAAAAGGATCTGGAGGTTCTAGTAGATGGGAGGTTGACCATGAACCAGCAGTGTGGTCTCGTGGCCAGGAGGGCCAATGCCATTCTTGGGTGTATTAAAAGGGCTATGGCTAGTAGGTCAAGAGAGGTTCTCCTGCCCCTCTACTCTGCCTTGCTGAGGCTGCATCTGGAGTACTGTGTCCGGTTCTAGGCCTTCCAGTTCAAGAAGGACATAAGGACATAAAATTGCTTAAGAGAGTCCAGCACAGAGTCACAATGATGATGAAGGGAATGGAACATCTCTCTTTTGAGGAGAGACTGCAGGAGCTGGGGCTCTTTAGCTTGGAGAAGAGGAGACTGAGAAGTGACCTCACTAATGTTTATAAATAGGTAAAGGATGAGTGCCAGGAGGATTGAGCCAGGCTCTGTTTGGTCATGCCCAATGAGAGGACAAGGGGCAATGAGTGGAAGCTGAGGCATAAGAAGTTTCATTTAAACATGAGGATGAATTTTTTTTCCCTGTGAAGGTGACAGAACACTGGAACAGGCTGCCCAGAGGGGTTGTGGAGTCTCCTCCTTTGGAGATATCCAAGACCTGCCTGGACACATTCCTGTGTGATCTGATATAGGTGATCCTGCTCTGGCAGGGGGGCTAGACTGGATGAGCTTTCAGGGTCCCTTCCAGCCCCTCATATTCTGTGATTCTGTGATTCTGTGATACATATTAAATAAGTGCACCTTTTCAAGTGCCACAGACTTGATGGGAGAGGAGATGCAAAGTTGCAAATATTCAGAGTCAATGGGTGAAAAAAAGGAAGAAGGGCCAGGAGTCAAAAAAAAAAAAGAAAAAAGAAGAAAGCCAAATCACATTGGTTCAGTCAGGTATTTAAAATGGGTTTTCTTTAATTAGCTGAACTGCAATACAAATTAAAACTGAATTTCTTGTTCACAATATATTCATTGGAGGGGAGGGGATGCAGCTGGCTATTTCCAGAGTAGGTCAAGCTAAACCAGACTCAGTTCTGCAGGACTGAACAAAAGCCAGTTTCCATCCTTCTCAAAAGACCCAAAAGCAACCTGGCAGCAGAAAGTCTGACTGCAAGCTCCATTTCAGAAATACTTATGAAGCACAACAAACCTGTGGCAGTTGTGACCGAACTCATTAAAATCACTACAGGTTATTTAAAGCCCTCATGCCTGACATTCAAGTCCTTATTATACTTAAAATGCCCAGGAAAAGAAGCTGTAGACATGGGGCAGAACCACAGCTCACTGCTAAGCGACCAGTAAAAGGACTCTGGTGCCACGTGGTAATTTTGGCATGAAATGTTAAAAGGGATTGACTGTTGAGTTTCGCTTCGTTTTTGAAATCTTCCACTTTCTGATGACAGAACCGTTGACGATACAAATGCCCAAGCCCTGCTTTCAGTGTAGATAATGACCAGAAGCAAAGTAATCACATCTCTTGGATCGGTGTCCGTTTCATGATCTGAGATAAGATTAATAGTTTCATACTGATTTGCCATTTCCTAGAGTGGTGTTAAATTAAAAATTTACAGTGGGATGGGGGGGGGGGGGGGGGAGGTGTACTGTATAAAACTTTTAGAAAAGGGCAAAACCAAAACAAA